>CM021104.1:393309896-393774751 GCA_007115665.2 Sequoiadendron giganteum | reverse complement strand
ATAAACCTCTTTGCACCCTTTGATTGTAAAACACTTCATCAAAAACGTGTTCATCACTAAGAAAATAATTCTCTTTCCGATCCATTTTTTCAATATTTTGTAATGTCTGAAGAAACGAAGGATGTACCTTGTCAAGAGAAAGTTTCATGTTGCCATAAAATATTTTCAAAAATTGAATTTGTTTAGGATCATCAAGATTTGAATTTTTTTTTAGCAATAAGCACAAGATAAGGATCATTTTCTTCATCATTGTTACTATGTATCATGAATTTAGGAAAAAATCATGAGAAAGAAAATAGGTCTCCATTCCATCTTTCTCTTGAATCTTTTGTAAATTTTGAACCAGGGAAGGATGTACCTTATCAACAACCAAATGTATACCATCATAAAAGCTCTTCAAGAACCTAATTTTTTTGGATGAATACACTAACAAATACAAATCTTCATCATTACTATCACCATCACCATCACTTTCTATTTTTGTTCCTTTATACCAAACCATTACTTGAGGTTTCTCTTTCAAATAAAGATACCAACCTTCATAACAAAGAAGGAACTTTTAGATTTTTGAGGAACAAAACACACTAGCATGTTGATCCCCAATAGAATCACCAAAAATCTATTGGTAAGAAAATTGGCACATGAAATGACACTTGACTCACTCAATGGAAAGTGGAAATAACACTCCAAAAGTTGGAGAGATTTCTTGTGAAACAAAAATATTCCTTTTCATTTGAGATGGGAAACTCCCTCATATGATAGGGTGTTTGGGGTTTTTGTGTACTTTTAACCTGAAAGTACAAAAAGGTGAAAAGATAAATAAAGTTGAATAACAAAAACCCTAGTGGAATACATATGAATATTGACTAGGACTTCATAGGATATTAAAAATCATAAGAGGATTTTACCATGAAATATGTTTTGATGTGAAATAATGATGAAAGAAAGATGAAAAACCTCACATATGAAGAGATAGTTCAGTTCAACATATTCAAACCAAGATACCAAGATATGAACATTTTTTATTACATCAATTGCATAGATTACCAAAAAAATTCATAGCCACATAGAGGGATTATTGATTCAACATACAAATAATTGGTAATAATAACATAGTAACACATTCAGAACATACAAACCAAATGCATTCTTCATTATCTTTATGGAATTATACAATTCCAAAAAACCCATCTATATAAAGTGTCAAGCCAAAATTATTGATGAAATTTCTCCAAAAGTTTTTTTCAAAAGTTTCCCCTTTGTAAGAAGTCCCCTAGGAATATCCCCATTGAAGGAATTTGAACTAGCTTACACCGATCTTCAAAATTAATTATTTTTGTGAATTTTCACCACTTTTCACCACTGTACCTAAGGATTGGAATAGGGATAATGAGTGATTTTGCTTCATAATAGTGAATGAATTACATATGAGGATAATAGGAGTGTTTGTGACTAGGAGAAACTCAACATAAAAAGGTTTATCCATAAATATGGGATGCAAACAAAGTGTATCATTCTTCTTCTTTTCTAGATACAGTAATGGTACAAGAGTAGGGATATGTTTGGTTTCACTAGAAGGGGATAAGATTATCCAAGCCTACATATTCTAAATTATTTGTATGAATAATGAATCAAAGTGTGAACCAATTATTGATGGACTTATCCTTGCAAAGAGAATAAGAATCAAGAAACTATAGGTGTTCAAGGATTTTAAAATAGTTATTAAGAAAATAAAATAATGTGCTACAACTAAGAATAGTAGAATGAGGTCATACCACCATAGAGTCTAGGATATCTAAGAAATATTTGATGTTTTTAATTTTTAGGTGATTCCAAAGATACATAACATGGAATTTTATTAGATGGCTATAATAAGGTTACAATTTGACATGGCTAAAGGCCTATAAAAAATAAATTGATTCTAAAGTAGTCATAAGGCCCTTGATCCCATATAATACTATCTCTATAACAATCATAAGAGTTCATAGGCTGGAAAAGTGCACACTAAGGAAAACATTGGAATTATTATCTTCTTAGGCTCAAACTATGATCAAGTCATAACATGGAGTTTTAAGAGATAAAATGATATAATAAATATTCCATCAATCATACAATTGAACTTGTTGTAGATCTAAAACTAATAAGTCAAAAGAAATGACCTCTAAACCCAAAAATTAAGGACTTGATGAAGCAATAGTCAATAAATATGATTGAATCAAAGATCATATTCCCAATCAATAATTCAACATGGGTGTTGGTACTAATAAAAAATGAGAGTAGAGAAATTTGAATTTGTATATTTCATGGATCTAAAAGGAATTATCATTAAAATACCACTAACCTCTCCTATTAATGGAACACATATTATAAGTAGTGACTTTATTTGAATGAATTTCTTTGGATATGAAGAAGTTTGGGTAAAGGAAGAAAATTAGCACAAAATAAGGTTCACCACCAAATGGGAAGTATTATCCTATGTGAATATGAGAAGTTTATTTAGATGATATCACTATCTTCTCCTAGAAAGGTGAGGATAATTTTGACCACCTTGAACATGTCTTCCAAAGGTGTCAATAGTTTGACATTTCCTTAAACACAAATAAATTAATTTTCAAAGTGCCTCAAGGTAAGATACTTGGGCATATTATATCAAAAGGAAGGATTTCAATAGATATAGTGTAGACTATCCTTGAATTAGCCATGATAAAAAAAGGGACTCCAATATTTTCTTTAAATGATTAATTTTGTAGAGATATTCTTTTTGAATTTTATAAGGTTGATAAGAACAATAACCCTTATGTTAAAGAGGGATAAATAATTTAGGTGAAATTTTGAAGGAAAATAAGATTTTAAGATGATCAAAGAGTCCATCAACTCTACTCCTATGCAATCTTGACTTCATTATGGAATTATTGATGTGCACCTTTGGTGGGGACCATATCATAGAACATGCTCACCCATAAGGATGATTAAGGAATAAATGAATATCTCATTTCTTTTAATTCAAGAATGCTAAAATAATATGAATAGAAAAACTTATTTAAAAAAAACATATGATTTAGTGAAAGGGTTGAAGAAGTTTAGACATTTATTTTCTAGAATTAAATTAATATTGTTTGTGGTGCACTCAAAAATAATAGAATACATGGAAGGCAATATAAGTAAAAAATTAGCCAATGGGATAACCAAAATTATGGAATATGGTATTTACATCAAACCTACTAAGTTTATGAGAGATTCCCCTTATGTAAACACATCACCAAATATGTCAAATCAAATCTAACTCAAAACCCCAAAGCTAAATAAGCATTAGTTAATTATGTAGAAGGACCAAGTTCATGGGTTGGGGAAATGATTTGATTCTTCAAAACTAGGAAAAACCCAAAAAAGCATCATCATAGTAAAAATTTAGCATATAGGTTACAAGGAGGTCAACATTATTTTATTAATGAAGCCTTGTGTAGAATCAATATAGATAGAGCCTTGCCTAGATGCATCCCAAAGGACTAGGTTGAGAATTTAGCATATGAATTATATCAAGAATTTTAAAAGGTCATTTCTTAGAACAAACCACTACTATGGAAATCATTTGTGAAGGCTATTATTAGCAATAGATATTCATATACAGCCACAAATGAGTCCAAAAATATCAACAATATAAATTGTATATTGGAAAGAAGAAGAATGATACACTCCCTTTGCATCCCATATTTATAGATAACCTTTTTACCATTGGAGTTTGTATTTTATTAGGATGATCAACCCAATGTCAAAGGTAGGTCATAGATGGATGCTTACAACTACTAATTAATTCACCAGATGGATTGAAATCATCACACTAAAAGAGCCAGAGGTGATGGAGGGTGTGATCTTGATTTTTTTGGAAAAAATAATCAATATATTTGAGGTCCCACAAACCATAATTTTATATAATTCCAAGTCTTTTGCCAAAACAAGTATTTTCAAATTTATACTATATGACATTTTCTTGAAGACATCTTCAAATTACTATCCCTAAGAAAATGGTCTGGTTGAGTCTACCAACAAGAATTTAATCAAAAGAAATAATAAATAGCTTTGAATATTAGAGGGAATGCCATCTGAATCTTAGATAGGATCTTTGGGTAGATTGATTCACTCCTAAGAGGATAATTAGTGAATCAATCTACTCTTTGGTTGATGGTAAAGAGGCCATATAATATCTATATCTTTAGAATTTCCTAATTTGTAGTTAATTAGGAAATGAAAGGTTTAGGGAAATGGGGCATTAGAACTCTAAACCATATATTTACAAGAGCTTAAAGGAAAATAGGAATCTAATAGGGATTTAACATCAAAGCATAATTAAATAGTTAAACGTTCATTTAATAAGTGCACTTGTGAGCTAGATTTTCAAGTTGGAGATAAAAGTTCTTAAATGGTATGAGAGAGAAATAAAGCTAGGGAATCACTCTAAATCTGTTTCTCTTTCACTATATTAGTATCCAAAGAGTACAATATATTTGATCTCACAAATGTAAAATGGAAATCTTATATATCCAAGTTAATGAGATATATAAAACACCATTATTTGTGTTGCAAGTAAACACCCTCTATAAATATGTATTATATTTTCCTTATGTTGTGTGTGCCTTCCTTTGAAGGCTTTTAATTTTTTTCCCTTTTTTGGATTTCCATTTGATTTCAATGTACTACAATCAAGGAGTTTCTACAATAAAAGTTGAAAATGCATTAATAGAGAATTATGAGCAAGTTTATTAGAGACCTCTAATAAAGGAGCATAATAGAAAAATAATTAAGGAACCTAACCTCACTCAATGATAAATGAATTGATCTAGTAAAATTTTAATGAATAATATTTCAAAATTTAAACTGTAGATAATTTAAAAGAAAGTGAATTAATTGGTGGAACATAATGATAAGGAGGGTAATAATTTCTCAAAAAATACACTCCCTTTGCATCCCATATTTATGGATGAACCTTTTTACCATTGGATTTTGGATTTTATTAGGATGATCAACCCAATATCAAAGATAGGCCATAGATGGATGCTTACAACTACTGATTACTTCACTAGATGGATTGAATTCATTAAACTAAAAGAGGTGATGGAGGGTGTGATCTTGAATTTTCTAGAAAAAATAGTCACTATATTTGAGGTCCCACAAACCATAATTTTAGATAACTCCAAGTATTTTACCAAAACAAATATTTTCAAATTTACACTATATGACATTTTCTTGAAGACATCTTCAAATTACTATCCCTAAGGAAATGATCTGGATGTGTCTACCAACATGAATTTAATCAATACAAATAAAAAATAGTTTTGAATATTAGAGAGAATTCCATCTGAATCTTAGATAGGCTCTTTGGGTAGATTTATTCACTCCTAAGAGGATAATTATAAAATCAATCTACTCTTTGGTCGATGGTAAATAGGTCATATAATATCTATATCTTTAGAATTTCCTAATTATAGTTAATTAGGCAATCAAAGGTTTAGGGAAATGGGGCATTAGAACTCTAAATCATATATTTACAAGAGCTTAAAGAAAAATAGGAATCTAATAGGGATTTAGTGTAAAATAATAATTAAATAGTTAAATGTTCATTTAATAAGTGCACTTGTGAGCTAGATTTTCAAGTTGGAGATAAAATTTCTTAAATGGTATGAGAGAGAAATAAATCTAGGGAATCACTCTAAATTTAATTCTCTTTCACTATATTAGTATCCAAAGAGTACAATATATTTGATCTCACAAATGTAAAAGGGAAATATTATATATCCAAGTTAATGAGATATATAAAACACCATTATTTGTGTTGAAAGTCAACACCCTTTATACAAATGTATTATATTTTCCTTATGTTGTGTGTGCCTTCCTTTGAAGGATTTTTCTTTTTTTTTCTTTTTTTGGCTTTCCATTTGGTTTCAATGTACTACAATCAAGGAGTTTCTACAACAAAAGTTGAAAAGGCATTAATAGAGAATTATGTGCAAGTTTATTATAGACCTCTACTAAAGGAGAATAATAGCATAATAATTAAGGAACCTAACCTCACTACATGATAAATGAATTGATCTAGTAAAATTTTAATGAATAAGCTTTCAAAATCTAGATAGTAGATAATTTAAAAGGAAGTGAATTAGTTGATGGAACATAATGATAAGGAGGGTAATAATTTCTCAAAAAAATCCACCAATGATTATTAGTCACATCATAACCTAATTATACTACAACAATCAAGAACGAAAACACACATTTGGTAAAGTATCATGATAAAGTGATCAAGTGAAATAAATCCTTGGCATAATTAATAGTTTGATTGAGTGCTGTAACGGCCCGCCACACAACCCTAGAGGAAGTTGGATTTAACTACTTAAACGGAATAATTTTTTTTTTTAAAAGGATAAATAGTGAGTAAGTTAATTAACTAATGCCAACAACCTCTAAGGTTATGAGACAGAGGTTATATAGAACCTCAACACAAACATGAATATAAACTATGACAATTATTTAATTAATAAATTAACACATACATTCCAAGGAAGGTGAAATAACAACAAGCATAAGATAAGACTTTCGATTTCATTAATCCATTCATTAAACCATAAGGTTACAATCACTCATTCCCCGAATGAGGCAAGTCCAATAAAATAGGGTTACAATTATAGATTCCACCTCGATAACAAGAGGGGTAATGATTACAAGAATAATGGAAAGGATAACAAGAAAGAACTGCAACTAAAACAACCATGAGCTCTCCAAATGGAAGTCTCATCCACAAGAACAAGGAGAAAACCCAACGGAGTAAGGTGCATGTTCCACCCAACCAAGTGGAGCCCAAAGGTCCACCCCCCGTGCTAGGAGAAAGTAACCAAAATATCTAACCAAGGACGTCTACCTCTAGTCATAGGCTAACATAACCATACTGAAATAAATATAGTAACAACACTTAATCACAGGGTTATAATGCTTCCAAAAATTATATAATCAATTGCATCACTAATGCAAACATACTGTCAACCTAGGAGAAGTGTCATCACATCATTACATAGGTTATCCTGGTGAGTCTTCCTAGGTCCCGGCCCCCATCTCAGGTTATCCTGGTAACCTCTAATGACTTTCGGCCACTCATGTAAACCAATGTGGAATCAATTATCTTTCATGGTGACAAGATAACAATCTTGCCATTCCAGGCCTTCTCATCTCAACCCAAGTCTTTACAAGCCCTTGTGATCAAGAGCGAGGCATAATTATCTTATTAAATGTTTGATACTACATGATACTCTAATCATTTAATTTAGTTATCACTAGATTAACTAACTTACAACGAGTTATCTTGGCACCCCTTTATGCATCGTCCCTCATTATAAGCCACTCCTCTAAGATGACACGTGGAACAACTCCACAACCCAAAGGTACACAAGTGTGACATAAGGTATCACATACCTACCCATGACATACAGTCATTACACTCCTATTCGTGATAACCGGGGAACAAACTAGTTTAATGCACTACCCAAGGCCATCTATGGTTGACTACACAGTACAACAACCCACAGACTGAAATCCCAATTGGACGACTTGTCAAATATTAAAACCCACACTTCCCAAATGATAATGCACGTAGATCAATACCAGGACAATAATCAGATCTACTTTGGGTTCACTAAACCCATATCCTCACTAGCATTCAATAAACAATGCGTTAAATAAACATAATTAATTATGCCACTTAAAATCATTCCATTCCCATGCAGCATTTAAAAGCATAACACATTGCCTATGACCCCATAATTCAATTTAAAACAAGTTCCCATTTTAAATAAAATATTATTCCCTAATCAATTAAACCCATTTAAAAAAAACAATATTTCCCTTCTTTTAAATAATGAAATAATACAATAACATAATCCTTTTTAAAACATTAATCTTAAATAATAATATGACTATAATTGTTTAAAATTTCCCATAATTAAATAATTTAATAGTCATACTATTTAAATATTACATGTATTTTAAACTATATGAAGAAATAAATAATATTAAAATAATAAATTTGAACATTAAAATATTATAATAATTATAATATTTTAAGTTAATATTATTATTATTATATATATATATTTAAAATAAATTTAATATTAAAAAATCCCACACCTTCCGTCGATCCACGTGCATGACTAGGGCTGAGGTCGCGGGTCACATTTTTTCTGCCGACTGTTGACGCTGCCATGGGTAGAGTCTAGGCGGAGGTTTGAGGCGAGGTTTGTGGCAGCGCAGGAGGCGGCGCCACCAATGAGCTGGGCGTGGTGGGGAAGAACCCTGCACAATGCGCAAGGGAGGGGGAGGACGGCGCGGGGGGTGGTGGAACCGCTGCGGTTACCCCACGAGCAGTGCCAGCAGCGTCGCCACCACTATGGCGGCTGTTGCCTACGTAGCTCACATGGGCCATGAACGGGGAAGCCGCTGGGCATGCTCCCCCACTATGCTTCCCAAGGAAGCAGTGATGGGGTGAGCCCCAGCCGCCCCACTTCAAAAAAAATTATTTTTATCTTTTATTTCTCCACAAATGAGACTGTCTTTTCTTTTTGATATTTTTTTAATTTTTTTCTGATAGAAAAACTAGAACTTAAAGAGGCAAGAAAAATAAAAATAATAAAATTCTGGAAATAATTTTATTTTAAGGAAATTTGGCCAACATAACCCTACCATAGGAAATTATAAAAATAATCCCAAGCCTACATAGATTAATCTATAAATAAAAATAGATTTAAGTAGCCAAACAACCAATTGAAGACTATAAATAGATTGAAGAACAACATGAACAATGAAGAATTGAAACAACCATAGCAATTTAATTTTCCATTACTCAACACCATTGAATCAAAAAAATTGCAATAAAACAAGGTGTGAACCTAATTCTCTTGGAGTATGTTGAAGAACCTGCTGCTACTTTGAAACCCTCTTGAGCACTTCAAATTCCACAAGCTTTTCCTCCAAACCCACAAAATCAAGCAATCTTCCTCTTCTCTTTTCAATTTTCTCCCAAAAACTCCATTCTTGATTTTGTGAAGAAATTTTAAAGATAATGCAAAATTTGCTCCAAAAATCCCACAACAACCCTCATAAATTTTTGAAAACAGAATAGCAAAAGTCTTTCTTTTGAATTTTTGAATTTTTGAATTTTAAAATTGACTTTTAATTTATTTTTCTGATTTTTCAATTCCGATTCAAATTTGCATGCATTTTTAGAATGAATAATTTAAATCATTTCAACATGAATAACTTAATCAATTAATAATTAAATCTACCATAATATTAAATATCAAATTAATTAAATTAAATTAATCAATAATTAATCACAAATCCTACATTATTCTAACTCCCCAAATAGACTGAAACCAGTCAAACTAAACAAAATAGAACAACTGGACCAAACTAGGACTGACGACACACTACAACTAGGGTGACGACTCAACGCGGAAATCCTAGCTACTATCTCCCAATCGAATGTCATTGGGAAATGGACACGCTCGAACTTGTGAAACCAGGTGGAGTCGATGTCCTATACTTGTCAACCTGCAAACACATAATATATCCACATGCAATAATATGTCATAAATAAGGCACACCGTGAAGAGGAAATCATGAGATCGCAGGGCACTCGCAAGCGAGTGATGGGATACCATCCTCTTCACCAATACAATAGTTCTAACTGACGCATCTAACATAGCAGCATAATCAAAAGCATGAAACATCATAAACTAAATATCCACATATGTGAATTCCAAACATGCCATAATAATCACATCAAAATATAGTATCACTGCATCAAAATACATCACGATAAAACAGTGATCCATTGAAATCAAGTACATAGTCCAAGTACAACGCAAAACTAAAGCATAGAGAAGAAACAACATAGTTCGCACAATAGATCAAAATGGAGGGGTATTACAAGTGCTCTCTCCAAAAGAAGGGTGTATAAATAGGAGGTGGATTCATCAAGGAAAAGCTATGGATAATTTGATAACTCATATATTTGGCATCCCTTATATCAAACAACACTTAAGTGAGCATAAGTTTAAAAATTAAAAGTCCCCAAGGAGTTGGTATCATCTCCATAAGCTCAAATAATTAACAAATAGAAAAAGAAAAAGAAATGATTAAGAGAAAGAGAAGTGAAGGCCCAAAGCATCATCATCCCCACATTTATAATTACAAGTAAAAACATCCTATGCCTCTACACTAGCCCAAACAAGGCCATAATTATTCTTAGTGAACATCAAGATAGTAAGCAAAGGAAAATGCATCAATGCTATATGAGTATATGATGTGGTTAATAATATTTTTAATCTATTATGGTCTAAGAAAATTAAGAACCTTCGAATGTTAGAATAAGTTCATTTGGGAGAGAGCTAAAATTTTGGAATTTGAATGTGGAGTACAACCTTAACTCAACACATGATTGAAGGGAACACAATCTACTAAGAGTGGGGGTTGAATTAATAGACCAAATATATTTAAAACTCTTTGAATCAAATGCAGATATCAAAAGAAATACTTAAATCAAAGCATAAATTTAATGATCAAGGAACAACATAAGAGCACACATCTGCACAAGAGAACACTAGATATACATGGAAAGATAGGATGGAAAAACCATTGTGAGAAAAGCTTATTGGATCTACTATCCAAATCTATCCTTACAATACAAAAATATACAAGTGAATTTTACACACTGAAGTAGGCACAAACCTACCAGAGGCACCAATCCCCTATTATGTTTGTAGGCACCAACCTACTAAAGACACCAATCCCCAATTGAAATAGTACAATAGGTAGAACACCAATCCTACTAGAATACAATGATAAATCTTGCAGATCTTCAAGGTAAATCAACTCATGCCAGAGTTATAGATAACACTCTTCCTCATCGAATATGATCTTCTGATATAGGCACACACACTAGAATGTAACTCTCCTTTATATATTCACCACCTTTTCTTCAATTTGCACCAACGATCAACTCTAATTAACATAGATGTAATTATAATTCATGTGGTCATCCTCAGATACATGTCAATGTATCTGAAAATTTAAAATATATACATGACATTACATTAACACTCCTCCATGTCAACTAGGGATCTACAAATAGCTAGGACAACATAGGATGGACCTAAATTCAAGTTACATGAAACATGTAACACAATGGTCCAAAATTAATTTTTCTTGCTACTATAGTAACTTGATGTCATGTGCTACTACAAAGACCTCAACCAAGTCCTATCTTAACTCCACACACAAGATTTTAATTCCACATTCTACTAGCCATTACCACACATGCCTTGAACATGAACATATTGACAGACAAGAACAAAAATCCTTTTTTCACTTAAAAATTCTTGCACACTAAACCACACCTTTGAAAACATAGGAAACTGATAGTACTAGTGTATACATACTCTCCTTCCAAAATGTAGAGAAAAAATGCATTTATGAAAGAAATGTAGACCATAATTATATTTCCAAAGAAATCTCTCTACTCAAAAGATATTATTAAATAGAAAACTAATGATAGAAACTTTTGGACAACCACAAATATAGAGAATAAATGCAAGCATATAACATTAATTGATAATATATTTTATGATTTTGCAAGCCGACAGTAAAATTACCAATGCTAAATAGATTGAACTTTTGACATAGTACACTAAGGGAATATAATGATAATTCAAAGTACTCCTACATCCTTGATAAATGTCTGACTGCAAACTCTATCATCATTGTCAACCTTTGACATTAATAACAACCCATGTTCAACAATCTCCCCCTTTGTCATTGATGTAAAAAAAATAAATGTTGGACCACCAAAAGAAGTTTTAGAATGATTTATTCATTGTATAATTTTCTTCACTTTCTCCCCCTATGGAAGATATAGCATTCTAAGGTCATTATTTTTTCTAATAAATTCAACATTATAATCTCACTTTCTCCCCCTTTGACATCAATGGCAAAGGGTCAACACTTTATCCCCCCACAAGGAGGCACCACTTTTCACTAGTTTTTTCAAATCATCCTTATCCTTTCTTTATTTTCTGAAACACTGTACAACCTAGAAGCCTATTTCTCAAATAGAATCCCTTTGATTCCATGCTTCAATATCTCTAAAAATAATCCACAAGACCACCAATCCTTCTTGCATTAGAGAGACCAAGCTCCCTCTTAACCTGTGCTACCTATTGATTCAAGAGGAAGGAGAAAAAACTCTCAAATTATTTTAGAGATACTCAAATGTCTTCTTAGGAAGTGGCTTTGTGAATATATCTACAAATTTCTCCTTTGTATCAACATACTCCAATCTTACCTCTTTCTCTGCAACCTTTTCCCTCAAGAAGTGATACTTGATTAAAAAATGTTTTGTTCTCGAGTTCATCACTAGATTCTTTGAAATATTTATTGTACTGGTGTTATCACAAAGAATAGTGACAGGGTCTTCAAACTCAATATTTATTTCCTTCAAATTCTACTTCATCTAAAGCATCTGAGTGTAGCATGATACTACAGTAATGTATTCTACTTCTATTATAGATAGATAAATTGATTCCTTCTCTTTTCTTACTTCTCTATATGACTTAGGCTGTATCTTTGATAGTAAAGAAAAGTGTAATTTCTCACTTACTCTCTCAAGTTTCTTATGGGTTTGAACCCCATTGTCTTTGTCACCTATGATATAATATATAGAGTAATTTTTTGAACATACTTTGTTGGAGTTTTTGGAACAACTTCTTCTAAATATTCAATGCTATTATGAATTGGTTCTTCATCATCTTCTACTTTTGGATACTAGTAGAATGAATAATCTCATCAACTCTCACAATTTCACTTTAAAATATCCTCTTCAACATTTTTTTATAACATTTGTAGGATTTACTTCTTAAAGAATATCCAAGGAAAATACCTTCATCTAATCTGGAATCAAATTTACCCAAATTTTCTTCATCTCTCTAGATGTAACACTTGCTTCCAAATATTTTGAGGTGTCTTACTAATGTCGGTCTTCCTCTTCATACCTCATATGGTACCTTCTTAGTCTTGCACCTAATATGGACTTTTTTTAGAATATATATAGTAGTTTTTGTAGCTTCTCTTCAGTACATATTTGGTAGATTTGTTTGACATAGCATAGTTCTTTCCATCTCCTATAAAGTCTTGTTCTTTCTCTCTACAACTCCATTTTGTTGTAGAGTTCTAAGAGTAGATAATTTCCTCTAGATACCATGCTCTTCAAAAAAATATCATACTTCTCAGAAGTGAATTTTCCACCTTTGTCAAATCTTAAAACTTCGATTTCCTTCTATTTTTGTTTTCTACTAATTCCTTGAATGCCTTAAAATTATCAAATTCTTTGAATTTTCTTTCAGAAATGTTATCCAATTCATTTTAGTGTAATCATCAATGAGCATCATGAAGTACCTATCTCCTTGTGGACTTTTGGTCCTCATGGGTCCACACAGATTTCTATGAACCAAATATAATGGTTTTAATGTGGAATACTCCTTAGTAAGATATTGTATTCTTGTCTACATCCCTTCATGGCATGACATGTAACTAATTGAATAAGGATTCTTAATATTTGGAATATCTTGGACTAGTCCTTTTGAATTAATGTTTACAATATCATCGAAATTCATATGTCCTAACCTTCTATGCCAAAGCCAACTTTCATCTTTCTATATAGTAAGACAACTTTGTCTATTCAACTCAATAAGATGATAAATGTAATTACTTGTCCTACTTCCTTCTGTAATCAATTCACTAGTACTTGGTTCTTTGATTTCACAACCATAAACACTAAAATATAGATTTTAACCTTTGTCACACATCTGGATAACACTTAAAAATTATGCTTTAAGCCCTCAACACAAAATATCATAAGTCTTTGTTTTTCTACCATCAACACTTAAAGTACCCTTACTAGAAATTTTGGCAATTCAATTATTTCCAAGGATCATTGAATCACCTTCAAATTTCTTGAAATTCATGAAATCACTCTTATCTTCGATCATCTGGCTATATAAACCACTAACTATGATTCACATATTCTTCTCCTTTTGAGCATGTAGTGTAGTTTGAGCAATCAATGATTTTTATTTCTTCTCTTTAGGAAAATTCTTCTAGACCTTTTTTTATCATGAATTCTACTTTTTGGTCCTTTTCTTCCACTTTTCGGTAGTGGAGGACTCACAAAAATTTCTCCTTCAATTGCTTGAAATGTGTCCAAATTTGTTGCACTTGGAACAAATGATATTGAAATTATGTAGAGGTAAAAATGCATTGTTACTAACAAAGTTATTTCTTCTTACTAGAGCTCTTCTATAGTCCACAACTTTATGACCAAAATTATTATAATTGAAATAATAACCAGAGAAAGGAAAATTTAACCTGATATTGTATCCCTATCTTTCAGATCTTCTTATTTTTTTCTACACTTGAATGAAGCCATCATTGTGTGTCATTATTTCATCACTTACCATGGTTCTTTCAGACTTCAAAATTTTGGATTTTGTCACTTCTAGAAATGCCTTAGTAGTCTTCATAGTCTATTCTATAACCTTCTTTTGACCATAAAAAACTATTCTAGTTTTGACATGCAAAGATCTTTGACTTTCCAAAATCTAATCTAGGGTTTCAATACTCTTACCAAACTTCATCTGTAGTTGTTGGTTTTCTTTCTCAAGCTCTTTTCTTACTGTCACAATTTTTTCTTCCAACTTTTCACAGTATTTATCTCTTGATATAATTTTTTTTGTTAGAACCTCTTCAACTCTTTTTTCTTTTTCAATCTGGTTCTTTAGTTCAACAATCATATTTTCTAAATTCTTCAATTCCTTAGCAACCTTTTCTTTAGCTCTCACTTCTTCAATAATTTTGTTCTTTAGTATTTTTATTTCCTTTCCAACATACATCAATTCCTCCATGAGATCTACCTCTTCTTCATTTTTTTTGGAACCCATTTATGCATCTCCTTCAATAGTCTCAAAAGCCATTAACACAACCTTATCTTTTTCTTCTTTAGATACATTTTCATCTTCTTCTTCAATGGAGTAGTCTTCTTCCTCCTTAGTGTAAAATATTTTATGTTTCCTTTGACCTTTAAAATTTCTCTAAAATGACTTCTTTACATTATTTTTCTCAACATTGTTAGTATTCTTAGAGGGACACTTCACCATAAAATATCCTACTTCTCCATAAAACTTGAAAGGCAATCTACCTTTGTACTTATCAGAGCCTCTTTGTAGCTTCTTGATAAAATTTTATTCTTCCAAATCAAATCCAAAATAAAAATATTGTTCAACTTGCTTCATAGACACTCTAAAATTAGCCTCTTTCCTTATAGAGTCCCCACTTTCAAATCTTATCTCAAATGTAGTTAAATTTTTATGTTGTTTAATCAATTTTAAAGTTTCAGATCTTTAGCATATTCAATGCTAGATATTTTAGGATAAAACCTTCTAAGGAGAGAGATCCGAGTACCTTCTTCATAAAAATATTCTCTTCTAAACTCTCACGAAGAGCTTGGACATGGTTGACAACTTCATCAACTTGGAACATGAATGTAACAATGTTCTCATCTTCTCTCATATTCAAACCTTCAAATTGAGCTCTATAAGTGTGAATCTTTGCCTCTTTGACTTTTTCATCACCTTCATAGATTGTCTCCAATTTATCACATATATCCTTTATTGTTTTGCATTGCATCACTTTAACAAATTCATAATTAGTCTGTCCAAATAAGATAACATTCCTTGCCTTAGCATTAAGTTCACAAGCCCTCTTTTTGGCCTAATCCCTAGGAGGATTTTTAGGAGGCTCACATCCTTCTACAACCGACATCCAAATTTCCATTCCTAAATCCATCAAATAGGACTCCATCTTGACCTTCTAAAAATAAAAAATGGATCCATCAAACATTAGTACTTTGTTTCCAAAATAACTTTCATGTGCCATCCTGGACCTACCTTAAGCTATTAGGCTACGTCAAAGGAACTTGGATTTGATATGAATGGAAGAGAATATAATCTACTGAGAGGGGGGGTGAGTCAATAAATCAAATATATTTGAAGCTCTTTAACTCAAATTCACATATTAGAAGAAATACTTATTTATTAAAGTATAAAGATAATGATCAAGGAACAAAATAAGTACATACATACACACAAGAGAACACCAGACATACGTGGAAACCCAAGATGGGAAAAACCATGGTGAGAAAAGCTACTTGTACCTATTGTCCAAATCTATCCTCACAATGCAAAAATGTATGTGAATTTTACACATTGAAGTAGGCGCCAACCTATCAAAGACACCAATCTCCTATTATGTTTATAGGCACCAACCTACTAAAGACACCAATCCCCAATTGAAATAGTACAATAGGTACAACACCGGTCCTACTAGAATACAATGATAAAGTTTGTGGATCTTCAAGGTAACTTAACTCATGCCAAATTTATAGATAACACTATTCCTCACTAAATATGATCTTCTAATACAAGCACAAACACTAGAATGTAACTCTCCTTTATATCTTCACCACTTTTTCTTCAATTTGCACCAGTGACCAACTCTACTTCACATAGATGTAATTATAATTCATGTGGTCATCCTTGGATACATGTTGATGCATCTGATCATTTGAAATATATACATGACATTACATTAACACTCTTCCATGTCATCTAGGAATCTAGAAATAGTCAAGATGGCATAGGATGGACCTTAATTTAAATTACATGAAACGTGTAACACAATGGTCCAAAATTAAATTTTCTTGCCTCTAAAATAAGTTTATGATGTGCATTACCACAAAAACCTTAACTAGGTCTTATCTTAACTCCACACACAAGATTTAAATTCCACAGGCTACTAGCCATTACCACACATGCCTTCAACATGAATAGATTGATAGACAAAAATAAAGATCCTTCCATCACTTCAAACTTCTTGCATATTGAACCACACCTCTAGAAACCCAAGAAACTAATAGTACTAGTGTAGACATACTCTCCTTCCAAAATATAGATAAAAAGTGCATTTCTAAAAGAAAAGTAGACCATAATTGTATTTCTAGAGAAATATCTCTGCCCAAAATATATAATTAAATAAAAAATATTGATATAGACTTCCAAACCACAAAAAATATAGAGAATAGATGCAAGAATAAAATGGCAACTGATAATATATTTCTTGATTTTATAACTTGACAATAAAATTACCAACACTGAACAAACTAAACTTCAGACTTGCAATAGTTTAAGTCAAGGGGAATATAATGATAATTCAAAGTACTCCTACATCCTTGAAAAACTTCTGACTTCAAAATCTATCATCATTTTCATCCTTTGACATCAATGATAACATATGTTCAATAGTCTTGCAAATTTTCCCTTGGACAAAATTAATGCAAGACTATATAATTGTATGAATTCAAAAATTGGATCATCCAAGGCCAAGGCCTTTAGGTTTATTAGATTAGATGTCATTCAAGAGATTTTACAACTCCCACACAACACATATTTTTTAATAGCTACAATAATATAAATAGGACCTAAGACAAATTGAAAATTAGCTTGGGTTCCTTAATTGAGAACTCAATGTTGACCTTACCAATATATAATTTCCACCTTTTCCCCTTAGTGATTTGAAGTTCTAGTCTAATGTCAAAGAGGTGTCTTTAATTATAGCCTTTATTATTGGACTTATTTATGACAAATAAGTTTATGAATTTGAATTGGGATCATCACAAAATATGAGGACAATAACCAAGGACCAAATCCTAGTTGAATTCTTAGAAGCCATTGCTAATGTCCTTCACTACCAAATTTATTATTTCACCTCTTAGAGGATGTTTAGGTAATCCACTTATCTTGTACACCTACTTCTTTATTAGTGATGAAAGGGAAATATTTTATCACTCAATTTTTTTTCTAATGCTTTGTGTTTATTTTGATTTCAATTATTGTTTATAGGTCTAGCTAATAATTTTTATTATCTAGTAATTAGTTTTACTATTACTGTCAATAACCGAGAGCTCAATTATAGCTACCATGTGGGAATTTAATTTCATATTTTATTTTAAATATTTGCACACATATGGGGTATTGGATTTTGGAGGGACATCAAATTTGATTTTGAAAGTCATTAAGATAGTGGTAGTAGGATTTATAGATGAGAACTTAAATAATATCCCATGCATGCTGATTTTCTTACACTAATAGATGGTAATTTTAATATTTATTTCATGAAAATGGAAAGCAGCACAAATTAATATTTTTAATTTCAAAAATGGGAAAATATGGCATGGATAGTGAGGAGAATATTTATAGATGCACCTAGGTGATCATAGCTGATGATAAAAATAATTTTAAATTATTATTATTTATTTTAATTCAAATTGGACATGGAATTTTGGTAGAATAATTTAGAAGCATCAAGTATGGCATCCCAAAAGAGAGCTATGTAATTTTGATTTTTTGGAATGATATATAAGGTGAAAATAAAATTAAAAACAACTCATTCAAGACCTAATGTATAACATGAAGTTGAAGTGAAGCATAGGTTTGACGTGTTTAGCTAATGAGGAATCCACTATAGAAAGGTAAAATAGATTAGAAGTTTTTAATCAGGTGTGTAAAGGCTCCAAGTTGAGGTGGTAAAACTTCTACATCCCGTGGATTACCCAATTGAAGATTGTTAGAAACAAACTGAAGATAAGATGCATAGTTGTGTATTGTTTAGTTTTATGGTCCCAATCAAGTCATGTATAACTATAATCCTGATGTGTAAAAATCCTTGCTATTATAGAAGAGGTCTTGAGAACTTGTTTGGTATATAAAATCATATTTGTAATATTTTTCTTGAAGGTTAAAACGAGTTTAATGTATTTCAACTTTTATTGCAGTGTATTTCAATTTGTGAAAGTGTTTGTGGGGGAATGCCCTAAATCAATTGGTATCAAAGTGAGAGTTATAAAGCATGTGGATAAAGCACTGAATGAAGGTATTCTACATTATTACCTATGGGGAATATGAGTGTGAAATAAAGAAAACTGTATAATGGGTTTTAGATAGTTTGTATACATTTTATATTTTTTGGGTTGACACTTAGTGGATGTTATCCTTAAATGCGGATATATAAGACATATTGTTTTGAGGAGATTGATAATGGAGAAGTTAGGAAAGAAGATGTGCGAAGTTTTGTGTGTGAACAATGTTCTAATCTTTTGAAGGTAGAGATGAAGTGTGAAGAATAGTAGTCATGAAGTACAATGATGAGGTGTTCTGATCTAGTAAGATCAACAGAGCAAAGAAATATTAAAGTAAAAAGAATAATCGATGAAAGATTGTTATTATATGAATTATTTTTAATTCCTAGGCTATGACCTAGCATCTTTAAAACCCAAGTCGCATATGTAATGTGTTTTGAGATCATAATATAATGTGGAGTGAACTTTGAAGGTTGGGTTTTTCCCTTTGAGGGTTTTCCCAAGATAATTATTGTGTCATGCATTCTTGCATTTCTGTTATCTTTATGTGGATTATTTGTTAGCTTCCATTGCATATTGTATACACCTAAAATTGGTCTGGAGAATCCAATTGATTAAATACAATTTATTTGATTAATTATCCTAAATTCCTCTACTATTGAATAAATAGAAATATTTATTTTTATAGATCATGTTTAAATTCACATTTAAATTATTCTAATTCTTCTATTATCTCATCTTAATTAAATAAACAAAATTAAATACTTTGTTTTATTTAACTATCAATTTCCCTATTTTATTCTATCACATCAGTTAAATTAATTAAATAAAGATCAAACACTTTATTGATTAATTATCATATTCTTCTATTTTAATTTAATAAACAAATTCTATAGTTTGTTTTATTAAAATTATTTATCCCTCTTTTGCTAATTTAAATAATAAAAAATATTTAAATTAAAGCATAAATCAATTTCCTCTATATTTCCTCCAAATCCAATTAGATATCATATGTCTAATTTATGTCAAAATTATTTGATTCAATCTTCACGGAAGATTTGCAGACAAATTGGAGACAAATTGGAAATTCATCTCTCAATCCTCTTCCATCAATCCTTCCTACCTTCTTGCTTGGTGTTTTCATGGGTAGGAACCATTCCCACAATCTTCTCCATCTCCTCCATTTCTCACCATTCAATCCTATAGGTTGAATCCAAGCCTCTACTTTGTTGCCAACCATAGACCAACTGGTACCATCTTTCAATAAATTCGCATAATATAAGTGTTTGAAATTCCTTAAACCCCCATGTTACTTGAAATAACTCTCGAGACTTGGCTCCTGCCACTAGTTCAAAGATAGGATACAAGTGGTTCCCCACCTTGTGGTTTATTGGCATATCATTGTCAAAATTACTATCGTGACCTAATTAGTCACAACTGATAAGGAACTCTCTTTCCAGATCAGTTAGGTTATCTACTCCTAATAAAATTTAGCTCATTATTTGTATGCAATCTCTCTAGACCATAAATGAACTTAACCAATAACGGAGGAATACATGCAAGAATCCTACATTCGGCATTCAACTTTCTATAACCTATTATAAAAGACCATCAAATTTTCCTTGAAGTCATTTCCATATACCCCAATAAGGCAAGATGGGAAATGAAAGAAGACACTCACATATAGTACATTAGTTCAGACTTTCATGAATCCATCAGATTAGAAATGTTCAGTTAAGTCGACTCAATGAACAAAGTAAATATTCTTTCAAGAATTAATAGATATCAAAACTGCTCTTATTTGAGCTTCAAACTCTAATCTCCCCTTGCCCTTAGCATATAGTGATAAAATAAAGAAAATCTTTTGATTTACTCACTGCATAACTATTTGGTTACGTGAAATTGTGTTCTTCTTAACAAAAGACTTTAGCTCCTTTTCTCCATCTTATCTAACTATGATATCTTCAAAATACCATATACTCCTATATTATCCTCCTAGTTGCAAGCCAATTCGAACTTCCACACTTTTGCACATTATGTCCTCTTAGGGAGACCCTTTCTTATCCCCCATAACCTGGTAGATTTTCATCCAAAAATCACCCCTAGAATTTGGCGACCCAAAATTTAGTTACCACCCCTCTTCTTCCATGCAGGTCTTCTCCCTTCACTCCCCATGGTGAAATGGAATGAGATAGTTAAATAGTCAATTTCCAAAATAGTTTTACCCCATTCCCCCCCCTCTCTTCTCAAGTATGCATTGAGATATAAGCAAGAGTTGATTTTGGGAATCAGTTATTGCATCGTTACATGGAGATTGCAATGGTATTCATCTTGAATCGGACAAAGAGCATTGCCTATACTTCTTCCACTAGAGTTTCACGTTAAAGATCGATTGAATCTACTCTACCTATCCTTAAGTATTCCTTCTTAACACTATTTTCAACCTTTTCTTCTATTTTCTTATCTCCCAGAATGAGCTTCCATTCAATACTCAACCAATCCCCGCCTCCTTCACAAAATGGGATATTTATATTTGAGGATAAAATTCATTACCAAGTGGTTTCCGGTGGTCCTCCCATTTCGACCAAGAAAATATTAGACCCAAGGGAAAGAATTAGTTTAGAAAGTAGTTATCGAGTGGTTTAAATCATACAAGTAGCTCGATGAAAGCCAGACAGCTACTTCAGTTTAGACAGAGCATATAGAATGCCACCTTTTTAGGGATCCAGAGATCAATTAAATTTTCCAAGCATTTGAAGTGTTACTTGGACTTCTACCACTATAGATTACCCATCGTGGCTTTACTTGTTCATGCAAAATACACTTTCTAACACAACCCACGATGCAATGGGCTCACCATCATATGGGGTTCAATTAATTCTTAACATGAGTCGAGCCCAATCTTACTAGTATCGAGTTCTTCCTTTTGTAAGGGATCAAGCTATAATATTAACTCCATAGATAGTTTAGCCATCACAAAATATCATAAAAATATGTAAGAAATTAATATTCAAAAATAATAATGGTATATGCAAGGTTGACGACATTGATCATTACGTCAAGATACTGGCATAATCACCTCCATATAATTAACCCAATGATGATCAAGATGATCAACATCCATTTTCCTTTCTAATATTGGTAGCCATCAATAATAGTGTTATATTATCATGTTTATTACGTATTTGAATATACACATTCACACACACACATATATATATATAGACCAAGAATGATATTAACCACGAAATAGCCACACCAAACGAAAAGGAAGAACATGCCCCAACTACCCTAGGTTGACTTACCTCAAAGTATGCTAAAGACATCCCTAGAATATTTTGGGTTTACTGATCATTACATGATCATTTCTTGATCAGATGATATAATTGGAGAATCCTCAACCTCTCCCTCCTCCCAGGTGATACTCGCCCTCTTTCTCCTGGAGGTGCTCAGTTTGTCCTGCATGATCACTCAGGAAAACAATGGTAGTTAGACTAGAGAATTACTATAACATAACCAACATTACATTCTCAACAAAATTTGTTTTAAAAGAAAAGAGATTCCTTTCATAACATTTCATCCAATTCATCACATAATGTCATAATCCCATAAAAGCATAGACATATCATTGCATAATTTAATCAAAATATAAGACTCTCATAATCTCATGATTCACCATAATAATTAGCATAAAGTGAAAAATAATTTAGTAATATAGGGTGGGGTGTAACATACCTCCCCCCTTAAGAATCATCGTCCTCAATGATGTAATGTGTCAGAATATAATCAAGCAATCAAATATGTTTTATTTTCTCCCTTTTTATGTTTAATCACACTATAATTTCTCTTGAAGCACTATCCTCTACAATCTGGTCCCACTGAACCTTTCCCTAAGAACCTTTCTATTACATAAGTGAAGGCTACATGGTTTGAGCACTCTTTATCTTACTAACTAATGTCTCAATATACTCTTAACATTGGCAAATCTTTTCTTCCTGACACTGGCTCCCGTTAGCCTTTTCTTGATCAACTTGATTTGTTCTTCCATTTCTGATAGCATTTTAGGACCAAGGTAAACCCTATCTTCTAGCTTTTCCAACTTATAGGGATTTGGAACTTTCTTCCTTGTAATGCTTCAAATGGAGTCTTTTAACTTAAAGAATGACATGAGTTATTAATTGTAAACTTTATCAAGTGGAAGATAACCCTTCCCATAGCATTGTTGACCCATGCAATACCCACACAATAGGTCCCCTCCCTATGCCTGATTTACTCTCCCAATCCGACTATTTGTCTTAGGAGGATATGATGAATTTATGTTCCACTAAATTGAAATAGAGGTGAGAAGGGTTTGTCACATCTTGAGGTTATATGAGTGTCCCTATCTAAGATAATCTTCTCTAGAACATGAAGAAATCAAACATTATGTTACACAAATTTGTAGTTATGACTGGTACCCCACTTGTCATCCCTTTTTTTTTATGAAATTGCCTACTTGGTGAGCTTATCCACCACTACCAAGATTGTTTTAAGCCTATCCATCACTTCCAAAATATTAATATTATGCCAAAACCTTGACATAGGAAGATAGAAACTATACTAATGGTCTACCACTTTCTCTCTAGAATTTCATGAGAATATATAAGTCCTACCGAGTGATGACATCCTGTCTTCACCCTCTGGCATTCTGGACAACTTGCTACATAATTTTCAGCATCTCTCTCTATTTCCTTCCAAAATATAGTGGTTTCACATTAGTAAATAATTTGGTCACTCTCGATTGTCCATACAACTAATGCATATATAGTCTCCAAGTATGATCACTTTTTTTTTTTATAATTTTTTTATTTGATAACTCAAAAATCATGTGAATCATGGTTTCATTTATATAGCTTCAATACCCTAAACTCATAGGCGATAAATTTCCCTTCTAAAATAATCATCATTCCTATCCTTTCCTCAAAGTATCCAAAATTACTTTAAATTGACCATCCGAATCAGGAAATCATAGAATTGGTGTCATAATTACTTCAGTCTTATTGGCCAAAGACCCCTGACTTTTCTTACCATTCAAACTTTTACTAATAACTCCTATAGCTTAGCCTTCAATGCCAACAACTTTGTTGTGAATATATGAAACTCTAGGTATAAAAAAACAATTTTTTTTTTTGGAGGACCGTATCTTATGGAAAAGTCAAAAGTTTTCTCAGAATGGGAATACGTCAACAAGTACGGTAAATTTTTGTATTTAGTCTTTTCTTGATCCAAATACTTCTCTTCCTTCCATCCTCAATGTATCTTACAAACACCTTTTTGTTTCAAGGTTATTTAAGTATTCTTATAATTTAACAATATAGTCTTTTCCATATCCAACTTACCCTTGGAACATCTTCAATGATCTATAAAATGACTAACACAAATTTACTTTCATTTTTTTTTTAAACTTAGGAAGTTCAATCTAAACTTCAGCCAAACACAACTCTACCTGAGCTCTTGTCTGGTTGACCTACTTTACTATCCATGTTTTTCCTCACATCCATCTTTTCTAAGAAATTTTCGTCCAAAATTTCTTGGTGTTTTTCATTCGTTTCGCAACCTTAGATACTTCTAGGGTTATTCAATTTATTTTCTCTTATTTAAGTCTTGACTCTAAATTGACCATCCCCAATTTGGTTGGTGGGATCATGTCAATTGTCATATTTCTTTCGAGAGTTGCTTCTTATTCTTACCCATTCCGGTCTCAGACCTTTGCTCGAAGGTATCAACTCTCATTCTTGTTTTCAATATTTATTGCTAGATTTTATTCTAGTTTCAAATCAAGATTGTCTAAAGCTTATCCCATTTAAAAATTTGTCTCAATTGACAAAACATTATTTCTTGCCTAGGTGCATTCCCTCTGCAATCCAAGGGCATCTCTTTAAGGTTTGTTGGTTTAGGAGTTTTAACCTCTAGGGTTGTTTCTTTCCTAGTCCCAAATTTGGACAAGTTTTGAAAATTTGAATTTCTTATTGTTTTCCCTATTCTTCTTTTCTTTGTCATCCTGACATAGGAACTTTTCAAACATCTACCATTGATAATGTTTAAAGGAAAATCTTACGTATTGAGCTCATAGGTCCAAGTGTTGAACCCGGTGCTTTGATACCATATGTAACAAACTACACCTTCTTACCACGAGTTACCATGAATTATTCACCAAATAGTAAATAACTAAAAACATAGATGCAAAGAGGTACAAATTTTTTTTTACAATCTTTGCTAACTAAAAAGAACCAACATCTATCTCTTTTCTAATTCAATGAAATGCTTACATCATTTTAAGCTAAACATTAACTTATAGGGTTATGGTCAAAGATCCCACATCTGAATTCTTTATGTCTTCCAAGACTTGGCATGTCATCTACAAGAGGGAGAGCATCACCAGGGTGCTCTACCTCCAACCACAGACTTAAGCGTTCCCCTGCACATCTTCCTAACTAGAAGTGGCCCTACCCTTCAACGAGGGGATTAGTTGAGAACCCTCTCTTCCATCTGAGCTCTGGTGTTGTGCCCTACTTAACTAATATTGTCACACAACTATGGATACCCTCCAACTATGTATGACATCTCTAACTAGCTAAGTATCTGGGTCACAGTGAACCAACAAGTGCATGCAAGGACAAATGCTCTCACTATGGCCATAGTATATGTATCATAGATTCAATTGCTACTAAGAGCAAAGTCATTTGTTCACCCACACTGCTCGACTTGGAATACCTTTCCTGACCTAGGGTATACTAGAACTATCTATTCCACCCCACAAACAATCACAATGAATTTATAACATGACATAACTTGTCTTTCTTAACATAAATCAACTGAGTTGACAAAAGGTTGGGTCTTTCTTGAACCCTCACATTACTTGGCGTAATTATCATGTCTTGGCTACTACCCCTTGATCAAGCCCTTACTAACTAGGTTGGTAAACATCTAGGATAGTAACTAACCTGACTACCCATGTTACGTTCTCGTAACTTCTTGGGACTTAAAAACTCCCACCTATCCAAGTTTTTAATATATTCCTTGAGGATATTTGGTCTCCCACTTTGTGATAACATAGTTATTACTGATGTCTTATTGCCATCGACTAGTTTCACATATTCACAAATAGAGAGTTCGAACAAACTATTCAATCATGTATGATAAAATATTTACTTTAAGCTGAAGATTCCTTCTTCTTAATATAGTCTTGAAGGTTTATAATTTTGGCTTTGTTATAAAGTCCTTCCTCAAAAAGGGAAGATTCACCAAGTGAATAACTCATTTGGATTGTAGGTTATTTCTTACTCAAACACCCAAGTTACTTTTACGTAGCTTCCTAGGTCTTGGCTACAACCACTTGCTCAAGTCTTAACCCTAACCCTTGAGAGCGTCTACTCTCAAGATATAAACTTTAAACAAATCTTGACACAAAAATATTTCTCCTTGATATTCCTGATCACAATTTAGTATAAGTAATACATAGATAAAATCTATAGAGTAATCTATAAATCTCTGGTAAGAATATAATTTCCTTTGGGTTTTAGTCCTTCATGTATCTTATAGAAATCTTGATAGCTAAAGATAAGACAATCACAGACCAACTGGTACCATCTTTCAATAAATTCCCATAATACAAGTGTTTGACATTCCTTAAACTACCATGTTACTTGACATAACTCTTGAGACTTGGCTCCTGGCACTAGTTCAAAGATAGGATACAAGTGGTTCCCCATCTTGTGGTTTCTTGGCATATCATTGTCAAAATTACTATCGTGACCTAATTAGTCACAACTGATAAGGAAATATCTTTCCAGATAATTTAGGTTATCTACTCCTGATAAAATTTAGCTCATTATTTGTATGCAATCTCTCTAGACCATAAATGAACTTAACCAATAAGGGAGGAATACATGCGAGAATCCCATAGTCGGCATTCAACTCGCTATAACCTATTATAAAAGATCATCAAATTTTCCTTGAAGTCATTTCCACATACCCAAATAAGGCAAGATGGGAAATGAAAGAAGACACTCACATATAGTACATTAGTTCAAAATTTCATGAATCCATCAGATTAGAAACGTTTAGTTAAGTCGACTCAATGAACAAAGCAAATATTCTTTCAAGAATTAATAGATATCAAAACTGCTCTTATTTGAGCTTCAAACTCTAATCTCCCCTTGCACTTAGCATATAGTGATAAAATAAATAAAAGCTTCTGATTTACTCACCGCATAACTATTTGGTTGCGTGAAATTGTGTTCTTCTTAACAAAAGGCTTTAGCTCCTTTTCTCCATCTTATCTAACTATGATATCTTCAAAATAGTAGATACTCTTGTATCATCCTCTCGATTACAGGACAATTCAGACTTCCACAATTTTTCACATTATCTCCTCTCAGGGAGACCCTTTCTAATCCCCCGTAACCTGGTAGATTTTTGTCCAAAAATCACCTCTAGAATTTAGTGACCCAAAAATTTAGTTACCAACCCTCTTCATCCATGCGGGTCTTCTCCCTCTGCTCCCCATGGTGAAATGGAATGAGATAGTTAAACAGTCGGTTTCCAAAACAGTTTTACCCCATCCCCCCCCTCTCTTCCCAAGTATGCATTAAGATATATGAAAGAGTTGATTTGGGGAATTAGTTACTACATCGTTATATGGAGATTGGAGTGGTATTCATCTCAAATCGGCTAAAGAGAATTGCCTATACTTCTTCCACTAGAGTTTCACATTAAATATCAATTGACTCCACTTTGCTTGTCCTTAAGTATTCCTTCTTAACACTATTTTCAACCTTTTCTTCTATTTTTCGTATCTCCTAGAATGAGCTTCCATTCTATACTCAACCAACCCCCTCCTCCTTCACAAAATGGGATATTTATATTTGAGGATAAAATTCATTACCAAGTGGTTTCCGGTGGTCCTCCCATTTTGACCAAGACAATCTTAGACCCAAGGGCAAGAATCAGTTTAGAAAGTAGTTATCGAGTGGTTTAAATCATACAGGTATCTTGATGAAAGCCACTTGGCTGCTTCAATTTAGATGGAGCATATAGAATGCCACCTTTTTAGGGATCCAGAGCTCAATTGCATTTTCCAAGCATTTGAAGTGTTACTCGAACTTCTACCACTATAGATTACCCATCGCGGCTTTACTTGTTCATGCGAAATGCACTTTCTAACACAACTCACGATGCAATGGGCTCACCATCATATGGGGTTCAATTAATTCTTTGTCGCTATCCATAATACAAGCCATGGCATATAGCTCAGCCCTTTTTAATATGAAAAAAAGACATTAATATTCATATTTTAACTACCTTTAAAAATATAGATGCACTCCTCTTAACATGAGTCGAGCCCGATATTACTAGTATCGAGTTCTTCCTTTTGCAAGGGATCAAGCTATAATATTAACTCCATAGCTAGTTTAGCCTTCACAAAATATCATAAAAATATGTAAGAAATTAATATTCAAAAATAATAATGGTATATGCATGGTTGACGACATTGATCATTACATCGAGATACTAGCGTAATCACCTCCATATAATTAACCCAATGATGATCAAGATGATCAACATCCATTTTCCTTTTTAATATTGGTAATCATCAATAATAGTGTTATATTATCATGCTTAATACGTATTTGAATATACATATTCACATATATATAGACCAAGAATGATATTAACCACGAAATAGCCACACCAAACGAAAAGGAAGAACACGCCCCAACTGCCCTAGGTTGACTTACCTCAAAGCATGCTAAAGACATCCCTAGAATCTTTTTGGTTTACCGATCATTACATGACCATTGCTTTCTCAGATGACATAATTGGAGAATCCTCAACCTCTCCCTCCTCGCAGGTGATACTCGCCCTCTTTCTCCTAGAGGTGCTCAGTTTGTCTTGCATGATCACTCAGGAAAACAATGGTAGTTAGACTAGAGAATTACTATAACATAATCAACGTTGAATTCTCAACAAAATTTGTTTTAAAAGAAATGAGATTCCTTTCATAATATTTCATCCAATTCATCACATAATGTCATAATCCCATAAAAGCATAGACATATCATTGCATAATTTCATCACAATATAAAAGACTCTCATAATCTCATGATTCACCATAATAATTACCGTAAAGTGAAAAATAATTTCGTAATACAGGGTGGGGTGTAACAACTATAGTGCTTCCATGAACTGTTTCAGTGCATCGGCCACCCATCTCTAGCATAACTGATATAGCACTTTCATGAACAACTTTGGTGCTTCAGATATCTGTTTTAGTGCTTTTGATTTTAGCACATCTGGTATAAACTATAGCGCTTTCATTTACTATTTTAGCACTTCTATAATTATTTATCTGGATCCATCGTGACTGCGGCCAAAATTTTATTTTGATCCATTTGGACTAAAATGAACCAACCCTAGGATAGTCACTTGGTTTAAAATTTATCAATCCTAGGGTAGCCATTTCAGTTTAAAATTTATCAATCCTAGGGTAGCCATCACACTTTTGCTATATAAGTTAAAATGGATACCATGACTTTTGTGAAGCAAAATATTCACATAGATTAGCAAAATTTGTCTTTTGGGCTTAAAAGAATCATTTATCTGTTGTGCTTGTGTGGTGAATAGGCTTATGCTCTCCCCTTAACTGGGTGATCAAAGTGTGAGACTCATCCTTTATTTTCGTGCAATTTTACACTTTGGTTAAAACCTTTAGAAGGCCTTCCATAGTGGGAAAAAGTACTCACCCTACGAGAATGACCTAATGGGAACACCTAAAGCCAATGATTCCAACCCACTCTAATAAAATTCAAGTTGGTGATGAAAGTCCAACTTGACGGTAGTGTGCAAGATAACCATCCCTAAAATATTTGTTCTAAAGATTGGGAGGTCTCTTGAGGGAGTGTATCATTTGCCACACCGCACAGAAACCCTATCTAAGAACCATAGCATAGTATCCAGCCGAGTTAGTAACCAGACGTTGTAATACTCACAGTGTAAGGGGAGGGAAGAATCTACCCCCAAGACACTCACCATATAATTTCCAAGGACCATTTTCTTAGAGGATGAGAAATCCAACTTTGAGTACGCACCTAGAAATGACAAAAACACGAGCACCCTCTAGGGGGTAACATGGCTGTGTGAGTCAACACAATTTTAAGATGTGGTCTATTGAGTATAACAATGAACTTTTTGACTTTAAGAGTGAGTCTATCTAAAAGTATATATTTGTCAAAACAAACCAGTGAAAATCAATAAGGACCATTCGTGGCTCTTGAATATACACTATCTATTCAGATTCTAAGATTAAAACAATTATTTTACAATTTTCTTGTTGTGTTTTCAAAATCATTATAAAACAGATAACAGATCATCCAAGAAACCGCAAATCAAATCACGTTAGAAAAATTCATGATTTGAGAGTGGAAATCAACAAAGTTTGTCAAAAAAACCATCAAAGTCACGAAACCCAAGAGACCACTTGGTTACCAAAATCTTTTAAGAAATAGGCGTTTCTTATATGAAAGTCGAAAAATCTTTCTGCAACACAAAACCTTCATTCATAGGTATCACGATTTTGCTATAGGTTATACTACTGATTACACCATAGAACCTCTTTATTCATGAGCCTTCTTCCAAAGGAGAGCCCTCACACAATATCATAATCATAGTCAACAAATAAGTCAATCCTACATCCCACAACCAATGATCGAATATGCCACAAGGCCAAATCAAGTTTTGCAATAAAGAGTCTTAACCATCCACCCTCTATTTTAGCGCTTTGAAAATCTATTTCAGCACTTTGGGACTCTATTTTAGTGCTTCTAAGCATTGTTTTAGCACTTCCAAGCATTTTTTTAGTGCTTTCGAGCACTGTTATAGTGCTTTCACAAAATAGCACTTTTGAGCACTATTTCAGCACTTTCAAGCACTATTTTAGCGCTTCCATTATCTATTTTAGTGCTTCTGTGAAATAGCGCTTCCAAGTCCTATTTTAGTGCTCCTGAACTCTATTTTAGCGCTTTCAAAATAGAGAGTTCCACCACATATCAGTCAATTTTAGTATCATCTAAACACATATTTCTTGTCAAATAGAAGTATCTTTTTAATAGAGTCACTATCTAGAAACCAAAATCAGATAGGTTCCTACAAGTTACAAGTCTTTTCAACTAAAACACAGATCTTGAAAATCATAAATTGTCAAATCAAAACAAAATCTTGATTATTAAATTGAAGTTTCATCATCAGGATATTATCATCCTATTATCACAAAACAAAGCATAATAATTAATTTTTAACCTAGTCTTATCAATAAGATATATCATCTTATTTGACTTTGTTAAAAATTCACTTGAAATTTTTCAACATAGAAGATCAAAGTTTGGTAGAAAGAAAAAAACACTTGTATGGAAATCTTCACCAGGTTACAAAAATAGAGGCTCTTAGAAAAGGAACTTGAAACATCAAAAACAATGGCAGAAGAAAATCCCTGGAATAGTCTACATCAAAGTGACAAAAATGAAATAACTCCACAAGACATACAAACAACCCAACAGGATTCAAAATTCCATAAATTCATGGAAAAGATCTTAGAGAAGGACATGGAGAAATACCTCTTAATGTTGGCTGAATCAGGTGCTAAGCTTCCCAAAGACTTTGACGTAAATCACCTAAAAGAAGCACTTGGAACGGGAAAAACTGAAATACCACCACATACACAAGGGATAGATCCAGTTGTTGCCTTAACAAATCAAATGCAAAACTTACAACAACAAATACAAGACATGACAAAAGGAAACACAAAAAGGTATGCATTACAAGACATTTGTCCTTATCCATTTGACTCAATAGTAGACATGGTACCTTTCCCTCGACACTGCGAATTTCCAAAGTATGACAAATACAATGGTAAAACAGATCCGATTGATCACATACGTGAATTCAAAACCATGAGCCTAGAATTTGCACAAGAGGAAACTTACCTCATGAGGTTATTTCCAAGAATTTTAGGAGGGAAATGTATGGAATGGTTTTCCAAATTGCAACCAGGAATACGAACCTTTGAAGAGCTTGTCAATAGGTTCATCTCCCAATATTATTTTAACATCCAACATGATGTCACGATAAAGGATCTATATAACATGAAACAAAACAAAGGGGAGACATTCCTATCCTTTTTACAAAGATGGCAATGACTATTCACTAGATATCCTCGCTCCATTCCTGAGGAAGAAAAAATGGAGTTTTTCATAGACAATTTGATGCATGAGATGAGTTACAGACTCAAATTACAATGTCCTACGTTCAAAAAGGTGATAGGAAATGGCCTTAAGATTGAAGAAGCGCTGGCTAAAAGAGGGGTTATTAAACATTACAATGAAAAATCAAATAACACAAACTCCTCAAATCAATACCCCAACAATGACAAACCAAAATTTTGGCAAAAGAATAGAAATACAGGGACCAACAAAACAACAAATGATTTAAAAAATGATAAACCAATTTTCAACTTGACAGCATCTACTTCAAAAACAAATCAAAACAATGATCAAATCATCAAGTCAAATGTCATTCAAAACAGCGAAATCACAAAACTGAAAACATACCAAAAATCATCAAACCAACGTAGGTTCACACCTTTAGGCCAAACATTGGAATCATCTATGAAAGAACTAGTCACAAGTGGTCTTAGCACTACACGGGAAGTGAGATTCTAGGATCCAAAGGTCAAACCACCATGGTGGAATGACGTAGATTATTGCAACTTCCACAAAAATAAAGGCCACAAGACTAATGATTGCATGGAGTTAAAACACATAGTTCAAGATCTGATTGACAATAACAAGGCATATGTAGATGGACACCGAAACAATAATGATCATATAGTCTTCAAGGACCCTTAACCAAACTATGACAAAGGAGCATCATCTGCTACGAACAACAAAGGTAAAAATATCAACCATGTCTACGATACCATGATCCTTTGTCTTATTGAAGTGGAAAATGATAATACCATTGGTCATAACATGGACAAACACAAAACCAATGAAATTACCCCTTTGGATTTTCTCCCAAGCATACAAGTCTCTAAAAATCAAATAAACATTTTAAAAATCAGGGAATGGTAGGACTATCAACCAGTTAATGTCATGACAAGGGGACAATCCAAGGTAGTCTTAAAGGGGGTTGCGCCTAAAAACACAACTCCGCCACCATATCATTACAACATTTTTGATCAACTTCAAAAAATTCCAGCACAGATATCAATACTAGAACTCCTCAAACTATCACCATCACATAAGGAGGTTCTAGAACAAGCACTAGTTGCCACTACGCTACCAAAAAATCTAGATGTTTGCGAATTTCAAGCTATGGTGGGACATTTGACTACACCACACTATCTATCATTCTCTGAACAAGATGATGTGTCACTTAACCATCCCCATAACACCACACTCCATATAGAATTCTTGATCCACAATCATCGTATCAAAAGAGTCTTAATAGATGGGGGAGCTGGTTTGAACATTTTCACTTTAAATTTAATCCGTGCACTAGGGTATTCTGATAATGCTATTGATTCCCAAAGGAAAATGACAATAAAGGAATATGATGAGGAAGAGAGATCTTCTAAGGGATTGATTGTGTTATCCATTCAAGTGGGACCGATGATGAAACACATAGCATGCCAGGTACTAGAAAAAGAGTTAACTTACAACATACTCTTAGGACACCCATGGATTCACAAAATGTAGGTAGTACCTTCCACATATCACCAATGCTTAAAATTCCTAGTAAATGGGTAGGAGGTGACTATATCAGCTGATTATAATCATCCTCAACATTGTGACACACTCAGAATCTCTCAAGACACCTTTGTGCCTCACAATAGGGAAGCATATAGTTCACATTCATCAAATGAAGAAAAACATCCAAACATTATCACCAAGTGGGTAGAGAAAAAGGATAAATTAAAAGATGCAAGTCTTGTTGACACTCAAATAACAGACAATCCAGATCCCCAAAATTTTTTATCATAGAAATTCCAAGAATAGGTCCAACTGATAGACAAGGGAATGGGACAATATTCTATTGAGAAATCTCTTAATATTTCACAATTGATGCCATTTCCAAAGACATATGGCCAACCATCAATGATCAAACATCAAACATCACTACCTGCCATAGTTCTAGAAGAAATATTTGTAAAAGCCAGTACTATAGAGGATGAATCAGAAGAAAAAGCTATCCTTGATTGGTTATACAAAGATGGAGAAACATTGACCTCAATGAACATCAACATCAACACCGATAAGTATGGCAAAGGGAAGGCTATTTTAGAAAAAATAGGTTATGAAGGATAGGGAACTATTGGAAAAAGGAAGGAAAGGCATCGTAGAACCTATTTAGCCTCTTACTCTTCATTCAAAAGATAAGACAAGATTGGGATACTCAGAAGAACGAAAACAAGAAATGGCAAAGAAGGTTGTTTAAAGAATCCTTTAGGTTAGAGATAGCTCTGAAACAGATTCAAATGAATATGAATGGGATCTATGTTCTGATATATCTTACATAGATGTCCAAATTGATGTCATAAAAAATATGCACCTACATGTGAGGATGGATAGAGCTCTGGTTCTAGACCATTCGTATTAGGATCACAAAATATCGATGACTCAAGCGGGGATGAACAAACATCGAGTGAACTAGACAATCTTGAGGAGGGTACCATCATTGATCTCGACATCCCAAAAAATGACTATGATGACATAGTTGTCTGAACCCTTATTGCCATTAATCTTAGTCAATCCGATGACTTCATGCCTTTAGTCCATCCCAAACTTATTGACTGGGAACCTATTGAACCTATGAATGTACCCATATTTGCAAACGATGATGCCATCATAAATTTCCTATGTTGTGACAAACCTCATACGAGTTCTATCCATAATTCTCATAACAACACAACTTGGTAGGAGGGTGTCAAATCTTCCAGTTGCAAAATCAAACATGGGAATAATAGATCTAATGGTCAAAACCATTCTATGGCAGCATTAGATCTTGAAAAAGGAAAAATAAAGAACGCATCTGACAGTGAAAACCTCTCTGAGGCACTAAAATATGGGAGATTTGACACTCTTCCAGAGCATTATCATGAATGGTCATCAGTTTTGGTGGAACCAACACAGTCTGTAAACATTGGCACTGAAGGAAAAAAATATATTTTACATTTGGCAGAATCTATGATAGAGCAAGAGAGACCTAAATTTATCAAATTCTTTAAAGAAAGAAGCATTAAATTTGCTTGGTCATATTCCGATATGCTAGGTTTGGACCCAAATCTTCTAATGCATCATTTGTCTTTGCCTACTGGAATCAAACCTATAATGCAAAAATTTAGAAAAATGCATCCCCATATTGCATTAATGGTAAAGGATGAGCTAAATAAATGATTAGATGTTGGACTCATTAGGTCTATTGATTATGCTGAATGGATATCCAATATTGTACATGTCTCAAAGCTAGACAATAGTATCGAGATATGTACAAATTTCAAGGACCTAAATAAGGCATGCCCCAAGGATGATTTCCCATTACCTAATATAGACATCATTGTAGACTTAACAACAGGGAATGCCATGTTGTCAATAATGGATGGTTTCTCCGGATACAACCAAATTAAGATAGCTCTAGAAGATCGAGAGAAAGCTACATTTACATGTCCATGGGGAACCTTCTGCTGGAATGTCATGCTGCTCGGTTTGAAAAATGCAAGGGAAACTTATCAAAGAGCAATGACCACAATCTTTCATGATATGATGCACACCTTTATGGAGGATTACGTAGACGATATTTTGGCTAAATATTATTCTAGGGAAGGACATTTGGATATTTTGAGCAAAATTTTCACAAGGCTAGAAAAGTTCAATGTCAGACTAAACCCTTAGAAATGTGTCTTTGGGGTTACATCAAAAAAACTATTGGGATACATAGTTTCAAAAAAGGGTATTGAAGTAGATCCAACAAAGGTAAGGGAAATAATGAAAATTCCACCACCTAGAAACATCAATCAACTCAGGTCACTACAAGGAAGGCTCCAATCAATCAGGAGATTCATCTCCCAGTTGGTAGACAAAATTCATCCATTCAATCATCTATTACATAAGAATGTTGTTTTCAAATGGGATAATGGGTGTGAAACAACGTTCAACCAAATAAAGCAATATTTGATGTCACCGCCTATTCTCATGCCACCTACAGAAGGAAGAACTTTAATACTATACATTGCAACAACAAATATTTCTTTAGGAGCACTATTGGCACAAGAAGATTATGAAGGAAGGGAACAAGCCATCTACGACATCAGAAAAAATTTAAATGGCTATGAATAAACTATACCTTCATTGAGAAATCTTGTTTGATAGTGGTATTTTCTACCCAGTAGTTGCGGCATTATATGTTGACTCACACAATCAAGCTCATAGAAAAAATTGACCCATTAAAATATCTACTAAGTAAGGCGGCCTTAACAGGTAGACTGGCCAAATGGGTGATGCTTTTAAGTGAGTTTGATATTCAATATTTGGAAAGAAAAGCCATCAAAGGTCAAGTAATCGCCAAAAAATTGGCTAAAGCTCCTTTACCAGATGATCGACCTATGACAATGAAGTTTCCTGATGCAGACATTTTGACAGTGAAACCACAACAATGGATACTATATTTTGATGGATCATATACACAATGAGGATCTGGAGTAGGGATCTTGTTCATCACACCTCAAGGACACACCATCCCAAAATATTATAGACTGATGTTTCAATGTACCAATAATGTGGCAGAATATGAGGCATTAATCATTGGAGTCAAAGTTGCAATTGAATGGAAGATCATAGAATTACAGGTATATGGAGATTCTCAACTAGTCATTTATCAAGGAAATGATGAATATCAGATGAAAGATGAAAATTTGATGCCCTATAAGTAGAAAATAGATGATCTAAAACAATTTTTTGTCAATATCAAACTTGATCAAATTCCAAGGGAAGAGAACAAAGCGACAGATGCTATGGTAACAATTGCTTCACTCTTACAATTTCTAGAGAAACGTGGTCATTATGAGTTTATGGTAGAACAAGTATCATGTCCTTCTTATAATAGTTCAGAATCCCATACCATATGATGTTTAGATACCATTGAATCCTCCATCTATGAGAAAACCTATGCTTACCTAAAGGATAATATCCTTCCTCCTAATCTTTCCAGGAACCAAAAATGCAACTTCATCCACCAATCTGCCCGACATATTTTAATCGTCAGCATCCTTTATCGTCGAGGTCTAGATGGTACCTTACTCTGATGTTTAGAACATAACGAACCTAAGATGGCCTTACATGAGGTTCATGAAGGTATTTGTGGCACTCATTCGAGTGGTATAACTCTAGCAAATAAACTCCTTTGTTTAGGATATTTTTGGCCATGTATGGAGAAAGAGTCTTATCAGTTTGTAAAGAAATGCCAAAAATGTCAAATTCATAGTAATCTGATCCATGCACCAGCTCAAGAATTGCATCCATTCACATCAAAATGTCCCTTTTGTCAATGGGGACTAGATTTTGTAGGAAAGATAAATTCATCTTCATCCAATGGACACAAGTTCATAATCACAGTGACAAAATACTTTACAAAATGGATAGAAGCAATTCCTCTTACAACTATCACTGGAAAATAGATCTTGTCATCCATATTGAATTACATAATTTTTCGGTATGGCATACCTCAATCTATTATCACTAGTAATGGATGGCCATTCAAAAACCAAGATGTCCAAGAAAAATGTGAGAAGTTTCATATCCAACATCATTTCTCAACGATGTACTATCCTCAAGGAAATGGCCAAGCAGAGGCCTCTAACAAAACAATTCTAAAAATACTCAAGAAAATGGTTAACGATGTTGGACATGATTGGCATGTTCAAATTAATCCTACACTATGGGCCTATATAAAAAGCATTAGAACACTGACAAGAGCTACACCTTGGTATATGGATCAGAGGCCATACTACCCATTGAAGTAGAGATTACATCACTCCATGTATCACTCAGAGGAATCATTTTAGATGAGGACTATAGGGTATCGAGGCTTCAAGAACTAGAATTGTTGGATGAGCATCGTCAACAAGTTGTCAATCATCTCATGACATATCAAAAACGAATATCAAGGAGCTACAATCATAGGGTAATAGCTAGAGTCTTTCAGGTTGGTGATTTGGTTCTAAAAGAGAACCCTAGAAATTAGCAGGATAGGGAAAAAAAGGGAAGTTTGAACCTAACTGGCTAGGTCCCTTTGTTATCATATTAGTGTACGGATCAGGAGCCTATCAACTATCAACATCAAAGGGGGATTTGTTTGATGAACCTATCAATAGTATCCATCTCAGAAATTTATATACTTGAATTACCTAGTGCACGGTTCAAACTTCTAGAAAATGATTGCCTTGATGAAAACCTGGAAAATAGGCATCTTGGTAATAGAAAATACAAAAAAAATACAAAAAATACAAAAATAAAATAAAATGAGAAAAGAGAAAATACAAAACAAAAGTGCAATCAAAACATATGGAAAAAACCTAGAAACAGGCATCGTATGTGATTCTAAACCAGTTGTCCCATCTATTTTGACACATATCATGGTCATTAGTCTTTCCATCATTCCCATTTCATATCATTATCATTAGTCTTACCATCATTGCATCTGTTATCATTTCATTTCACATGGTCATGTCTCACTCTAGCTTGGGGGCAACATTTGGATCTCACTGGGGGCAATAAAACAATAATCTTAGCAAAAACACAAAAAAAAAATGATCAAATGCAACCCAACATGGAATATCAATCACCATCAAGAGCACATCAAACATCCATATCATATCAAAATCCAAAAAAAAAACAAGTCAAAAAGTGAGTCTCAAAAAGCAAAAGCAAAAACATGAGTCTATGTCAGTCAAACTACATGGTCTCTATGTGTATAACATAGGCAAGGCCAATCTTTGATCAGATCTTGAGGCCCCTAGGATAGGCCTTTAGATTAGGTCTTTTGGTCCAAAATCTCAAAAAATCACAAAAAAACATCAAAAAATCAAAATCCAAAAGGGATGATCTAATCTGAATAATGATTCAAATACTTTAAGCAAAGGTTAGATAGATGTACTTTTATCATTGTTATCATTTCTTTGGAGCAACTCGATGATGTATTGAACTAGAGAAGCAAGGAAGGGGAATGGTATTTTCTTTGTCTGCTCTCTGTGAATTAATCACAATTACTGTGTGAATTGTTGTGGGAAGTGCTCTACAAAGTATCACTGATGACATTCCAATTCACATAGGAAAGTGATTGATCTCTGTCTATTTATGCAAGAAATGCTCAATTCATCTCGTTTTAATTATACCTCAATGCTTGTGTTCACTTGCAATATCAAAAATCATGGAAGCCGTACTCAGGTCATCATGGTCTAAATTATACCATTGGTGCTTGTACTCACTTTCAACAGTTTTAAAGCTCTATGATGATACAAAGCACAATAAAAGTACTGTTAAGATGTCAATGCTTGCATATGTATATTTGCATGGTTAAATTAGATTGCATTCATATTAGTTTTGCATCTGCATTATAGATTTTCCACATTGACTAATGATATCTATATCAGCTTGCACCAGATGGGGAATCATGTCCCACGTCTTTGGGAAGAACTCTAAAATCCTCCTATGATCATAACATATCACAAATCAGCAATATTATCAATCAATTATCCTATCAATCTATCATTGATCCTCGCCTATCATGTGGTCAATCAATCAATCTATCATTGATCCTCTTCTATCATGAGGTCAATCAATCAATCTATCAATGAACCTCGCCTATCATGAGGTCAGTCATCAATCTATCATTGATCCTCGCCTATCATGAGGTCAATCAATCAATCGATCATTGAATCTCACCTATCATGAGATCAATAATCTTCTAATCTATCAGGATCATCAATCAATATCGAATCAAAGGCTGACACAATCAAAAATCATCAAAAATAAGGAGGCTTAATACAAATTCATCCATGGGCCAAAATTTCTTCATCAATATCGGGAGATAAATTATTTCACCATTAAATTATCATCGAGTCATCATAAAATTTTGAAAAATCATAATTTTTATTTTTTTTTGAAAAATCCAAAAAAATCAACAAATCATTAATTTATCTCCCGAGGGGACATATTATCATCAATCACTTGAAAATCAATATCTAGGGCATACTAAAATTTTTTTGTCTGGGGTCAATAACTGGGGCATACTGAATTTTTTTTGTCGATACTGGCAGCAAAAGCAAAATTGTCTTTGAAGCAATGCGTAAACACATCACTTCAAAGAGGGAAAAAATGTATACACCTGAAATTGGTCTCGAGAATTAGATTAATTAAATACAATTTATTTGATTAATTATCCTAAATTCCTCTACTATTGAATAAATAGAAATATTTATTTATATAGTTCATGTTTAAATTCACATTTAAATTCTTCTAATTCTTCTATTATCTCATCTTAATTAAATAAACAAAATTAAATACTTTTTTTTATTTAATTATCAATTTCCCTATTTTATTCGATCACATCAGCTAAATTAATTAAATAAAGATCAAACACTTTATTGATTAATTATCATATTCTTCTATTTTAATTTAATAAACAAATTCTATAGTTTATTTTATTAAAATTATTTATCCCTCTTTTTCTAATTTAAATAATCAAAAATATCTAAATTAAAGCATAAATCAATTTCCTTTATATTTCCTCAAAATCAAATTAGATATCATATGTCTAATTTATGTCAAAATTATGTCTAAATTAATTGATTCAATCTTCACGGGAAGATTTGGAGACAAATTGGAGACAAATTGGAAATTCATCTCTCAATCCTCTTCCATCAATCCTTCCTACCTTCTTGCCTGGTGTTTTCATGGGTAGGAACCATTGCCACAATCTTCTCCATCCTCTCCATTTCTCACCATTCAATCCTCCAAATTGAATCCAAGCCTCTACTTTGCTGCCCCTGTGCAAAGCTACTACTGGGAAATCTATAAATAAAACTTCATTCAACAAAGAAAGGATCCTAGATTATCAAGTTTATGCAATCTTACTCTGTAGGAAATCATCAAGCAATTCAAGCATCAAGCATCAAGAAATTTAAGCATCCAATATTTTAGAATCATAATCATGGCTACATCATGTAGCTTCATCCATAGTTTTTCATGTCAATTGATGTTACAGTAGTTTCTTTTATCATTTAACATTATCATATAGCATCACATCATTGCATTCAACATCATTTCATTCTTTAGATTATCATTTTAACAGTCATAGTGTTTCATTTAAATCTAAGAGCACTGTATCTTAATAAATCTTTAAAGATAGGAGACAATGAGACACTTTCAGTAGATTTCTTGCTTTAGATTAGTTTCTTTGCTAAATCTTTGATACAATGTTTCATTAAGAAGTGTTTTTACTTTGTTTTCTTATTCACACTTACACATATCAATAAGATCTGATTGTTAGTTTTCTAAGTTGTGAGGTGGGACAATCCCTCACTGGACCCTCCTACCTTGGAATTTTTCAATTGGTATCAGAGCTGGTTGAAGAGATGGTTACAAATTTATCAGAGTAGGTTGTGAATCTATTGGCTGGTTGCAAATCTATTTCAGAGTTGGTTGCAGAGCTGGGTGAAGAGCTGGTTGTGAAATGTGGAATATTGGGAAAAGGACAAAGAGGGAAAAATAAAACCTAATATGTGAAAGGGATACTTTGGAGGAAGAATTGTGCAAACTCAGGAAGTGTAATTCATAATTAATGGAGAGGATGAAAGAACTAGGAAAAGACAAATGTGATTCTCTTGAAGAAGAACTGAAACATGTAAGAAGGAGAAATGAAGAACTGGAAGTAGAGTTGGATAAGTTTGAGGATATTGAAAAGGAAATAGAAGAAGGATTCAAGTTTTTAAAGAAGTTGGACAAGAGGATCAGAGATCTGGAGGAAAGTTTGAAAGAGCTAAATAAGGAGAACAGTTTGCAGAAGAAGGAAATATCTGACTTGAAGGAACATGCTAGCTAATTGGAGAAGGAGAATGAGAATATGAGATCTAAACCTGAAGTGTGTGATGTTTCTTGTGATACTGATGATTTGTGGGATGTTGCAAAAACTTCTTTAGAAAATGGGATTGAAGATGAAAGTGCGACTAAGCCTATAATTGTTGGAGATGGTATTAGTTTCAAAATCATCCAGAAAATGGGATACAAAGGAAAAGGATTGGAAAAGCATCAGGAAGGAATGACATAACCTATTGTACCGGTAAGGAGAGCAAGAAGTGAAGGCCTTGGATATGACAAAGGTAAGGATGTTGTTAAAAGTTCAAACAATTCAAATTAGGGGAGAAAAAGGTATGCCTTGTTCATATTCTAATGGGCTTGGAAATGAAAAGGAATGTTGTTGGAGTTTACACCCTTGTAAGTTTTGTAGATTAAGGAATCATTCTAAGAAGATGTGTTGGAATAAAATGAGAGGGAGAAATCCTAGGACAGATTGTATATAGTTGAATTATGGATGGATTGATGGATCAAAATGGAAGTATGTTGCTCATAAGTTCAGGAAGTTTTATAGATTGAAGCATTCAAGTGTTGAGGGAAAGGAAGGATCAGGATTCAAATAAAGAAGACCTCTTGTAGATCAGAACAAGGACAACTATTCAAACTATAGAGGGAGAAGTGACAAGAATCATAATACTTATCACAATGAAGGGCACAAAAGGAGTGAAAGAGGATTTTCTAGAGAAGGAATCTATTGTCGAGTTTGGAGGAAGAAAGAATCAAGCATTAAATGTCATCAAGAACCTAATACCAAAGAAGCTAATGAAAGAGCAGAAATAAAGGATGAAAATATAGTTTGTACAGATGAAGAAGAACCTATTGATATAGTATTAATTTATCCAGAGGAAGGGGAACCTTTGGAGGAATTAGATTGGATAGTAGAACCAGAAGCAACAGTGATCTTAAGGAGACTTGTGAAATTAGTGAACTGGTGTGAAGCATAACCGAAAAGGGGAGTCTACATTACAAAGATAGAGAATAGTATAGGAACAGTATATAAATTTTTGAGGTGTGTAAAGGAAATGCAAAGATCAAAAAATGTTGTAGAGGAAATTTTGAAAAGATATTGATGGGTCAAGGAAGTCATATGATTGTTCTAGAGGATGCAAGTATGTGTTAACTTTTAGTTGATGGGATCCAAAAAATTCTCTTATGGCAACTTGTAGGGTGGGCTTGCCCAGATCGCCGACCAGTGAGGCAGTGCAAGGTTTGCAAGTAGATTGTTGAATCCAAATTACACTTGAGGTAGTTTTGTAGGGTGGACTTGAACAAACCACCAACCATGAGGTAGTTACAAGTACCTATTAATTGATAATTGATTGAAGCATAAAATGATCCTAAGGCAACTTGTAGAGAAGGCTTGCTTAGACCACCGACCATTGAGGCATTGCAAGGCTTGCAGGTAGATCATTGAATCCATATTACACTTGAGGTAGTTTTATAGGGTGGACTTGAATAGACCACCGACCTTGAGGAAGTTGCAAGTACCCGTGAACATACCACCGAACTAATTCTTGGAGAAAACATTGATTTTGACATAACTTAGCCTGAAGTGAAGAGGATTTATTTTCAAGTAACCCTGAGAGTCTGATGTAGGGGCATCTGAAAGATTCAAAGAAAATTTAGCTACAATGGTTGTGAGTGATGCAGTGAAGTTCATTAGGATGGCTAGATTAATACATTGAGGATGAGAAGTTGTGGATTAAAGGGTTTGTTGAAAAGTACATCTAGTTTATACACCAAAAGTTTCAGAGGTTTGCATGAATATTTGATCAAGTTATGAGTATATGTGTTCTGACAGTTATTTGGTTGCTTTAGTTGGTGTTCTTGAAAGAAGAGGACGTGATTCTAGTTATCTGATTTATTGTGGATGTTTCAGTGATGATTCATGGATGTTTCTAGATCATGGTCTATCTATGTTATTGGTTCACATTGATTGTTCTACTTGCGATTGGCGATTTTCTTTCTGGGATTTCATGTTTTCATGTTCTTGGTCAACAGGGTGATTGTAGCGTGTTGTGGATCTTTGAGGATAATTGATTAAGGTGTTTCGTGTTCGAGACATGTTTTTTTTGGTTCCTACTATGCTTTGGGCCAACCTTGGTTGATTCACATTGATAATTTCTTATGGATTTGGGCTTATAGTTTGTATACATTTTATATTTTGTTGGACCGACATGTAGTGGATGTTATCCTTAGATGCAGATATATAAGACAAATTGTTTTGAGGAGATTGATAATGAAGAAGGAAGGAAAGCATATGTGCAAGATGTGTGAAGTTCTATGTGTGAACAATGTTCTAATATTTTGAGGCAAAGATGAAGTGTTAAGAATAGTAGTCATAAAGCACGGTGATGAGGTGTTCTGATCTGATAAGATCTATAGAGCAAAGAAATCTTGAAGCAGAAGGAAGAATCAATGAAATATTGTTATTATATGAATTTTTTGTAATTCCTAGGCTGCGGCCTAGCATCTATAAAACCCAAGTGGCATATGTAATGTGTTTTGAGATCATAATATAATGAGGAGTGAACTTTGAAGGCTGGGTTTTTCCCTTTGAGGGTTTTCTCGAGACAATTCTTGTGTCATGTGTTCTTGAATATCTGTTATCTTTATGTGGATTATCTATTATCTTTCATTACATATCATTAAGATCTGAGTGTTAGTTTTCTAAGCTATGAGGTGGGACAATCCCTCACTAGACCCTCCTACCTTGGACTACGTCAAATACACTTATATTACAAAAAGACCATGAAAATAAAAAACAACATTCAAAATCAAGATCAAAAGTAATGCAACCCTAAAATTCCATTGTAAATTTTGTAGATTTGATGTTGAATTTCTCAAGCCTTAGAACCCACTTTTTGCAAAAGCTTGAATTGACCTAAAAGATTCCCAAAATTGCTCAAAAAATTCTTGAATGAATGCTCAAAGGACATGAATGATCATAAATTCTTCTAGGTGATCTTGAATGGAGGGAAATGGCTTGTTTTTTAGATTTTCAAAAATCAAACCAACAATGGAGATAGAAAATTGAGACCAATGGTTGAGATTAGATCAAGGAGATCAAAGGTAGAGACTAATTGAGAGCTCTAGTTAACTAAAAATATCTCCTTAATTTTAAGGAATTTTTTGAGATATTTTTGAAAAGAGAATATTCCTTGGAATATTTATTTGAGAGATAAATTAGATAATTAAATAATTCAAATATTATTTAATTATGTGAGGAAGATGGAATTCCTTTTTGAAAAAAATATTCCATATGCAAGTGGAGGGAAGAAAATTGGTTAGTTAAATAATTAAAATTTATTTAATTATGCAAGATAGAAGAAAATTATATTTTTCTAATTAAATAATTGAGAAAATTATTTAATTAGGTGGGATTGAGGAAAATTAGTAAAAAATGATGAATTAATTAAATACTTGAAACTTATTTAATTAACAAGGAAATGAGGTGATTTAGATAAAAATGATGAAAAATGGTGAAAAGTAATGAAAATGATATAAAATTGATTAATATGATGAGAAAGTGGTGAAAATGAGGAAAAGGAAAGATTAGTGATGAAAATGTAAGATTAGCAATGAAAATGATGAAATTGCTAGATTAGTGATGAAAATGATGAAAATAAGTAAAAAATGATGTGTGATACGTTCAAACATTTTTAGATGTTTACAAAAATATGTCAAGACAAAGAAATCATGATGGGAGGACCACATATATTATAGATGAGGGTTTTCGAGCTATCCAATAGAAGTTACGTGCACTCTAGGAGGAGGTGGGAAAACTTTTTTGTTTCTAAAGAATAAAGGCAAGAGAAGATGAAGATTAAATGAAGAATGAAGAGGCTAGAGTTGAGCAAAGAGGAAGAGAAAAAAATGGACAAGGATTTAGAAGAGGATGCTTTAGAGGAAGTCATTTCTAGCATGGAGAAAGGAGACATAAAGCATATGAGTGTCCACATCACCAAGAGGAATATAAAACTTTAAGGAAACGTGCAATTTCCACACATAGATTAGGATGGCGAGCTTGATAATTTAGGAGAAGAAAATGGAGGAGAAAATAATGTCACTAGGAAAGCTTTGGTGATAAATAAAGAGGAACCAATTTAGAAAAAAAAATATATTCTGCACAAGGCTCAAAGATGGAGGTATATGTTATAATGTTATTATTGATAGTGGTAGAACTAATAACCTTGTTGTAGAGGACATGGTTACCAAATTAAAAATTTAGAGTAGACATCCAACTCCATAATATATTTCATGGTTATAGAGGGACCATAGAAATTTGGTTAGTGAACAAATTTTGGTCAAATTCAAGATAAAAAGTTACTATGATGAGGTGTTGTGACATCATACCCATAGAAGCATGTCACATGTTACTAGGGAGACTATGACATTAACATTGGTGCACAATCCATGATGGCCATGAAAACACCTACTCTTTGACAAAAGATGGAGTTTGAAACTAGTTGAAACCCTTAAAGGAGGTAGAAGAGAAAATTTGTAGCAATGACATAATCTATTGTTGAGAATTATGTTTCACCTAACATTTATTTTCTTGCAGATCATAGTGAAGAATAAGAAGTAAGAGAGAAGGAAATCCTAATAGAGGAGGATAAAGAGAAAGATGAGGTAATTGAGATGGTGGACATTGATGGTCCTATTCCATAGTAGATATTTGATGATATCCTATTGTGAAAGGAGATGAAAATTTCATAAATTAATGGAGGATAAATAGATGGATTTTTCTAATGTTACTTCATTTACAAGAAATTTGAAAGATAAGGGAAGCATACCAAAGGCTATAGAAGAGAAATCATGAAATCATGAAATAGAATGAGGATAAGAAGGTATCAAGTAGTTGGTGAAAGATAATGAAAGAAAAAAATACGTAAAACACAAGTTAAATGATTTTTTATTATTTATAATGATGACTTGACTATAGGTACGAAGGGGAATGAGGAGTAGAAGAGTGTGGAAGAAAAAGTGAATTCCAAGGTAATGATTGATATTTACCATTTTTATGGTAAAGATATTAAGTTGTATGTAGATATTGTAAGGAATGAAATAGATGTATTTTGGTGGAGGAAGCAAGGATTTTGGACTAGCCACATGCTAGAAGAGAAGGTGGAATTTTTTTCTAGATGCAGTGGTGGAGTTTGATGTAGGTTGTATGCAACTTGGAATGGTGGTTCTATCACTCAACTCCATTTTGTGAGCCCAAGCTCAGAAAGTTATCTTACCCTATTTGTTCAATGCAGGAGAATCCAAGGGTGCAAAGGAAACATTGTGTCATGCAAGTTTATTTTTCTAATGATTTGTGTTTCTTTTATTTTCAATAATTTGAGTTTAGGTCCAATTAATTATTTTTATTATTTAGTAATTAGTTTTATTGTTACCATCAGTAACCAAAATCTTAATTATAGATATCATGTGGAAATTTAATTTAATATTTTATTTTAAGTATTTCCATAAATAGGGGAATTGGATTTTGGAAGGACATAAAATTTGAATTTTAAGTCATTTAAGATAGTATCAACAAGATTTAGGGGGGACCACTTAAATAAGATGCCTTGCATGTTTATTTTCTAATACCGATGGCTAGAAATTTAATTATTTATTTCATAAAAATTGAAAGAAGAACAAAGGAATTTTTTATTGCAAAAAAATATAAATAAGGCATGGATATTGAGGGGAATAATTTCAAATTCACCTAGGTGCCATAACTAGTGATAAAATGCAATTTTAAATTAATACTTTGATTTTAATTGAAACTGGAAGAGGGATTTTTGTAGAATACTCTAGAAGAATCAAAAGTGGCATCTAAGATTGGTATTACATTATTTTTAATTTCTAGAATGATATATAAGGTGAAAATCCAAAAAAATAGCTCATTCAGGACCCAATGGGTAGTGTGGAGTTGAAGTGAAGCACAATTTTGTATTGTTTAGCTAAGGAGGCATCCTATAAAAAAGGTTTAAAATATTAGAAGTGTGTTTTCAGGTGTTTGAAGGTTGCAAGTTGAGGTGATCAAGCTTCTAAATCTTGTAGATTACTTAATTGAATATTATTATCTCTAAATTGAAGATAAGTTGCACAATTATGTATTGTTTAGTTTTATTGTCCCAATCTAGTCATATATGGTTGTATTTTTGATGTTCAACATCTCTTGATTCTATAGAAGAGGCATTGAGACCATTTTTTAGTATGTAAAAATAGATTTGTAATCTTTTTCTTGAAATTTAATATAAAGAGTTTCATTGCTTTTAACTTGTGTTGCAGTGTGTTTTAATTTGTGAAAATGTTTGTGGGGGATTACCCAACATAAATTATTGTTGTTTAACATACATTTGTACTATATAAAATTATGTTTCAATTCATAAAAATGTTTGTGGGTGAGTACCATGCATAAATTAGAACATCCAATTATTCTAGATCTTCATTCCAATGGTGATAATGAAATATTTTGTGAATCCTCCAAGGGTCATTCCTATGTTTTCTCTAGACACATGCTAAAATGGTCTTTAGAATACTACATTTAAAAAAATATTTTCTAGCAAAAATCCTCAAAAAATTAGGGGGTAAAGAATTGATCACTCATTTGAATGAGAGGAAAATAAGCCTCCTACCAAATAATATAGTTCCATGTGATTGGTACTTCAAATAGAATTAAACCATGACCAAAATTCATGCTTTTAAGGAAGAGGCATTTTGACTCCTTAAGTACCTCACTAATAGAGTCTCGAATATCAAGTTTTCTTAGAAAATTGACATCATCAATTTTGAATATAGTGCTAGAAGAAGAAGTCACTTTACGATATTGCCTTCTCCTTTGGGGAAATTATAGTGAGTAGATGGGGCTCATAACACCTTTTAATGTTAAATATAGCACATTTGATCCTTTATGTTGTTGAGTATTTTTGGGGATATGATCCAAGTGGAATCATGGCCAATTGATAAAGAATCAAGCACTCCAAAAAAATAAAATCATGAGAGGGCCTAATATAAGGACCAAAAAATGTTCACGAGATGATTCTTGAGGTTCTTAAATGGGAATCTATGAAATTACCTCAAAACCTCTCTTACCATGGGAGATATTTTATACACCCATACATTCTTATGATCCCAAGAGAATCATGACACATGGCATTTTTTAGACCCTTTGAGATCTAGAGTAAAATAAAGGAAAAATTATGGACTTTTCGAAATATAGGATAGAGATTGGATAACATAAAAACACTTTTAGGGAAGTGTAAATAGATGAGATATGGTAGGATCTCTAGGACAAGGGGACCCTCTAAATTATATTTTGTTTTTAATAGAATTTAAAGAGGAAGGATCATGAGAGTCCCAATAGGTAGAGAAGAAGTAGTTTAATAGGAATACTTTCTTCAGCAAAAAAGTTATATTTTTGAATTATTTCCACCATCATTGCATACTCTACAAGAATAATATTCATAGGATCCCCATCACTTAGCTCAAATATCCTTGGAACATAGGGATATTTGTAGCATAATTGTCATCAATCACACCATTAAAAATATTTGGAGAGTAGACATCAACTGCATAGGGACCTCTAAGCCAATGAACAAATTCTAAAATATTTCAAAAATAGGGAAAAGAGGAGACTTCAAGTTCCAAGGGATTCAAAATCCAAAGGATCTCTGAAGAAAAAAACTAAGTGATATCAACCACCATTTTTTGACACCCTTGCACATCATGGAAATTAAAGTAAGCATCTCTTCCCTTCTTCCTCCTAATATTTATTCTTCTTTTCCTATTCTTATATCCCTTATACAATAAAATGTCCCCTACACCATATCCTTGGAGAACACAATAAACTCATTTCCCCTAATTACCATATTTGAATGCCATCCTTACAAATACTCTTATCTTACCCATAATCCCTCTTCCATCGTATTGTGCCTTATACACATGCCCCATTATTCTTTTGCAAAAATTTGGAACCCCTTTTTTACTTTTTATAATAATATTTTTTGTTCCTCTAGTTTAAATGTTTCATATCCCTTTGGTCATTAGTGGAAGGTATTTTAAATTTTGGATAGCTTAAGGCTCATATGTTCTATGTTCTAATTAGTTACAAAATGGTTTAAGCCAAATGTGTTAGTAAAATTGTGATTTTCAAGAATCTTATGGAATTGAATATTTTTAAAGGACTACTGGAATTCTAGACTCTTGTCCAAACCTCCCAATGTTCTTGTTGGATCTCAAAAATTAAGGTTACAAATCCTAAAAGGATTCCAAGATCTATGATCAGACTTGCAATGTTCTTGAACCAATGAATGGAGATAACCTATTCAGTTGATGACTCCTTGCACTTTAGGTTTTTCTAGACCTAGGTGGGTAGACCTTTATAATGGAGCAGATTAGAGGAATGTATCATTTGGTTTAATTGATGGATCTATCCATAATGGAAAATAGTGTGGGATAGATGAAGGCTTACTAACTACTCCTATTGAAATTTGAAATGTGAATGTTTGAATAAGATTGTATGGAATAAAATGGGTAAGGCTAGTGCCTACTTATATTGGGATAATGGTGTAAAGAGGTGAATGATATGTGACTTTCTTATTGCTTATAATTCTAATTTTTTGGCACTTATACTTGTTTATACCCTGTATAAATGTGCAAGAATGTGACTGATAGGCTCTACTTATTGATCCAATTGATCCTATCAAGTTATTGTGATTTATTGAAAGGATTTTTTTAATCCTTCCTTGAAGGAACCAATTAAAAGAATCACACAATGACAACAAATGTGTATTGAAAAATAAAGTATATCCTTAATTTGAATAACAAGACAACATCAAAGTGGAGACAACTTGACAATCTTATCAATTATCTAACTCTTCTTACTGATCCAAATGTTTCCTCCAATTTAATGTAATCAATCAAAAGGATTTTTAACTCTATAATAGAAACCAATTAATTTGATCACACAAAAACAACAAATGTGTTTTGATGAAACTGAAATATTAACTTGGACACACATATTCAAATAATAGAGAAATAACAATATGGAGACAGCCAAATAATTGCTCAATTCAACAAACAATAGACACCATGTCTTAGCCACAAGATTAAAACTTCTTCTCCATTATATATATATATATATATATATATCTTCAAATAGTATGCATTATAACAAGAGTTCTTGAATAGATGAGCAAGATTTTGCAATCTATCTTCTTACTATGCCTACTCTAAAATAAAAATATTGTGATAATGCTTCTAATCATCATAAGCTCAACATATATATCAATATCTTGAAGGGGGAATACCCCTTCACAAGAGTCTATTGAAATTAACAACAATTAAACATAAACCATTAAGCTCTAATGAGCCATAAATGAACTTTTGTCATATGATCTAAATAATCATGTCTCCAGTGGGTGTCAACATCTTTTGAAGCATTCCTTGTAGATATCTCCATGATCACCATTTTCTCCAAATTCTCACATGTCTTATATAGCATTGATTCCTCATTCTTGGCTACTTCCAGGGCCCCATATAACATCAGTATGCACTCTTTCATCTTTTCATTCTAGTCTTTCAACTCTCCATCGTCCTTGAATAGTGTAGGAACTCCCTCCTTCACAACATCAATGAACCCCTTTGTATTTGGTTGAGGTTCACTATAGTACTCCTTGTGTTTTCTCATAATATATTCAACAGCTATGATGGATCCACTGTCAGAAGTATTTTTATTTTGTGTTTCCTAGATTTTCTTTGGAATTCATTCAATTATCCTTTTATGCTCTTGAATTGCAGCATAACTCTTGGAATGGGTCACCCACAACTTTTTCATCCAAACCATCAAGTTGGTGCGCCCTTTTTGTAACAATGAAAAGAGTGCATCAAATTTGGCTTTACTTACTAGAGCAGTACATTCAATTTTTCCCTTTTATCTTTTGATTTAGAACCTTCTTCTTGAGTTAGTAATCTAGTAGATCCCTTGAGTGTATCTTTGACCATGTCCTTTAAGAACTCATTTTATTTAAGAATCTTTTCATTGTTTGTTTTGTACACTTATCTTTCCTTGATCAACATCTGAATTTGTGGTTTATTTAATTTGGATGCATTAATGCCAATGTCAGCAATGGCCACAAGATTAGTTTATCCTACCTTCAATGTCATTACATGGCCAAATTCCTTCTTAGTGTCTATGATCACAGATTTCTTGTGTGGGGGACACAATGCCCAAATCATGAGAGAATTTTTATAAGGATTATATTTTGATCCTGTGTATACTTTTGTTACCCCTTTTGGACTAAGCTTGTGTGTAGCACCACTATCATGAAAAAAAAATCAAAGACAAGAGTTGAATTCAAATATAAACCAGGGGAAATCATTACATCAAACTCCTCTAGTAATTTCCTTCCTCTTTCTGGAGTCATATCCTTCATCTCATTTTCCACATCTAATTTCAAGGTGTTCAACAATTGGGCCTCATTTCTAGGTGTAATATCTGAGACAAATCCTCTTATTGATTTCCCTTTTCATTTGTACAAGAATGATCTAAATTCAAAAGATTTTATAAATTCATCATTAGAAACAAAGGATTTATAGGCTAGCTTCCTTGTATCTATATCAGAACCTTCTTCAACTTCTTTTTCTCTATTGAGAGGTTGATACTCCTCAATTCTTAACTTAGAAATTTTATCAGTTTGACCTTGATGTTCCCTTTCACCGATAGACTCTTCATCTCCAGAAGATAGCATTTTTTCCTCTTCTATTTGCTTCATTTTCTGCTCCACCTTCATATTATATTCATCAATGGCCAGTTCACCTTCCCTTTCTTCCATATTCCTAATTATATCATCATTTGGATAGGGTATATGAACATATCCACCCAAATTTACTTTCTTTTTGGAAAAATCAATGTATCCGTCAGGATCAAATCCTTTTCTTGGTGGAGCCTTCTTCAAATTGAAATATGATAATCTATTTAGAATTAGACCATACCCCTCTTTTGATAACACAATAAAGTCTCCAAAGCACAATGTACTTGGCATGAACAAATTTTTCTCATAGGCACTTAGATTCATAACACTTGAATAATCCAACTGTATGACAATTTCTAAGTATGCAATCCTGTTCGACATTATTTTTGGTAGAAGAAAAGGTGTATCCTCAAAATAATATACCCTAATCATGGTGGCATAAACATAAAAATACTCATCACCCCAATTATGACCAATAGTTGTAAGTCCATTGAAACCTTTGGGCCTTAGACATATTTTAATCTCATTGGTCAAAGAATAATCACAGGGGTGATTGAAAAATCTATACAATATCTTTACAAAACACTCCTCAAAATGAAAATAGTTAGAATTCAAAAAACTATCCCAATTAGTAGTCCAAAATTGTACTGGTAATGGCTGATCTTCCTTATTAGATTGTGTAATTCTCAATTCTTCTAGCCACATCCCTATCTCCTATCCATAATACAATATCATATGCATGAAGATAGAATAGTGTTTGAAGTGTAGTGTGGGAGATCCATTTTTAATTTCCATTAACCCTGAGTCAATCTCTTTGGAAAAGTAGGAGGCATAATCGAATGGTCTTGCATTATGGAATTGAATATCTATTGCAATCACCATTGGTCCTATTGACATGAATTCAGAGGCTTTAGTCCCCAATATTTGACACACTAAGAGATATGTGTGTTTTAGGTAGGGTTCAAACAAATCGACATGGAAAGGAGGCCCATAGTTATCTTCAAGTAGGACAAGGCCTCCATCCTTCCTAGGTCTATGTAATGGAAATATCCATCCTTTATAAGTTGTGTCCATTCTCCAATACTCCCTTTCCAAATCCTCATGTACAATTGGCTCATCACATGTGTCACCTAGGGTAAAAACTCCTAAAATCACAGTCTTGGACACACATATGAAGGGTTCACCTTGCAAATTGTAGATAGCTTTTAGGCCAGGGTTTTAATGCTTAGCCAAGAGTTTCACAAGTTCCACATTCACAAATACATTTGGAATGACCATTTTTCCCAAATTGAAGTTCTAGGGATTGCACATAGGTTCAAACCTATTTCTCCAATAATAGTGGAACATGAATAGCTCATATCCTCTAATAGTGGTCCATGTATCTCCTATATTTTTGCATTTTTCTTAAATTTTTTCTACATCATCCCTTAGTTGTGAAAACCTTCTGTCCTTTGGCCCTGAACTGGGTAATTGATCGATAAGGTCTCGGTTGAATTTTCTTTCTTTTGTTTTCAATTCCTTCCCTATTTCAGGTTTTAATTTTTTACTCTTGGTTGGACCACCCTCACCCTGTTGCTTCCTACTCTTTGCTTTCATAGAAGCCAAACCCTCCATTTTCAATTCTTCAAGGAAACAAAATTGAATTATAATCTATCAATTACAAGGAAGCTCATAAGCTTACTGGTGAATTCTTGGCCACACTGTATTCCTCAAATTATGCCTGACCTCCCATCCTTGCTTGCTGCAACTTCTAAAAATTATTTTTATTTTAATCTCTATTGATCATGAGTATTCATATGGAGTTCATTCATGCAACCATTAATGTCTACCACTGGAATTGAATGCAATGACTCTTCAAATTTTGAAATGTCAGAGTGAGACCATATTTTATCGGTGAAACCCCTAGCCCTCATGCTGATTTTTGTTCTTTATGTGGCGCTACCTTTTTTTATACACTCATAACTGATCAACAAGACATAATTGAATGTCCTTTTGATGTGGACTGCCCCCTTGATTTATCATTCTTGGTCACGAGGACTACAAAATTCTCCTATCGATAATATGTAACTGGCCTTTCTCTTGTTTTTCAACTCATATTACTTTGCGGAGAAAATTGTTAATTTTTCCCAGTGTCAAAGTAGTCTAGACCACTAGAAGTCTTTTCAATCATTGTCCAGTGTCACTCTGATGAATAGTAATTCATTCTTATTCCCATCAGCCTGACTAGAACCACTGCTAAGAGAATAGAGTATTATTCTGATTCTTTTAGTCTCCCCAACATGTTTCTTCCTTCACTTCATTCATTTGGATGAGTTGGCAAGAATCTCCCCACAACTTCCTTCATCGGTGTGATTCATAAGGTCGGTGAGATTTGATTGATTCATTGTGACTATACAAGTCTCTCTGATAGTTTTTCTCCTTCTTCGTCAGTGAAAGAAAACATGTTTCTCACCAATGAGATTTCCATTGGTGTGAGTCGAGAGCTCAACATGGTTTGAAAACTTTTCTATAATTGATTTTTTCTTGCCTATAAGCCTTTATCAATGGAACAACAAGCATGGTCTTCCTAATTCTGTAGTTCCTAAGGTCTCTGATCACCATGATCAGATTCATGTTTTGCCGATATTGTAAAAAAAATTCCAATGAAGGGATCTATAACTTGTTGATTGGTAAGACACAAATATGAGAATGTTCCAAATACTCATGATATGAGAAGAAACTTTGCTATATTTTGGCTCAGCAGGAAATGACAAATGGCAATAAAAAGAAAAGAGGGAACTTGTAGAATGAGGAAGATAATCTTAAGACAAATAGATATTGAGGAGACTAACCATTTTCATGACAAGGATCATTTGCCTTGTAATTTTTCTCAATTATGATCAAGGAAATATTTGTATGTAAAAGGACACATTCATGGGACCATGGGCTACAATATGGATCTAGTCGCATAAATTTCAACAATTTGTATTGATCACAAAATTAATGTGAGGTAGATTTCTGTGGGGACTGGGAGATAAGTGGGTGGAGGTTGGTGAAAATGCAAGAATTTTCCATTCCTAATAGTTCTTATCATTTTTACAAAGTTTATTTTGAGTGTTTTAATATTTATATTTTTATAAAATTAGTTTTTGTAGAGTTAGAAATTCTAAAAGTTACTAATACTCTAGATGTCTAGTTCACTTTGGTATACCATTTTGTGATGAAATGAAAAGGGAAAATTATTTAGAGTTCAATAGTGTGGAATTATGGATTTTAGAGGGACTCATTCCATTTTCTCTAATATCTTATGTCCACTACTTGTGATACCCACAAAAGTGTACATAATTACATTTTCTCACCAGATTTTCTTTACATTAATGACATCACTGATAAGGTTTATGAGGGGTATAAAATTAGTTTAGTCGATAATTTTATTACTTTACAATTATGTTCTCAAGAGCTATAGCAATTTTAAATCCCCTTGTAGATTCTAGGAACATATATGCATGAAACTGATAAATTTGAGTGTCATTTCCCTATACAATATATAATTCTATCAACCCTTAAATATCGAAGATCATGTTGCCAACATTCAGAGCTTCATAACAAGTTAGTGATTCCTCATTCTATTATTTTATTTTTCTCATTAGGTTTTCCATATTGGTAGGTGGATCTTATTTGTGTTTATAAAGCTATTTGATTAAGTTTTGAGTTTTGACAATCTTTTAGTTTTCCTACTAATTTAATGTGAACAATAAATTAAACACTAGGGTTAAAAAATCAATTTTTTTACTATTTTATCAAACTCTAAGACATGAAGACTTAACAAAAAACCCAACTCTAGTTAATAAAATCTATTGACAAATTTAAAATTAGAAATTAGGACAAATGGCTGATTATTAAAGCAAAAATATAATGATGCTCTAGAAGAAATGTTGAAGTAACAAGAAATTTCAAAAAACCTCCTAACATGTGTCAAATCGACAAGAGAGATCATTTGAAAAAAAAATTATTAAAAAATATAAGTTGTAGGATTTTGATAGAGTGAAATTTAAATTTAAATTTGATATTTAGTCCTTCTAACCTTTTCCACATCTAAATTTTTTAAAAATAAGAAAATTTGGATGGAGAAGTGGATTTTTTCCTTATAATTTATCTCAAAAAGTATTTGGGATCTCTACAAAGAGTTTAAGTGCAAGAAAAATGAAAGTATTGGTAAGACATAAATTTGTATTACTATAGGAATTTGATGGACTAAAGGATATTACAATAGTAAACACTTAGATATCTTGATTTCTAGGAACATTTATTAGTAAACCCAAATCAAGTAAAATAATAGAAAAAATGGATTTCAAACCAACTACTAGAATTATTCTCTAAACATTCTTAGAGTCATCACTCCTTTCACTTTTCATATTATCTCCAAAAAAAATGTACTAAATCTTGTGAAATTTCTCTTACTATTGGACTTCTAATGCAATATCCTAAAGTTTGATACTATATTAGATTTCCACTTAAATTTTGATAAGGAATATAAAAATTATGAAGTTTCCTTGGAAAAATGGAGTTCTGATGGTAAAATATAAAGTCTATAATGTCCTATGAATTCTCAAAACAACATTGAAAGTAGGAAAAAACCTTATATAGAAATTTAAATATGATTTATATTTAATTCATCCTCTTGCTTGTCCTATAGGTTCTCATTTATAGAGTAAATAAGATGAAGTTTAAATTTAAATGATTCATCCCACCCTAAAAGATTTATTCTACATGGGATTCTATAATAGCTATAGACTTAGGTCATGTAGACCTAGAGGATTTCAAACTCATAATGCATGGAATTGCTACAACCAACTAAGCCAAGAGGATGATGCACAATGTGATTGCTCAAGATAGAGGTTTTCTACTTCTGTATGCTATCTAGAATTGGAAATTACCTATGCTAAGAGATACAATATAGGAAAAAGAAGGATAATTACTCATGGAAGGGTGCTAGTTGACCTTACACCCAAAACCATGGAATAAAATTTCCACACCCCTTTCAATAAACTGTAATACCCCTCCGTTTTGCTTCTTGTTTCATGTTGTTTTATGCTTTGCTTGGATTGTAGCTACTTTGATACTTGACACGTTTTTATTATGATGTTTTGATCGCTACTCTTGAGCGACAACTATTACTATGTGATGTGATTATCTGATTTTTATGTTACATGCTTTGATGAATTAATGATGAAAGTAGAATTATCATGTGATTATTTATGAGAATATTGTTATGACATTAGTGTCATTCTTTGATGAGTGTATTGGTGAAGGAGACAGGTTCACATCACTCCCTTGCGAGCGCCCTGCGAATCTGAGATTTCTTCTTCACGATGTGAATTATATACTGCATATATCATGTTGAGTATTTGATTATAGGTTGCAGGTACATGACATCGACTCCACCTGGTTCCACAGGTTTGAGCGTGTCAATCCAACGGTTAAGTTGAATGGGAGATAGTAGCTTGGTAACATGTGTCAGGTCTACACCCTAGCCTTAGTGTGTCATTAGTTCTAATGATTGATTCATGTTGTATCTTATTGGATGTTATGTAATGTTTTGAAAAGTGATGTTTTTTTTTATAGTTCTTTTGAAAATTGTATTGGCTGGAAGAAATGTTTATTTTATATTATATTAATGTTATGCTCTTGGTTATATTTTAAAATGAATTTTTTGAAATTAAACTTAAATTATTTATTTAATTAAATTTAAATCTCAAGGGATTAAATTTAGTTAGTAAATAATTGTAAGTGGGCTTATTAAAGTTGAATTATTTAATTTATTAAATTTAAATCCCAAGGGATTAAATTTAATTAATAAATAATGGTAAGTAAGTTAATTAAAGTTAAATTATTTATTTAATTAAATTTAAATCTCAAGGGATTGGATTTAGTTATTAGATAATTTAATAATAATTAAGTAAGTGTATTTGATTGTTAAATTAATTTAAATCAAAAAGGGAATTTGAGAAATTGAAATTTTAGTTTAAAGTCAAATTAGGGCCTTTTCAAATAAAAGGGAATGAAATTAACTTGTAAATTCATCTTTTGCATTTGAAAGTGAATTAGGGTTACATTAAGTTATTTTGGAATTGTTGTTTTATAAGTTTAGGGCAGAAAAATTTGGGGATTCTTCTTGCTTCATTTTTTTGACAGGCAGGAAATTTGTTGGAGAAATTTTGATGAAAGTTTAGAGAATTATTTTTTGGTTGAGGAATTAAATTGAAAGGAGAGAATATTCTATGAAGAAGGTGGAGCTATTGGGTAGCAGCTTGCTGAAAATTCTTGGCATTGTGGAAAAAGAATTGTGAAGAGCTCAAAGGAAATTCTGCATCAAGAAACTTGGTGGCTGCAAATAACCAGGTTTTCTTTTATTTCCTTGTTTTATTGCTCCTAGTTTAACCTATTTTGTTTAAATGAGAAGAAATTTGTAAATGGGGGATTTTTCTTGAAACCCTAGGTTAAACTTCAATAGTTGTTATTCAGATTTATTTGTTTTTTAAAACACAAACCCTTTTTGAAAAAAAAATTGTAAAAAAAACCCTAGATCATTGTATCAATCTTCTTGTGTTTAGAATTTCTAAAAACACAAAGAAAGGGGAATGGTTTCATTTGTTATTCTGAATTTAATCTTTGTTTTGAAAGGTTTCAATGTTGCAAAATTTAGTTTCTGGTTGTTAACTTTTTTTTCTTCGATTTCACTAGTTGAAGAAATTCTGGAAAATTTTTTTATATATATGATAATATACATTACATATACCATATTATGAATATGATATATATAATTTACATTATCACATATATAAACCCTTTTATTTTTACTGTGTTATATTATTGTGTTGGCCACGTACGGACCTGAGACAAATCGTACCCTGCGTACGAATTTATGTTGTGTGGAAATTTTTTGTTAATAAAATTTGTGATGTATGTGGGGGGGTTCGGCCCCCACCTCTTTTTTATTTCATGCACAGTGGGTACGCAGTACCCACTGGGCAATGCGCCACCCGTACGGGGGATGCACTATCCAATGAGGATTGCGGCCCCCTCCATTCACTGTTGTCGGCCGCTGTACATAGAGTACAGTCGGCGCAGGTGTCGACAGTCTTCAGACAGTCCGCAGGTACCGGCGGTACCATCCGTCGGATGAGGTACCGTCCAGACCTGCATACTTTGCTTTCTTTAAATTTTTATATTTATTTTAAATTTCCTTTTTAAATTTTATTTTATTTTCGATTTGGTTTATTTTATTTATATAATATTTAATTTATATATATATATATATCATATGTGTTTTATATTATATATGAATATATATAATATTTAATATATATATATATAGTATGTAATTAAATATTATATAAATTGTTTATGTAATTTTAATTAAAGATTATTCTTGTATAATCGATTTATTGGATCAAGATGAAATATTGATTTTAATAGTGCATATTATTATGAGGTGTTTTTCTTTGAAAATGTGTGTATTTTATACCTTATTAAACATGAGAGTATTCAACAACTTAGACATTTAACTATAGTCGAATTCATTATTGCTCAGGATTTGATTTAGTTGTAGTGATTACGTATTTAATAAAATATTGATTGGTTGATGTAAAGCCTTGAATGAATTATTTTACTTTGATGCGAAGAGCATTAGATTAGGAACATGGTTTTAGAATAACCAAAAGTAGTATTTTCATTTCCAATGCATGAGCTCATCGATGTATCTTTTAATGGATAAATTGTGAATGATTGTTGAGAAGTTGGGTTGTGAAGTCTTCCAGTTAAACGTGGGTCATTCCCTTGTTGAAAGATTGCTTTGATTTCCCTTGGGTAGTGTTACAATTATCTTGTGTCCTCCTAGTATTGGAGTGGATTTCTTTGTGTTGCCTCCTAGGATTGGAGAGAGTTTATTGGTTCAATTTTGTAGCACTTGAGTAACCCTTGGAGTTAGTTTGTAGTGTGTTATCCAATTAGAAGAGTGGCTTTTGTTAGGGGCCAGAGCCCAAAGAGGTAAACCGGGAAACCTTCAGAAGTGATTTTAACAACTGAAAACTAAAGTAAATATACTTAGCATATTAGGATGTAGTTCACTATAACCAAGATAAGTTAACCTCACTCATAGGCACAAGGGTTTGTTTAGACTTGGGGTGGGTGAGAAGGCCTGGAATGGCAAGATCACTATCTCATCCCTATGAGAGGTAGTTGATTCCGCTTGAGTTAGTATGAGTGTCGGGATTCGGTTGAGGTCACCAGGATTTCTAGAGCCTATGAAGAATGCCCAGAGGATATCTCATGACAAACCTTGCGATGACACTCTGTCTAGGGTAACACCGTGTTTTTGTTGTGTGTATGTTTTCTTTAGCACACTTGATTATATTATGTCTAGAAGCAATGTAACCATGATTAGAGTCTTGACTTTATTGTGCATATGTGTGGTTGAGTCAGTCTGTATCAGTATGAGTCTGCCTTTGGTTTGAGGTGGTAGGTTTCTCATCCATGTTACGTGGTTACTATCTCCTAGCATGGGGGGTGGTCCTTCGGGTACCACATGGTTGGGTGGAACATGCACCATAACCATTGGGTCCCCTTGATCTTCAGTACTTGGTGGCGAGACTTCTTGATGGACATCTCACTTGTCTTACTTTTGGATTCTTGTATTTTGTATCTCATAATGTAATGATATTGTTTTACCCCTCTTATGTATGAGGTGGACCTTGTAATAATCAGACTTATGTATTTGTACTTATTCTAGGAATGAGGATTGTAATAGATCCTTTGTAATTGATTTATGTAAATGAATGCTTTATCATATCTCGTTTCTTTCTATGATGTTGAATGTTATTACTTGTGTTATTTACTTTCAATGTATTCTTGTTGATGTATCTTATTGAGGTTTTAAGTAATCTCAGTTATGTAACCCTAGGGGATGTTGTCAATTTAATTGAACATGTGGGTTTAATTCACTTCTTTTAAAAAAAAATTAGTACGCTTGTTTAGTGAATTGAAACTTCCTCTAGGGTTGCGTGGTGGGGCATTACATAAACAAAATAAAAAAATAATAGTTGTAGATGGCCTTGCATACTACATTAAAGATTCAAACTCATGTTTAATATCAATAAACCATAGGTGGATGGAAGTTACAAGACACAAAAAATATTAAATTTTGAAGGTACTCCTAAGGAGTGATTTTCAAGTAAATTTTGGAAACATAGTTACATTTCAAAGTAGGATAATGGAGTTTCTAACTACCTCTATCTTCATACCATGGATAGTCCAATTCAATCATATAGTACTACAATATTAAGAAATGACACATTGGTCATATATATTGTGTATGGGGGAAATCTGTAAGTATAAACAAGATCAAAAAAATGAATAGAAATTAATCTAATCCAAAACAATGATCAGGATCTATTCCCATTACTCGTGAAATGAAATTATAAAGCTAATGAATTCAAGAATATTATTGAAGGAAAACAATAAACATGAAATCAAAACAATACAATCTTACCATCCCATGTTGAAGTGTATCTATATTGATGTATGTTGTATTATTCAATTCAATACGAAGCCTCCATTGTGCATTTGAGAGCTTGAAGAATGTGCATGTGTTGATCGAAGATGTTGGTTGAAGCTTTGTCAATGTCGATTAGGATCTTGGCATTACTTCATTGCATAAACTATATTGATTCTCTGATCCATTTTTGTGAAGGAAGAGGTTTGTTATATATAAATTATGATTTGAAATGGATGATCAAGATCATGTACTATAATATCTTGATCGACAGTCAAAAGATGTTGACAGAAAATAAACAAGAATGATCAATGCAAATTGGTTGCATAATTAGTGTGATTGAGGAATAGATTGATCTGTCAAGAATATAGATTGACGAGTTAGGAATATAAATTAAATAATCAATGGGATTGAATAATATATTGATCTATTTGGAATATAGATTGATCAGTCAAGAAATAGAATGAGCAACCGATGGTTTGTAATTTGCTCAATTAGGAAAGTGGGTGAGGATAATTAATTAATTAATTATTTTTGGAGTTGAACGTGCAAATTAAGTTTGACTTTTGCAAACAAATTTGATTTGTTTGATTTAATTTTTGATGATGTTTTGAATAGTTTATTTAATTATTCAAATTTGGGGGAAAGTGACATAATTAAATTATTATGTTATAATAGTTTAATTAACTTAGGGGAATAAAGTGAATTAGTGACATAATTAAATAGTAGGCATTATTTAATTAATCGGGAGGAATAAAGTTAGATTATGACTATATTAAATAAATAAAATTTATTTAATTTTCTCAAAATTGATGAAAAAGTGAATTAATTAAATATTGTCGTATTATTTAATTAATAGCAGAAATTGGGGTTTTAGGACTTTATTAAATAAATAAAATTTACTTAATTGGTCGAATATGGTGCAAAAATGTGAATTAATTAAATAATGTCACGTTATTCAATTAATAGAGGAAATTAGGGTTTTTGATGATTTTGATATGAAATGCAGTTATGTTCGATGATAATGATAAAATTCTATGAAAATGTCATTTAATGTGTGTGATAAGTGTTAAGCCAAAGATTATGATGTTGAGATCAAGTTTTGAAAAAATTTATATGCCCCACTGTGTCCCGGTGTTCAACGGAATGATGGTAGGAATCTAGGCTACCCCCTCGAGAGGTTGGCCAAAAATTGCTGAGGTTAGGCTCACGAAACTATTCTATTTCAATTTAGATGTGTAGAGTGAAAAATTAAGTCTATAGGTCTTTCGTTGCTTGTTCAAATATTGTCGAGAGCTTCTAATTTTATCCTAGGAATGTTTCCTAAGTAAAAATTAGGGTTTTGGGGGGTTAAAATAGGTAATTATGGTTCTAATTACCTGATTTGCACTTTGATCCTACGGATAATTCTTGCCTTTGGTTTTCCCATTTTTTTAGTTTTCGAGGAGCTATGCCAAGGATTCGAAGAGCCCCACATCGCACGGACTCGGTTTGAGATTTTGGATGGCCTATAGGTGTTGATGCCCCAGTATGTACCCTTTCAATTTTTGCTTTCGTCTTTCCATGTTTTTGTAATTAATGTACATGAAGTCCAACTAATCAAGTGCGGGAGATTTAGGAATCTTACGCCTTTGTATTGGTTTTGGCACTTTTGACATTTGTAAATAGGTACTTTTGATATTTTTCGTGCACTTGCTCTCATTTTTCACTTTTGACTTGATTTTGTGCATTTGAAATTTTCCTTTGACTTGCTTTTTTTCCTTTGACTTCTATTCTTCATTTTGGTCACTCTTATGATCAATTTGTGCCTTTGAAAAACTTCTTCACTTTTGATTTTGGTGCTTTTGAAAAATTTCATCACTTTTGACATTGCTTTTTCCCTTTTTCATCACTTTTGCTAAAATTTCATTGCTTTTGATAAAAATATTTCACTTTTTACCTTTGGAAATCTTAAGTCAATTTGTTTGTCATTTTTAAGTTCATTTTTCATTTTCTTAATGAGTCTTTAACATCGTGGGTTGAATGATTGTAGGTGGTCCTTAATCCACTCCAGTCGAGGGAGAGATGACCACTGGATCTATTTGATTTGATCATGGGTTTCAATATTTTAAAGCTAAATTTTATAGATGTTGTCGAGTTGTGACATATTTTCTATATGCCCACCATTAGATGTCATAGCACGATAATGACTGCACTTGTGGAGAGGTGGCACTCAAATACCTCCTCATTTCATTTACCTATTGGAGATACCACCATCACTCTTGAGGATGTGTCAAGGATCCTCCACATACCCATTCATGGAGAGTTCATTACATACTTCGTTCAATAGGGCACTCGTGTTGTGTCGTTTTAATGGTGTGAGATGTCTAGAGGTTCGATAGTCAGAGATAGATTTATTAGATTTTGTTGGTAGTGTTGATCTTGTTTCTCTTGTTCTATGTGGTTTGGTTTTAGGGATTGTTGTTCCCGATAGGATAGGCCATTAATTTCTTATGAGAAAGGGTATATGCATTGATCAAATTTTTGAGCATGGTACCAGATATGCATGGGGTTCATCTCTCCTTGCCCACCTATAAAAATATATGCATGAGGTTGCATATCATGGTGGGAAATATATTTATTTTGGTGTTTCTCTTCTCCATATAGGGCCTAGGAGTACATCTCAGTCATGTGACCTAATGTTATATTGGATCCCACTACTAAGGATCTATACTCTTATTGCTCTGGAAATTTTCTGCATTACACATTGCTTGGACAACTTCCCTACTACCATTGTGTAATACCCCTCCATTTTGCTTCTTGTTTGGTTTGCTTTATGCTATGTTTGGTTGCAGTTACTTTGATACTGGATACATTTTGTTATGATGTTTTGATCGCTATTATTGAGCGACAACTATTATTGTGGGATGTAGTTATCTGATTATTGTTTCACATGCATTATGGATTAATGATGTTGTAGAGTTAACATGAGATATTATTATGAGATTATTGGAATTATGATGGAAGTGTCAGTTTCAATGAGTGTATTGGTGAAGAGGACAGTTTCGCATCACTCGCTTGTGAGCGCCCTACGAATCTGTAATTTCTTCTTCGCAATGTGTATTATATGCTGGATATATTGTATGATGTTGTTTACTTGGTTGCAGGATTGTAGGTACATGACATCGACTCCACCTGGTTTCACAGGTTTGAGTGTGTCGATCCAACGGTTAAGTTGAACGGGAGATAGTAGCTAGGTAACATGTGTCGAATTTACACCCTAGCCTTAGTGTGTCGTCAGTTGTGTGTGTTGATTCATTGTCTGTCTTGTTTTGATGTTATTTAATTCTGAAGCATTCTTGATTTGGAAATAGATATTTAGAATAATTGCATTTAAATCATGTTGATGGTTATTTAATTTAAATAATGCAATGTGGATAAAAGTTTATATTTAAATTAATTAATTATATTTAAATTATTTAATTAATTAAATTTAATCCAAGGGGGTTGAATTTAGTTATTAAATAATTAAATTAATTAATTAAACGTGATGCAAGAGAATGAAAGGAAATAAAAGAATTAAAATTTAATTTGGAATTTAATTTCAACGTGTGGGAATTAAATTGGAAATTGTAATTAAATGTTTATTTGGGAAATTAGTTACAACAGTGGAAATTAATTTATTATTTTAAATTGAAAGTGGGTTTTCGAAAAGTAACATTGAAATTGAAATTTGAAATTGAAAGTGAAATTGAAATTTAAATTGAAATTTGAAATTGAAATTGAAATATCTAATTTGCATGTAATGTGAATTAGGGTTGTAAATATTGAAATTGAAATTGAAATGAAAATATCTAATTGCATGTAATGTGAATTAGGGTTGTATTAAGTATTTTTGATTTATAAAGAATACATGTTTTAATTTTAGGGCAGAAAAATCTTTTAGAAAAAAATACATTTTTACAACAGGGAAGAAATTTTGAAAAATTTGTACAAGGATTTGAAGGAAGTTTGATTGTAGAATTGATTGAAGGAAATATTGTTTGCATTTGTTGGATTTTGGATTGGATTCATTGGAGGATTGAAGAAAATTCAAGAAATATTTGGAGGAGGCTTGCATCAGAAATTCATCTCTTCCCGTAGCTTCTTGTACTAGGTTTTCCTCTTTGTGTTTTATTGTCTTGATTGTTTTTCTCTAAAATAGTAGTGATTAAAGATTTGTTTGTTAAATCTATTTTAGAAAATAAATTTGATATTAGAAGAAAAGAATTAAATAAATTTACAGCTTTTGCTTGTTAAAATTCTTGAGTGAAAATTGTGAAAACCTTAGTTGAATTTAAATTATTTGGGAAAATCGATTGTGTTGTTATTGAAATCAAACATAGAGATTGAACAATGCATTAGAATGTTTTTAGAAAATGAAACCTTCTGTTTATTATTAAAAAACGGATTTTAAAATCTGCAGTATAGTTATATTTTTCATGGTAAAATGGTCTGGTTGCATCACCTATAACTCCATTTTCATAAACTGGGTTGTCAAGAAATTTAAAGGGTTTTTACATTTTAAAATTTTCTTATCCCTATCAAAAAATCGTAAATACCCAGATCGAAGTTTTTGAGTTATGCTTGAAACATGAGATTGTTGTTAAGTTATTTTTCCCATGGCTGTTCTGAAAATAAAATAATAATAAATTGATATTTATAAATATTAATATTTTATGTATTGTTATTATAATATTAAAATATTATTTAATAATATTTTATATTATAATTTATAATACTAAAGTATTATATTTATTTATATTATTTTAAATAAAATTTGTATATTAGATTAGTGGAATTAAAATTATAAACGTATGAGAAATTATTGTTTATTTTAAAATGGCATGTTAAAGTTTAATTAAAGGAGTTAAATATTTGATTAAAGAATGCATAATTTAAAATTTAATTGTGAATTTAAATTCATATGTAAAAGGTCCAATTATTAATTTGATTTAATTGGAAAAATATATTTATATTTTGGAAAATTGATGATAAGGGATATTTTATTTTGAATTAAACAATTTGATATTCTGTAAAGAATAGAAAATATGTTAATGATTAAATATATTTAAATATATTAATTTATATTTAGTATATATATATTGAAGGTATATATCCATTTGAGAGAATAAATAATATTTTATATTATTTTATTCTGTTGTTGCAAATTGGGTATTATTAGTGTTCTAAAAGAAATGATTAGTATGCGTAGAAAATGAATAGAGAAAGATATTTTTTTAATAGAAGTAATTACTTGATTTAAAAGGAAATATTTATTTTGTTAATATGATTGAAGAAAATATATTGAAATGTATATATATATCCATGAGTATTTTCAATCAGTATTTACCTTGTTTTATTTAAGTGCGTGTAATTTAGCTTTGCATGAAGAATTTAAATGATAAGTTTTGAATGTATGGTCAAAATTGATAAGTAAAAAGATATTTAAATATATTGAAGAATTATAGAAATATTTATATTTAAATGTTTGTTTTAATTAATGAGATTTAATTAAAAACAATATGAATGCGTGGTCAATTATTGATGAGACAATCAATTATATTATTTATTAATTTCTATTTAGATTAATTGAATCATTGTGATTGGATTATGAAAGAGGTATGGATTTAGTATATCCAAAAGTAGTATCTTCCTCATGATTATTTTAAAGGATTTAATTCTTTGTATTCAGTAAAGGGAAGTAAGTTTAATTGTTTTAGATTTTCAATAATGAAAAGGGAAATAGGGGTTATGATTATTTTAGAGGATCTAGTTATCATGTCTTTGACTTTGTCAACACTACCTATTGAATGAGTATGGATTTAGGAAATCCAAATATTAGATTTGATTGATGACTTGAATGCTTTTGTTGCTATGTCGTCAAGTTGCATTGTTGGTTTTGGGATTTAGTGTTAGTCCTAAATTATAAGTCTTCCAGAAGAACTTAGAGAATAAGGGTTGTTGAATCTTTATGCCATCTTGTTGTTTTCCCTTAGGTAGTGCATGGCGTCTTTTCAGTTTTACCCGGTTTTCACAAACGGGGATGTTTGCACCTCCTTGGTTTAGGAGTGGATTATGGGATCCGTGTCTCCTTGTATGGAGTGACCTTGTGATGTGGTTTCATCTTATTGCCTCCTATGAAAGGAGTGGACTATGTGTTGTTGCGTCCAAGATGTTTGGAGTGAGATCTTTTGTACCTCCTGTGAAAGGAATGGACTATGTGATTGTTGCCTCCAAGATGTTTGGAGTGAGTTTCTATTATTTGTATCCTCCTTGTGTTGGAGTGGATTACGATGCCTAGTTGGTATGCACTTGTGGTTCCCTTGGTGGATTGTTTGGGTGTGTTTTATCGAATAGAAGAGTGGCTTCTGTTAGGCGCCAGAGCCCAAAGAGGTAAACTGGATAACCTTCAGGAGTGATTTAAATAAGTGATAATTAAAATAATGTACTTAGAAGATTAGAACTAACTTCACATTAATCAAGATAATTTAATCCTCACTCATAGACACAAGGGCTTGTTTAGACTTGGGATGAGTGAGAAGGCTTGGAATGGCAAGATCAACTATCTTATTCTTGCGAGAGGTAGTTGATTCCACTTGAGTGAGTATGAGTGCCGGGATTCAGTTGAGGCCACTAGGATTACTTGTACCGGAGCCTATGAAGAATGCCCAGAGGATATCTCATGACAAACCTTGCGATGACACTCTATCTAGGACAACTGTTGTTAATTATTTTATATATATGGTTCTGTGAACATACTTGATCTACTTTATGTCTGGAAGTAATGTGACCTATGTCAATGATGTTGGAGTTGTATTTCTATTGTACTTGATTTGTACTTGTATTGTATTTGATTTGTACTTGTATTGTACTTGAGTTGTACTTGATTCATACTTGTATGGTGAATGAGTTGTACTTGTTAATTCATTTGGTTGGTTATAATAGTATGAGTCAGTTTGAGTCTACCTTTGGTTAGAGGTAGTAGAATCTTTGTCCATGTTACTTTATTACTATCTCCTAGCATGGGGGGTGGGCCTTCAGGTACCACATTGGTAGGGTGGAACATGCACCAAAATCGTTGGGTCCCCATCAATCTTCAGTACTGGGTGGCAAGGCATCCAGATGGATAGCTCACGGTTTTTGTTGTAATTTCTTGCATTGTAATATTTTAGTTTGTATATGATACTTTATCCCTCTTTTGGTTATGAGGTGGAGTTATGTAATTGTAATACATTTGTACTTGTGTCTCATTCTGGGAATGAGTGATGTAACTATTGGTTTAAGATAATTTTTATGAGATTGTATCTTGGTTGATTATCTTATTATGTTATGTGGTATTCTTATGATGTATGATGTTTATTTCATAAAGTTCATAAGGCTATGGTTATGTATAATATGTATGTGTGGGTTAAAGTAATCCTAACCTTGTAGCCTTAGAGGTTGTTGTTAATTAGTAAGTGAATGTGTATGTTAACTACACTTTATAAAAAAAATTGGTTCACTTAAGTTGTTAATTACAACTTCCTTTAGGGTTGCAAGGCGGGGCATTACACATTGCATATTCGATGATATTCCAAGTTTTGCATGGAGACCGTATATGGATTGTGAGGCATGGAATGATGATCAGGACTACAAGAAGATTAGATGGTTGATCAGTCGTACACACTCTCTTTTGGAGAGATATCTTCTTAACAGGGTTTGCAGGCAGTTTGGAGAGAGACAAGTTTTATTTCTAGATATCTATGAGGCTCTGTATGGTCGGAATACCAGAGAGGTTTGTGTCTTAGGTTTGCATGCTAATTGATATGTTATTGTTACTATGTTTAGAGCTCTTTCCCCAATCATATGGGGTTGGCTAGTGGGCTTAGCAGATCTGGGTACTACTCCATATTATAATTAGTGGTGGGCATGATGTGTTCCTTTGAGATTCACAAATCCTAGTGGTGATCTCGTAGTGGGTATGGAAGGCATCACAAGTCACTCAGGAGAGAGATAATGCATCAAGATCTTAGCAGAGCAACTTGGTAGGGCTTGAAAAGATGGTGCCTAGGGTGGACAGGGTCATCAAATGCATCAGGATCAGGGATAGGTTCCAAGTCCCCCTCCACCACATTGGGATGGAGGTGCATAGTTAGTTGTAGAGATAGGGTGGCAACAAGCTATAGAGGTGCATATTGTTACATTGACAATGGAGAGACACACTTCTCGACAAGAGTGAGATGGTTTCAGGGTGGAGTGAGACATAGGGATTGAGTTTTATCTTGTTGCTACACAATTGTAGGTTGTTACTATTGATAGGGATAGTTTGAGGATAGAGCATGATAGTCTCCATGCTGAGCGAGATCAGTTGCTACATAGGGATACATATTACCAAACTTTGTAAGATACCTTTTTTCCTCAAGCACAAGGATGACCATGGTTTGGAGATCTAAGTACTACTACTGGTCTTTCATCAGGTGATCAATGTGTCAGACAACTTGATCTTGATGTGCAACCTGATCCTTAGATTCTTCTTCCTCTTGTCAGGAAGCAGTGTTTTGTATTTGATATTTATGATGTTTGTTGTTTGAAGACTTATATTGCAGACATGATTTGTATATATATTTATTGGCCCAACTGAGACCTCATATATATGTATATTTTTGTATTATCCTATCACACATGTTTCATTGATGATGATGTACAATGAAACTCTCCTTTTTTTATGATGATATATATGAGATATACATGCTTTGATTTAGCTCATTACATGTTTATGTGATGATTTATAGATGATGATGTATGATGATGTATGTTTATACATGTTTTATGTACATTTTTTTATGTATGCATATGTGGATGGATGGATGGATCATATTTTATATCATATGATGTTTTATTATGCATATGATGAATGGTGATATATGATGGATGCATGCTAGATACATGATACATGATGCTTTAATTACTTTATTATCATTATGATATGTATTGATGACACTATAGATGTAGGATGGATGTGGTACTAATGATATTGTGATGCAGGATGGATGTTAGTTTAGAAGAAATATTTGATGATGGATAGAAAATTGATGTTTTTAGTACTTCATGATTTTCTCTTGCTTTGCTTGGAGACTTCACATTTTTAACAATCCCTTTTAATGTATAAAATAGATATGATGCACTAGGTTATTAATGACCAGGGTGACTTTTAATCTATTGCATGAACTTTGACTCAACATACAAATAATGTTATTGCTCATACTAGACATACATAAACTTTGTTTAAAATATATGGTTGGGTTGTGTTAAAAAATTTTGGACCAGTTACACATAGGTATAGAATACCTAACATGCAATTGCTACATGAATTTTCTCAAAACAACTTCCATACACTCAATAAAGAAAGTATTTTCCATGGTAGTATTATAAAAACATCTTACAAACAACAAACTAAAATGATGCTCAATTACTCCTATTCCTTCTTCTCTAAATCCTTATTGACATCCTCAAGAGATCTTGGGAATGAGTCAACAAAATAAATCATAAAAATAATACTATAAAAAGATAAAAACAAAGTTGCAGTATCACTTTCCATATATGTTTTGAGGTTTCAGTCTATTATCCGTTGTTGACCATGTATATTGTAGGAATGGATCCATTAAGGCATATTTCAAGATGTTGTTGGTGAATTGTCAAAAGGATAGGTAGTTAATACTTTGGCTTTGTTTTAGTCTATTTGTAATAAAAGCTTTGTGATTTTTTGCTTGAAATTTCTATCTTTTTATGTTTGTTTGTTTTCTCAAAGGGTGAATGCGACGATTTGTTTTATGGATGAAAAGTTTATTATGGATTGTGATGATGGAGTAGGACTTTGTTTTATTTTCTTAAGTTTTATGATGCTATTTTTTTATTGTTTTTAGGGGACTAACCTAGGGCCTTGGGGGCTCATCAAAGATAAGCCTTGCCTACATTGTACACAAAGAGGCTTGTAGTTGCTTGGTTTGATAAGAACATGTTTTTGATCTTTTCTGTTTTGTGAATGTTTTTGGATTTTAATTTTTTGTGATTGAATTGAAAGAAAACATGATAAATACCTAAGGGGATTGACCTAAGGCCTCAGGGGATGATAAGAGAAAATCCTTCCCTATGTTGTTTATGTAGAGACCATGTAGTTCAACCAGTTGACTCGAAGCATAACTATTTTTGGGATTTAAACATTATTGATAACTTGGATTGATATTCCACTTATGTTTGTAGATGATATGTTGTAGGAAATCAACTTGAACTAGCCATGAGGTTAAATAAAATGTCGATATCTTAGACTTGTTGAGTGAAGGAATAATCCAAAGTAGTTTTAATTTTTTGTTATTTTTTGGATGTTTTTGAATTTTCATAGTTTTCTAGGTGTTTTTATTTTGTTGTTTCAACCATGATGGGACACACAAGGATCTAACCCATGACCAAATTCAAGAAGTTACCCCCAGTTTGAGACAAGACTACTTACCTAAATTAGAAATAGCCATGGTTGGACACATGTTTTATTATGGTATGAATGGGTGGATGTTGTGGGTCGTACTGATAGATAACGATGCAAGTTTTATTCAAACATAGTGCTTATTTGCTAGGTTTTCACTAGGTCCCTATTTTAGAAGTGCCACAAAGTGGTTTTAATTAGAAGAATGTTTTACTTATCTTTACTATTTTATTTCTTTTCAATTTTTTTACTTTTTTATCTTTTTGACTTTTTTGATTTTTACCCTTTTGCTTGGGGTATTCTAACATGCTTCATGTATAGAACTTATTGAGGTGGTTGTTGTTCAATGGTTTGACCAAGGGTTCTCCTTGAGGAGTGGCCAACTGATAAGCTCCAAATCCATAGCTTGTTGTGATGATAAATGGGCCTAACCAATTGGGTTCAAATTTTCCTTTTCTATCTTGATTCAGTTGTATTGTAATGCCCCGCCAAGTAATCCTAGAGGAAGTAGTAATTAACTACTTAAGCACACCAATTGTTTTTATTTAAAGTGTAATTTACATACACATTCACTTATTAATTGACAACAACCTCTAAGGATACGAGATTGGGATTACTTAAAACCCAAACATACATCATCTAACATCTATGACATTTAATTACAAGTATTCATACATTCCATACATAATAAAGTTACATCATAACATAAATAGATATAACAAAACTCCATAATCATTAACTTAATCATAAGGTTACATCACTCATTCCCCGAACGAGGCAATAATACAAATATGTTACAATATACATAAATCCACCTCAAATACAAATGAGGGATAAAATAACATGATTCAAATTGAAATAAATACATTGCTTGAATTAAAATAGGAACTATGAGCTCCCCAATTAGATATCTTGCCATCAAGTAGAGAAGATCAAAGGGGGACCCAATGGTGTATGGTGCATGTTCCACCCAACCAAGTGGTACCCAAAGGCCCACCCTCCCATGCTAGGAGATAGTAACAACATAACATGGAAAAATCTACAACCTTTAATCACAGGTTGACACAAACATACTGACTCAACCAATTATTTACACCATCTGAAAAAAAGGTTACAATGCTTCCAGTTCAAACCATTTTCAAATTACAATACAACCAACATAGTTTACCTAAGAGGAGTGTCATCACAATGCTACAAGGGATATCTTGGTGAGTCTTCCTAGGCCTCGACCCCCATCTTGAGATCTCCTGGAAATATCTCACGACTTCCGGCCCCACATGCAGTCCAAAGTGGAATAGAATATATTTCATGAAGACAAGATATCTATCATGCCATTCTAGGCCTTCTCGTCTCATCCCAATCCTTTATTAGCACAAGGGTCCATGAGTGAGGATTATTAGTCTAGATTAATTGTTGAAGCTACCCAACCCCCTAACAAGTTAATTATATTATATATGGTTTACCAACCTACAACAACTTATCCTGGCACCCCTTTGTGTGTTGGTGCTCATTGCAAGCCACTCCCCTATGACAACTAGTGGAACAATTCCACAACCCAAGGCCACCTAGTGCTAGTCCAAAATAACATCCACCCTAAACAAAATATAAGGGTAACACTTCCTCGTTCGTGGTAACCGAGTTACAATGACAAAACAAAAAGCACCAACCAAAGGTTCAATAACTAGGTTGACTCAATAAACATACAACTCCCTTTCCCTTTTTCACTACTGGAAGTCTTAAACAATTTAAATCCCATTTCTCTTACGAAATACAAAGGAAATAAGCATAGGAGGCAATAACGAGGAAATAACTATTTTTGGATATATTAAATCCATTTCCCTTTTAAAATCATTTCACAGGAAAAATAATAATTTCCCTAACAAATTAATTGATTAAAACAATTAATTGCCTCTTCAGTAAAATCAAATCCTTAGATTACTTTTAAAAGCAACATAAATCAATCTATAGTTAATTTCTTCAATTTTCCAATCTAAACATAAAAACATGATATCTTTTGAAATTAAACTATTTTAAATATAAAAATATATATTTAATATATATTCATAAAATATACATACATAATTATATTTTAATATATAATTATGTATATATACTTATGATATATATTCATTAAAATATATAATTGATATTTTGTAATTAAATATATATAGAATATATATATATATTTACATATACACATTATATACATACATATATAAATAATGTATATATTTAAATATTATATTATATATATTTCAAATCAAATCACAATTTCAAAATTTCCAAAATCGAAACAAAAAGGATGGACAAAATACATACTACAGACTGCATTTATATGGGAGTCGTTCTGTACTTTGTACAACCGGCCACCCATTTTATTGGGGGCAGCACTGCCATGGGACAACGTGTCCCCCACTATTGTACGTGGGCGGTGGTGACTTAACCTCCTCACCACCACAAATAACAAAAATACTCTTACAAATTTTACTTCATTTCCATTTTAAAATTTTATATAACCATGACAATTTTGTCTCCAGCGACAAAAATTAAATTCATCGTACGACGAGTTTGAAATATTAAAAATAAATAAAAAATTATATATGTATGTATATATGTAAACATATATCTACATATATATGTATATAAATAATATATATATAAGGGAACTTCAACATAAAAGTTTGATAAGAGGATTTTTTTTAAAAATATTCATCTACAGGTGAAATTATAAAATTTCCAGAAGATACCCAAAATTTACAGAGGATTTTACAATAAATCTTCTAAATAGCTTTCACAAATCCAAGCACAGAGAAAAGAAAAGACAAGCTACATGAATCTTCTAATTTATTCCAGAGGATTTCAATAAATTTCTACATTTCCTCTAGGTTTTTCCACCGAAAAATTTACAAATACAAAAGTTTCACAATTTTTTCTACAGAGGTTTTTAATAATTTCTACACAAATTTAAACCCTAAATTTTCTCTAAGTCTAAATTTGTTTTCCTCTAGATTTATTTCACTGTTTAAATCTAATAATTCTTCAACTATTTCAAATCTTGTTCTTTGGTTTTCTCTATAACTAAAATTTCCTAGATTTCTTCATGGCAATTATAGAAGCTTTAAATTTCCTCTTTTCTAAAACAAATTAAACTTTCATTTACAAATATAGCACAACAATTTTCTACAACAATACAGTTCCAATAGAAATTTTAAACAAAACTATAACACAAGAATGGAACTTGTTTCAAGAAGCTTCTAAAGTCTTAAAGTTTTTGATGTTGAGCCTCTTCCAAAGCTTTCACAACTTCTTCCCAGCAATCACAATTTCCCAGAACAAAGTATGTATGCAATACCATAGCAAACTATTCCAAACAATCTAAGTATGAAACTTGTTCACAATTTCCTTCCTATTCCAAAATAATATTTTTTAATTTCCAACAACAAAAACCTCTAAAATCTTCTTTGTTTCCAATTTTCATTCCTCTCCAAAAATATCCTCTACTCTGTCGTGAAGAAGCTTTCCACTTCTTCACCCAAAGCACAAATTCTCTCTGGGAATTCATTTTCCAACAACCCTCATTTTCTAAGAATGGCTATGTCACCCCCATTAAATCTGTTCTCCTATATTTTCCTAAAATAATTCATTCTACTCCCATTCATAACATTACAATGCCTTGCGCCGCCACTGATTATCTTTCATGGATGTCACTACTCTACCATGGCCTTTTGCAAAGTGGCTCGCGATATAGCGGTGATGGTTAGGCATTGTCACGATAAGGTTTACTGCTATGCAACATGTGGTCAAATCATACACCGTGGTAGCATGATAAATAGTCAGCGGTCGATGGAGACAGGAAGTTAATGGTGAGGTGGCATCGAGATGGCAGTTATGGATAGTCACCACAGTACCACCAATGGTCAAGTCTGAGACTATAATGACTACGGTAAATGATTCGCAAGCAAGAGGTGGTGTTTGAAGATAGTTACCACTCAAGCGTACGTAGTTCAAATACAAACCGTGGTAGTGCAGTGGATAGTTGATAAGCGACGAGGTGTGATAGATAACAATTACTATTCAACCGTGCACGGTCAGGCCATAGACCATGGTGGCATGGTAAACGGTTAGCTGGGTCGAGAGAAGAGTCATTAGCGATAAGCGGTAGGCAGCAATGAAGATAGTTATTGCCATACCACCAACAGTTAGGAAGCAAACCAAGGCAGCGAGGTGACAGTCAACAAACATTTTCCGCGGAACCGTAGGGAGTCACGATGAAGACCGAGGTAAGGTGGTAAGCATTAAAAGGAGATAGTAAATGTCGGGTATCGTAGAACTGCCAATAGTTAAAGCATAGACCATGGTGTAGCAGTGGAAGATGAGAAGATAGTGAAAGCCAGATACCGTCAAACCGCTCGGGGTCAACAGGTTGACCATGGTCAGATGGAAAAGATAATAAAAGCCACAATAAACGCGACGGTCAGGTTATATGGAAATATTGAAGTGAAACTTATGTAATAAATATTTAAATTGCTGGTAAGGCAACTTATTTAAATATTTCATTTTCATCATAATTTGGAATGGTTGTGATAGGTAAAATGAAGAGTCATGACTTTTGAAATTTACTGTATAAATATTTGCAAAAAATGAGTCAGGGGTTCGGTTAGAGAGAAGTGAGAGACTTTTCTCAGAAAAGAAATCGGGAATGAATTAATGTAAAAAACCTTCTAGAAATAGTGCAATCGAGATGATTTTCTTTGACCGAATTCCTTTCTAATTATTTCGTTGTTGTGATGTCATAACTAATATTTTTTCTTGGTTCTCTCCAATTTGAAATCTTTCGATTATTTGAGTCTAAATATCAAGTATGTTTTGATTTATTAGAGTGTATTTCTTTACTTTGTGTGATTTTATTTACCGGTGTCTGCAAGGTAGAATTAAATTCCTCTAAGTAAGTCATTATGTTTGTGAGATTCCCTTTGGATTGTTGAAGGAGAGTTAGGTAAGAAAATATTTCATCACCATTCATGCTAGTCATAAATTCATGAAGTCACACGCCAGTCATTAGAGCTTCATCCCTTAGAGGGTTTGACAATGTGAATTTTGTTAGAAAGGAAGGTATGTATGTAATTAGTAATATTTTCTGACTCCATTGCCCAATAGATAGAAGGCACTGATCAACCATTTCCCAGAATATAGAATTCATTATAAATATACTCTAAACCTTTCATTCGTGTAGTAGGAGTAGTTGTAGTATCTTTTGGTTTATCCATTCCCAATTGCCATTGTGGGTAGACTATTTAGTAGAAAATCTAGTTCACATCTACATGTTCTATATAGGTTCACCCGCCTTGGTCTAGCAGAACCTAAAGAGCAGAAGGTTCAATTGTGTAATTGGCCTTGTACGTTGGCGAAAAGTGTTGTAAGAGCTTGGAAAACTCTTATGGTTAAAACCTACATTTTTGAGAACCAACAGTTTGGAGACTCTACTGGGGACATAATCTCAAATAAGACTTTGTCATAGAGTCAATATTTTGTAGAAGATTCTGCTTGGAATAAAGAATTGCAGATATTCTCACTTTTGGAAAGTGAGTGGGACTCTAAATGAACAAATGCATTGAAACTGATAAAGTGAAGTATATATCTTAAAGGAATCTTTCTAGAGTTCAGACCATCACAATTGCTCCCAAAATGCAAGGAAGAAGGTCTTTATACAAAGATGGTGATGGTCCTAATTGCAAAAATAAATGGACAAAGAAGAATGATAAAGGTAAGAAAGTGACTAATGACACAAGACCATCAAACATAAATAAAATATCAAAGGCATCATTGGAGACACACAATTCATATGGTACACTAGCAAATGAAGATAGCCCTTCTAGAGAGCCTCGTACTCCTAAGGAATAGAGGAATCCATTTTATAATCCAGACCTTGAGAAAGTTAAGGAGTTCATGGTTGAATGTGAAGCTAAAAGAGAAAGAAGACAACATGAATATGATCAGAAAATGGTATTTCTTGAAGAGAATCAAGATGGACTTGGCTATGAAGCAGCTTCTTAGGAGAACTATGAACATATGGCTTGAGATGAAATAAATGCAAGATAGGAACATGAGAGACAAGAAGTGGAGAAAACAAGAATAGAATATGAGCAGAGGCTCCAAGCAATTAGAGAACTTGAAGAGTTGAAATTAAGAAAAACTCAGATCAATACTCAAAATGCATAATTTGCAAAAATATGTGCCACCTCATAGGCAAGGGAAAAATAATGCAGGCCCATCAAAATCCCCATAGGTCCATCAAAATTAGCCAAATAGACATCAAAATTCTCCACCACAACATCAAGGTGTACAACCACCTCCTTATCAGCAACATGTACCCCCACAAGGTTAGCAATATGTGGAAAATAATAATCCATTGTACCAGTGTTAGTATTACCAGAATCCTCCTCCACAATATGCAACCATGATTAGGCAGTTTGACTTGGTTGGATTTCAAATATGTCCTTATCCTATGGACAATAGTTGGAGAAGTCATGTTCCAAAATGCACAGGAAGTAGTGCAGTTTTAGCTGAAGAACATCTAAGGAGTTTTAATTCCTTTTTGCAAGATTTTGATATGCAGTGTGAAGATGTGTAGATGAGGTTGTTTATGATGTCACTAATTGAGGATGCCAGAGATTGGTTTAATAGTGTTCCAACAACTTCTATTGATTCTATTCATGTGTTTTATGAACAATTTCTTGAGCAGTATGGGAATCAATATGCACCTAAATTTGCATTGCACGAACTGGTGACTATTTAGAAGCATCAAAACAAGACATCTTATGATTTCAACTAGAGGTTTTCTAAATTGCATAATAAGATACCTCCTGGATCTAAATTGGTTGATCCTATTGCTTTGAGTATTTATTTAAAGGCTTTCGATCCTAAGATAGTATATGAACTTAGGAATAAGGGTCCTAGAAATTTGGTTGAAGCTCAAAGGATAGTGCTTACTATTGAAAATAATAGGAAGGTTGCAAGGATGATGACCAAGAGGGATAAGGATAGGGTTCCCTAATATGCTCCTCCAATTAAACAAGAAAGCACATATAGGAATGAAAGGCCAAGACTACATGACATGCCTTATAATACAATTTGGAGAAATGGAAAGCCAGTGATGGATGGGCCAAGAAATAAAGAGACACCCGATCCTTTGAAGAAGAGAGGGACATACATGGTTGATATTAGTCCTTGGTGTTCAATTTGTGACTTGCCACATTCTTCAAAGCATTGTGTTGTAGCTAAATCAGTATCAGGAAAAGACATAACAGAAGATAATAATGAAGAGGACCATAATATCTATTTGACTTACCATACTCTTCACTCAATAGAGCAAGGGTATTCTTCTTTAGAAGGAGGGTATGAATATAATGTTGATCATCAAAAATATAATGTTCACATGGAAGAACAATTTTTTTTTCTGACTATGAAAAAGTGATGATGAACAAAGTCCTTCTTCTACATCATATCAGAGTAATAGGGGAAATATGAGGAGACCAACTAATGAAGAAATTAAAAGATTGACTATTGCAGCAGTTGAGTTGGCTAAAAGCAAGTATTGACTAAGGAATAGAACAATGAATGAGAATGAAGGTGTTCCAAGAGGAATATTCTTGAAAGATAAAAAGATGTCCCATGAAATATCAAAATAGACAAATGATGAGCACCCTGATAAAAAAGAACAAAAGTATGTCCCCAAAGAAGAAAATAAAGAATTCACCAAAGACAAACAAAAGATAGATTAGACATCGAAAAGGGAGAAAGAGGAGAGCAAAGGTGAACCAACGGAGCAAAAGAAGGTGATAAGAGTTGAAGGTGCATCTTTTGATTTTGTGCAAGCTTTATCCCAGGTAAAAATATTTGTCCCATTACTTGAATGATGAAGATTAAAGAGTATAGGGAAAGTGCTATCCAATTAATGTCTGGTGGGAGGAATCAAATTATAAATTTTGAACAAAATGAGAATCTTGAAATTGCTGATAAGAAAGGAAAGATAAAAGTTTCAGATTTGGCCTAAATGATGCATAGATGAATACACCACAAATTGATCCATTTTTTACTACCCTACTCATAAATGGTAAATTGGTAAGAAATTGCATGATAGATTCAAGCACTTCTATGAATATTATGTCAATAGGGGTAATGAAATAGCTTGGTATGTGGATAGATATTGAGGGTGGTAAATGTTATGCCATGGATAGTAGGCCTATCCCAATAGTGGGGATTATGAAGGATGTAGAAGTAAAATTAGCAGTCTACCCATAAGAAACCTATAATATTGATATAACTGTGATTGATACACCTCCTCAGTTTGGAATGCTTTTATCAAGACAATGGACTACAGCAGTTGGAGGTAATGTGCAGTTTGATTTATCATATGCCACAATACCCGTTAATGGTGAAGAGGTAAAATTTCATAGAGAACCAAAGGTGAATTAGATAATTGAGTGTGTTCCTCAAGAACAACTTAATTGATTTTATGATGTGGATTTAGGGAGTTATAGAGTAGAATTATCTCAGCTAGAATTAATGAATACTGACCCAATTGATAGACTTGTTTCTAGAAATCAGCAAGGTGTGTGGAAAATGTATTTTGATGGGACTTGAAGCCAATAAGGTTATGGAGTTGGGATAGTTTCCATATCACCTAAAGGTACAACATTTAAATATTCATTTTTTTTGGCTTTTGAATGTACAAATAATGTGGCAGAGTATGAAGCCTTGTTGATTGGTTTGAACATGGTTGGCAAACATAAGATTAAGTTGTTATCTGACTTGGGAGATTCTGAGCTAGTTGTGTTACAAGTTAGATTGAAGTATGCTGCAAAGAATAAGAGGCTGAAACAATATAGAAATGCTGTGTGGGATACAGTAGAACTGTTTGATGCATTTTCAATTAATTGGATAGATAGATTTGAAAATTTAATGGCTGAATTTTTGGCTAATGCAGCCTTAAAGAGAAATGATATCACTTTGACAGGAGTGTCTTAGGTTGAATTTAAAACAAGACCAGCAGTCCCTAACAACATATATAGTTGGCAAGTTTTTAATGATGATACTGACCTTTTGAAATTTCTTCATTGTATAGATCAGTATGAGGCACATGAGATAGATTTCAATGCTTTTGTGGAAGAAGTGGATGGGAAACAAACTGTATTTGGGAAGGAAGTTTTGCAGATTAAAACTAATAATCTTCCCAAAGGGCTTGTAGCATTGGAGAGAGTGTATGATGGGAGTGATCATTCTCTCATGAAGAAGGCACATGTTAAGAAAGAAGATATTGAAGAAATAAATTTGGGAACTGAATTAGCGCCAAAAAGGGTTTATATTGGGAAGAAAATAAGCCCAACTATCAGGAGAATGTTGATTACATTGCTAAGAAAATACAAGCATGTGTTTGCTTGGTCTTATGAGGATTTGAAAGCATATAGAGAAGATCATTTTCAGCATGAGATTCTATTTAAGCTAGACACAAAGCCATTCAGATAGAAGCAGAGGCCTATCAACCCAACTCTCAAACCTAAGATGCAAGAGGAGCTAGCAAAGCTCAAAGATGGAGGTATCACAAAACCTATTAGGCATTCTACATGGGTCTCGAATTTGTTTCTAGTAAGAAAGAAAAATGGGGACATAAGACTGTGTGTAGATTTTAGAAATCTGAATGTTGCTTCCCTAAAAGATAATTATCTTCTTCCAAACATGGAGGCAATATTGCACAAAGTGATAGGGTGTGAGCTATGGGCAATGATGGATGGATTTTTTGGATATAACCAGGTCAAAGTCAAGGAATCTGAGTAGTACAAGACAACATTCACTACACCATGGGGAACGTATGTCTATATAAGGATGCCATTTGGTCTCACAAATGAAGGAGCTACCTTTCAAAGGGCCATGGATGTGGCATTTGTAGATCTGATCAATGCTATAATGGTGGTATATCAATATGATCTCATTGCTTATTCCAAAAAGGTAGAGAATCATATTAGGGACTTGGAGAAGATCTTCATCAAAGCTTTGGAATATGATATTAGTCTTAATCCTAAAAAATGTCATTTTTCTGTCACAAAGGGTAAACTTTTGGGGCATATTGTGTCAAGAGATGGGATTAGGATAGACCCTCAAAGAGTAGATGCCATAGATAAAATTCCCATTCCCAAAAATGTCAAAGCAATCCAATCATTCTTTGGCCAAATTAATTTCCTTAGGAGGTTTGTGTCCAATTTTGCTAAGATTGTTAAACCTATATCTAAGATGTTGAAAAAAGGAGAAAAGTTGGACTAGACTACCGAAGATATGGATTCCTTCATATCTATAAAAGGAGCTATCAAAGAATCCCCCATCTTGAAGTCTCCTGATTTTACTAAACCATTTCAAATTTTTTCTTTTGCTTCATTTCACACCATAGTTGTTGTTATGTTACAGAAAAATGATGAAGGTCATGAGCAACCTGTTTCTTTCTTTAGTAAGTCTTTGCAGGGGTCAAAATTGAGGTATGATATTATTGAAAAATAGGCTTATGCATTGGTCACGGCAGCAAAGGCTTTCAGGCCTTACCTTGTCGGAGCTGAGGTAATTTCTTATGTCCCACATGCAGTTGTGAAGGATATCCTGGTGCAGATAGAAGTGACAAGGAAGAGATGTAGATGGATTAGTAAAATCCAAGAGTTCAATATGGAGATTTAGATTACCAAATTGGTAAGAGGTCAAGGTCTAGCTAGGCTAATGGGAGAAACAAATATTGAGGAAAACCAAATATGCAGTGTGGAAGGTAAGGAAGAGGTCATAGCAAGTATTGAGCATACTCCATGGTATACAAATGTGATGCATTATCTGAAATACATGAAGTGCCCCGAAGGGCTGAATGATAATCAAAGGATAAATTTGAAGTTGTAGGCTTCTAAATATGTTTTCTTAGAAGGGGACCTATTTTGGAAGAATAAGGATGGTATATTGTTGTTGTGTCTAGATGAATCCCAAGCAAAATATATTTTGAGAGAAATGCATGAAGGGGTATGTGGAGGCCATTATTCTACTAAGACTACTACACACAAGATTCTGAGGGCTGGTTTTTATTGGCCTAGGGTATTCAATGTTTCCTTTGCATATGTGAGGAAGTGTGAGGCTTGTTAGAAATTTTTAGGAAAGTTGAAGTATCAAGGAGCATTGCCACTTAGACCTTTGCAGGTAGAAGCACCTTTTCACCAATGGGGAGTTGATTTCATTAGAGAATTACAGGAAAGATCAAGTGGAGGACATAGGTGGATAATAGTGGCCACAGATTATTTTACTAAGTGGGTGGAGGCTGTCCCAACTAAGCAAGCAACAAGAAAAGTAGTGATGAATTTTCTGATGGAGAATGTTATAACCAGATTTGGCACCCTAGTCAGATTGATCATAGATAATGGGATGTGTTTTAGATCTGATGAGTTATGAGATTTTTGTAAAATGTATGGCATTAATATTTCTTATTTTTCCCCATACCATCCACAAGCAAATGGCTAGGCAAAGTCAAGTAATAAAAATCTTTTGAAGATAGTAAGGAGGATGTTGGATATAAACAAAAAGGCATGGGATTCGAAGTTAAGATTGGTTGTATGGTCAGATAGGATTACAATGAAAAGGGCAACTGGAAAATCTCCATTTGAGTTGGTATATGGGACACAGACTAGGATGCCATTGCGGAATCTCTTGCCAATGGAGGAAAGAATGGAGCAGCTTGCAGAGCTTGATGAAGTGAGAAGAGTGGCTCAGAAGCAGAATGTGAAAATGCAATCACAAATGAAGTACCTTTTTGATAAAAAGGCCAAGAAGAGAAATATTAAAGAAGATGATTTGGTGTTAATGTGGAATGCTTAGTGTCAGGAGAAGGGGAAACATGACAAGTTTGAATCTTTATGGCTTGGCCCTTTTGTGATAATTGGTAAAGGAGGTGAAGACTCCTATTTCCTGTAGAATATGTCTAGAGAGGAGCAGGAGTTTCCTATACATGGGTAGTTCCTAAAGCATTTTTCTCTTGAGGATCAATAGAGGGTTAAGGATTTCCAGTGCATGGACAATTCTTGACTTACCCTCTTTAAATATTCTTTCGATGCATAGTAATTTAGGAAATTTTGAGGGGTCTGGGTTTTCTAGTACATGGACGCTCTTAGGAATTTTCTTTCTGAAAGTGTTGCTTTCTTTCCATGTACAGTAGATTAGGGTCATTATTCCTTCCATTCTCCATGCTCCTCTTTACATATTCCATCTCCTCCACTCTTTCATTCCCTCCATCCTCCATTGCCTTCATTTTCTGGACCATTCATATCTTGGTCTGCTCTGTTAGAGTAATAAGTTATTACACTTAATTAATTTAATCATATTGGTTAATTAATTAAGTCACTTATTCCTGTAGGTTGCTTAAGCTAAACTTAGGCACAATAATAATTATTTATTAATTATTAAGTGTGCACACTAGGGTTTCATTTAGGGTTTCCTATTTTTAGGTTTTCTTGATCTCCTCATAAGGATTGATCAAATTGTAATTATAATATTATTCAATAATCATTTTCTGGTTTTGAGTTTGCACATTCTTTCTTGAGAGCTTACAAAACATCTCATTGTTTGTTCTGGATATCTGTTGCATGTGATAGGTAATTGCATGCAGGTGATTCTTGGGGACTATGAAGTTAGATTTATCAACTTCTACATGGTATCAGAGTAGGAGTTTGTGCAGCTAGTTCTAAGATAACCCACTGCCACCACCCCACCCATTCACCACTCATGCAGTGATGCTCTGGGGGATGCCGCAATACCTCTCCCCTGCCACCAATCTGCCACCTCCAGCCCCCACGGGCTTAAAAGATTGGTCGCGGGTCACGTGGGTGACTAGGCCCCACGCTCCCACCCCCCGTCAAGCTCCCAGCCATGCGAGTGGTCACATGGGTGACTAGGAGCTTCAGCTCCAGCCCCCAACCGCCAACCCCCTGGTTGCCATATGACTAGGGGCTTATTTTTTTAGCCCCTGAGGGCTCTTGGAGGTCATATTGGGCGAATCAAAGCAGTTTCACGGAATCAGCTATAGCTTGGGCATACAGTGTCCTTTTTTTGAAAATGAAATATCGTCAGAAATTTGATTCAATGCTCTTCAAAGTGGTGGAGGTTACAATTTTTGATTTTTTTGTTTTGGTGCCTCTTTAGCCTGTCAAAGCCAAAAGTTTATGTTTTCACTTTGGGAGGCATATCTTTTGCATCCAAACTCAGTTTTGTGAAAACAAATAGGCGTCAGAAAGCTAGTTCAGTGCTCTACACAGATCTCAAACTTGTTTTTTCAGATTTTTAAACCAGCTATCTGATATTCATGTTTGATCTCAGCCTTTACCTTTTCAATTTATTTTTTTGGGAAGCGTGCAATCAAGATATTTTTTTGAGATCAACGAGCATTGTTTTTTTATTTGAGAGTATATATTGTTGTTTTCGGTCATGGATATACATAATATTGTATCCCTTACTCCATTCAACTATGTTTATTGGAAAAATCAAATGGAGATTCACTTGAAACACAAAGGGTTGTATAGGGTAACCATGGGTACAAAAATTGAACCTACAGGTGCTGCTGAAAAGAGAAAGTGGTTTAATAGATGTGATGAAGCTTATGGTAATTTATGTTTGTCTCTTTCTTTTGACCTTATTTTTTATATTGAGTCTTGCACTACACCTCATGAGGTTTGGACTACTTTGTAGTCTTTGTTTGGGAAGCAGGATACTATGAGAGGGTTTCAGTTAGAGAATGAGCTTATTGTCTTAAATCCTAGGGATTTTGACAGCATCCAGGAGTTTTTCACCAAACTCAAGTATCTTAGATTGTAGTTGTCATAGTGTGGTTTTCAGAAGGAAGACTCTTAGTTGATATTGTCCATTCTTTCTAAGCTTGGACCAGATTATTCAATTTTTGTTTCTACCTTTTATACTACTAGGGATGCACTTGGTACTAGATTTACTATGCCTTCTTTTAATTATTTTTTATCTTCTCTCACTTGAGAGCAGGACAAGTTGGTTAATATGGACAAGTTTAAGCCCTATTCAACATAGGCACTCATTGCATCACGGGAGCCCAAAGATCAGAAGGCTTCTACAGGAAAAGGAAAGAAACAGAAATAAAAGGATTTCAAATCTCATGAGTAGCAGAAGGAGTCCTCAGATTCATCATCCTCTTCTAAGGGGAAATCATCTAGGAAGGAGAAGGGCCCATGTGCATATTGCAAGAGAGAAGGACATGTAAAACATAATTGCTACAAGAAGGACATTGATGAGCTGAAGCATCTTCTTCATAAACATCAGATTGATTTGCCTTCTAGGATGTCTGCATCATCTCCTTCCCCTCTTTCTTTTTCTTCTTCTTCAATATAGCATGACAGGGGCACAACTGGTTTACATACTTCATTAGATACGAAGGGAAATGCTCTTTGTGCTTCTTTGAGTCTTAGATCAGGGAGATGGCTTCTAGATTCAGGAGCATCTCATCATATGGCTTCTACACAGTCTATGTTCACTTCCTTTTAGTCTCACACTATGTCTCCTATTTTTATGGGAAACAATACATACATGAGTGTTACAGGGAAGGGGTCTATTATTTTTGGGGACAACACCTTTTAGGATGTCTTGTGTGTTCCTCATTTGACAAACAACCTTATTTCTATATATTAGATCACACATGGAGGCAATGGGAGGTCTGTGGAGTTCACACCTGATTCAGTTATCATTAGAGACTTGGAGAGTAGAGCAGTTATTGCTACTGGGGTGGTGGATCACTCATCTCGGTTGTATTCCTTTGCAGATTTTTCTACTAATGGTGCTTCTATTCCTATAGTTGTTCATCACACTTCTAGTGTGAATCATCATTCAGAGGAGAAATTTGGCTTCTTGAACATTGGAGTTCTCACTTTAGATCCTACTCCTGAGCCATTGATTCCATATCCTCCACCTACTATTGCAGTTGTTGATACTTATATGACTATAGATATGGTTTCTTTTGTTTCAGTGCAGCAGCATCTAGTTGATCATCCATCTTTGGAGGTTTCTATTCAGTCTTCACCCACTTTGACTTCTTCATTTTTTGAGGTCACACCTGCTTCTGTGGAGACATCTTGGGCTACACCTACTTCACCTTCAGAGATTGCATTCATTCTGCCTCTTCCCTCTCACTTCTTTCAGGAGATGCAATTGCTTTAGTTCTTTTGGAGCTACTTCATTCTGGGGGGGATCTATGGTCTCTTTCTTCCTCTCTTTTGGGGGGTTCTTTCATGTATCTTTGTGATGGATGGTGTCCTTGGGGGGTCTTATGGAGTCTTCCATATTTCATCACTTAGTTTCTCTTTGCATTCTATTTTGGGGAGGAGTTTTGTTCCCATTGGGTTTTCTTTTTAACCCCGATTAGTTTAGTTTGCATTGCATTTTTACTTGGGTGACTGATCAGGCCTTTGTTGTCGGGACCCATCTTTACTTTCATGCATCTTTTTTCTAGTGTTTTAGCTACTCCCTAAGTTAATCTTAAGGGGGGTGTTAGAGTAATAAGTTATTACACTTAATTAATTTAATCATATTGGTTAATTATCACTTATTCCTTTAGGTTGTTTAAGCTAAACTTAGGCACATTAATAATTATTTATTAATTATTAAGTGTGCACACTAGGGTTTCATTTAGGGTTTCCTATTTTTAGATTTTCTTGATCTCCTCATAAGGATTGATCACATTGTAATTATAATATTATTCAATAATCATTTTCTAGTTTTGAGTTTGCACATTCTTGCTTGAGATTTTACAGAACATCTTATTGTTTATTCTGGACATTTGTTGCATGTGACAGGTGATTGCATGTAGGTGATTCTTGGGGACTATGAAGTTGGGTTTATCAAATTCTACATGCTCTCCTAGTTGTATGCTGGATTCTTGAAGTGATTTGTTAAAACCACTCATCCCCAACAGGAGCCACTATTAGAACCAAAATTTCCATTTATGAACCTAAATGATTTTTTCCATTCTGAACCTAATATTTTCGCTATCTTTCATATAAAAAATTCATTCACCACCCTAAGAATGCCTATGTCACCCCCATTAAATCTGTACTCCTATATTTTCATAAAATAATTCATTCTACTCCCATTCATAACATTAAAATGCCTTGCGCTGCCATTGATTATCTTTCATGGTTGTCACCGCTCTACCGTGGCCTTTTGCAAAGTGGCTCACGGTATAGCGGTGATGGTTAGGCATTGTCATGATAAGGTTTACCGCTATGTTGCATGCAGTCAATTCATACGCTATGGTAGCATGGTAAATAGTTAGCGGTTGAAGAAGATGAGCAGTTAATGGTGAGGTGGCATCAAGATGGTGGTTATGAAAAGTCACCATAGTACCACCGACGGTCAAGTCTGAGACCGCGATGACTGGGGTAAAAATTTAGCAAGGAAGCGACAGTGTTCAAAGATAGTTATCGCTCAACTATAGGGAGTTCAAATACAAACCCCAGTAGTGCAGTGGATAATTGATAAGAGGTGAGGTGTGACAGATAAAATTTACCATGCAACCATGCGTGGTCAGGCCAAAGACCATGGTGGCAGGGTAAATGGTCAGCCGGGTTGGGAGAAGAGCCATTAGTGGTGAACGACAAGAAATAGTAAAGATAGTTACTACCATACCGCCAAAAGTTAGGAAGTAGACCAAGGCAACAAGGTGATAGTTAGCAAATAGTTGCCGCGAAACCATAGGGAGTCACGATGAAGACCATGGTAAGGCGGTAAGCATTAAAGGAGATAGTAAATGTCGAGTACCGCAAAAGCACCAATAGTTAAAGCATAGACCATGGTGTAGCGGTGGAAGATGAGAAGATAGTGAAAGCCTGATATCATCAAACCACCCAGGGTCAACAAGTTGACCGTGGTAAGGTGGTAAAGATAATAAAAGCCACAGTAAATGCGACAGTCAGGTTATATGGAAAAATTGAATCGAAACTTATGTAAGAAATATTTAAATTGCTAGTAAGGCAACTTATTTAAATATTTCATTTTCATCAGAATGTGGAATGGTTGTGGTGGGTAAAATGAAGAGTCGTGACTTTTGAAATTTACTATATTAATATTTGCAATAAACCAGTCATAGGGGTTCGGTTAGAGAGAAGTGAGAGACTTTTCTCAGAAAAGAAACCGGGAATGAATTAATGTAGAAAACCTTATGGAAATAGTGAAATGGAGATAATTTTCTTTGATTGAATTCCTTTCTGATTATTTTGTTGTTGTGATTTCATAACTAATATTTTTGCTTGGTTCTCTCCAATTTGAAATCATTCTATTATTTTGAGTCTAAATATCAAGTATGTTTTGATTCATCAGTGTGTATCTCTTTACTTTGTGTGATTTTATTTACTGGTGTCTGCAAGGCAGAATTAAATTCCTCTAAGTAAGTCATTATGTTTGTGAGATTCCCTTTGGATTGTTGAAGGAGAGTTAGGTAAGAAAATATTTCATCACCATTCATGCTAGTCATAAATTCATGAAGTCACATGCCAGTCATTAGAGCTTCATCCCTTAGAGGGTTTGACAACATGAATTTTGTTAGAAAGGAAGGTATGTATGTAATTAGTAATATTTTCTGACTCCATTTCCCAATAGATAGAAGGCACTGATCATCCATTTCCTAGAATGTAGAATTCATTATAAAATATACTCTAAACCTTTCATTTGTGTAGTAGGAGTAGTTGTAGTATCTTTTGGTTTATCCATTCCCAATTGCCATTGTGGGTAGACTATTTAGCAGAAAATCTAGTTCACATCTACATGTTCTATATAGATTCACCCGCCTTGGTCTAGCAGAACCTAAAGAGTAGAAGGTTCAATTGTGTAATTGGCCTTGTACGTTGGCGAAAAGTGTTGTAAGAGCTTGGAAAACTCTTATGGTTAAAACCTACATTTTTTAGAACCAACAATAAGTAAGATAACTTCTAACCCATAGACCAAATAAAATGGTGTGGCACCTGTAGGTGGTCGGATGCTGGTTCAATAAGCCCATAGAGTTGGGTTCAATTGTACGTGCCAATCATGGTTGGATTCATTAAACATATTCTTTAGTATCTTTAGTATGGTTTTGTTAGATGCTTCAGCTAGATTGTTTCCTTGGGTGTAATAGGGTGTGGAGAATCTATGCTAGATAGAGAATTTGGAACATAGTTCTTGGACGTCTTAATTCTTGAATGCGGTTCCATTGTCTCTTATAATTCTTTAGGGAATTCCATACCTACAAATTAGATATTTCAAGATGAACTTTGATATTTTTTTATTGGTGATGTAGGTGAATGAAATTGCTTCTATCCATTTGGTGAAGTACTTAGTTGTAGTAATAATAAACTTATACCCATTAGAGGAAGTAGGAGAAATATTTCCTACCAAGTCGAATCCCCATTATGAAAAAGGCCATGGTGTTGTGATGGGTCTCAACTCCTATGTTGGTATGTGAATGAGGTCACAACGTTGTTGGCATTGACAACACTTTCGAGAATACTGAATATAATCTTGTTCTGTGGAGGGCCAATAGTACCTCGTTCTCAACAACTTTCGGACTCGATTAGGTCTGCTAGAGTAGGACCCACAAATGTACCTCTTGTAAGGTTGTTCATGCTTCTTCTACATTAAGACATCAGAGTAACATACCATTTAAATTTCAACAATATGGAGTATCTCCTAGGATCATGAATCGTGAAGTCCTATGGGTAAAGGTATTATTTTGAGTGGTGGTTAGGTCAGGTGGAATGATATCATGTTGGATGTAATCAAATGTGCCTTTGTACCATGGGTAATCTAGACCAATAACAACACATACTAGCTTTGATTTTGGGATATCGAATGATGGTACAAGTAATTTCTCCCTCAAGAATTCATATTTTGGAATTTTCTACGAGATGTCAAGAAGAGAGCCTATTGTTTCCATGGCATCAACTACTTTGTTATTGATCTAGGGAATCTATTCAAATGTTATTGTGACAAAAAATTCCTTGAAACTATCCACCATCCTTTTATACAAAATCAAATTGTCTTATTTTGTTTGGTACTCATCATTCACTTGCCTCATCACTAGTCGAGAGTCTCTGAAGACCTATAATTACTTTATCCTCCATTCAATAGCCATCTTTAGCCTTGTAATTAGAGCTTCATACTCTAAGATATTGTTTATGTAGGCAAAATCAATTATGTATGCCTTGGGTATACTATCTCCCTATGGTGTGAGAAATAGAATACCTACTCTAGAGCCATGTTGAGTGTGGGACCCATCAAAATACAAGGTCTAATGGCTTGTCTATTCTATCAACAATATATTCTTGTCTAGGAATTCTACTATGAGAGTCTTATGATCTTCTATCAGTGCATTGATTAGATGGTCTACTATGATTTGTCCCTTGATGGCTCTCATGTCTACATACTCTATGTAGAACTCACTCAGAATCATTAACCATTTAGCAATTCTACCTGTTAAGGCTACTTTTTCTAGAAGGTACTTTAGTGGGTCTATCTTGGAAATCAATTTTACTTTTCTATTTAAGATATATTGTCTCAAATTTTGTGTCATAAATACGATTGAGAGACACACTCTTTCTATGGTCCATTAGTTCAACTTGTAGACCACTAGTGTTTGGTTGATGCAATATATTTCTCTTTCTTTGTTACTATCATCTAGTTGGGCTAGGAAATCTCTTAACATTGCTTGTGTGGTAGATACATAGAGTATCATTTCTTTTTCTGGAATAGGCGGCATCAAGACTGAAGGAGTAAGTAGGTATTATTTGACTTGCTAGAATGCTTGGTCACATCTCCCATCCCACTTGAATGTGATGTCCTTGTCTAGGAGATGGGTGAATGGGTGAAATTTTACTACCATTTGTGTGACAAATTTCTTGATGGATTGTAGGTTCCCTTGTAAAAACTTCTCAATTGTTTCAATGTCATAGGTGGAGACATTTCTAATATGGCCTTTAATTTCACAGGATCTACTTCAATACCCCTTCTTGACACTATATACCCTAGTAGCTTTCTAGAAGTTACTCCGAAGACACACTTTTTTTTGGGTTGAGTCTCAAGTTATATTGTTCAAGTTGATCAAACACTTTGCAAGATTGGCCAAGTGATCTTTCCTTTTGACAGACTTTTCTAGAATTTCATCCACATAGTCTTCCATGATTGTATGTAGTATTTCATGAAAGATGGTCATCATTACTCTTTGATATGTCACTCCTATGTTCTTCAGAACAAATGGCATTGCATTCCAGTAGAATGTCCCCAAAGCACAAGTGAATGTCATTTTATGTTGATCATCAAGGGATATTTTTATTTGATTATACTCAGAGAAACCATCCATTAATGATAACATCTCATGTCCTAATATTAGATCTATTATCATGTCAATACTTGGAAGTGGGAAGTCATCCTTTGGACAAGCTTTTTTTAGGTCTCATAAATCCGTGTAGATCCTTATGTACCTAGTGGGCTTTGACATTGATCTATAATTAGAGGTTTACAATTCAAATATTCCTGATCCAAATAGAATTGTGTGTCTATGTTGTCTAACCAGTGAAATTACAGACTAAGTTCACTTTTACATAAATTAATGAAATTAATAATTACTAAGATTTTGTAATTAGAAATTAAATACTAAATTGAAAAATAAATTGAAATGAAATAGGGAGAAAATTAGACAAAAGATAGAAGAATAAGACAGATGAGAGATTAACACAGGAGCTTGATAATAGAGTTCGTCTAATAAGGACTACGTCTCTGGGTCCGCTTCTCAATGTTGGACCACTTTCATTAATATCAGCAAGCACAAAAAATGCCTTGTTACAATATCCAAGCTCCAAACCTACATAAGAATTTCTCACAGTCTCTCTCTCCTTTACAATTTTTTGTGTAATAATCAACACCTTGTAATCTCTCTCTCAAAGAATTCAAATTCTCCACCTTTCACAATAATTTCCCAATAATATAATTATTCTCTCTAGGAGAATTTTCAATGTCCTCACTTAATTACCAAAACTGCTAACTCTCACCCCTTTTTATACATAAAAATTTCCCAATATGGTTTACAAAATATTGCATCTCCCATTTTTCAACATAAAAATCTTCATAAAAACTATTTAACCCCTTAAAATATTATAATTTGTTGAAATATGAGAAAGATGGTTAAAGGGGTTAATTTGTTGAGATATGAGTTTATGAGCTTTATTTCTCTCCTTGTTTTATGGGAAAGGCAAGAGGATTTTATGACATGGGTTAAGGGATCAAATCCCACTAAATCCTCCTTATTTTATTTTTTAAACCATATAGTTTTTTCCTTTAATAATTATGGTTTAATCCATATTTATGCCAACTCACTACTCCTACCATGTCATATGCCACGTCTCCTACCAAGTGTCAATATTTTTTGATGCCATGTCACCATTTTGACCATTTTTGACCAAAACTTTGTCTAGTCATAACTTCACCATCTGAGCTCTGTTTTTGATGAAACAAACAACATCAAAATCATGGCGATGAGATCTTCGACATGATGTGGCTTTTGACCATTTTTGAGATCAAATTTTTTGCCTTTGATTGGCCCCTATACTAGGTTTGACCCTAAATTTTACCAAGCATATCTCAAGCGTACGGTCTCCTTTTGACGCGATTCAAGTTACATCGGAACTGTGTAGGTGAGCCCTATGTGACGAAGCTAGTTCTATATGATTTTGAGATTGAATTTTTAAGGTCTTTTGGATCCTCCTGGATCATTCCTCCCAATTGAGAAGCTTTTGGACCTCCAAAAGTATGTTTTTATGTATAATTTGAGCTAGGCCTTTGTTACCCCACTTGCTTAGTACGATTTTTCCACCTTGCTAGAATTTTGACCATCTATCCCATCATAAACACAATGAAAAATGAAATAGAATTGTTGATGCAATCAACTATATTCTCATGAATATTCACTGTCACATCCATCATCCACATAGAACTAACTAGGAGAAGAACAAGCAATAGTACTGAATAAACTGATGTGAAGGGAAATGAATCAACTTATTGAATCTCTTGAATAGGAACATTGTTAGAAAATGAATCATTCAAACCCTCTTTTACCACCTCTAATTGAAGTCTTAATTATGCTTGCAAATGATCCTCACACTGTGTTTTTTGTGACACCCTATCCTATTCATGCTTATTATTACTAGTTATTACAAACATGAGAGTTAAATCGTCACTTGCATTTACAATCATCTTCATATGCCTTGTGTTTACAACAAATCTATCATTCTTCATGTGATGAGATTTTACAATGTATTCAATTTCATCCTTAAATAAATGATACTTATTATGTTCCCTGTAGAAATGGATTTTATGTCATACAGGTAAGGACTGCCTAGAACCATCCCACAGATGTCAAGAAGAATTACATCTAACTCTACCTCATCTACAAAATTGGATGTGATTGCAAATCGAAGTTTAGATTTCTTTGACACAGGCATCTGAGCATTATCATGCACCCAACCCAATGGATATGGCATAGGATGAGGAGTTGTTTTTAATCCCAATTTCTTAAAAAATTGTTCAAAGATTAGATTCACTTGTGATCCACTATCTATGAGTGTATCAATCTTATTTTGTTTTTCCATAGCCCTTATATGAAACAATTCATTCCTCTTACTTTCAATAGGTACTTCATTACACTTTACAAAAGAAGCATGGGTACTAGTACTGACAACAAGAATGTTATCTTTTATACCCACAACTATGATCTTGGTTTCATCATCAGAATATGATCCAAGATCATGCATGATAACTGCAGTATTTTTCTTACCCTTTTGATCCTTGAACCATTTCAGTTTCTAATAAGGATACAATTTCCAGCACTTTGCATCTTCGGGCCCTTTCTTCTTGCAGTGTGAGCCATAAGGCTTATCCTCCTCTTTATTTACAGTAGTTTTCCATTGCATTTTATCCTTCCCTTTCTTTCTCCCTTTGTTTTTATTGGAGTCCATTAAGAGACCATCATGGCTATTCCTCGAGCTTGTTTCTAGATGAATGGGTTGCACACTAACTTCATCAAGGTTAGTTGGATTAAACATAAGTATTGTATGCCTCAACTTTTCATGTAATCCACCTATATACTTTAACAGAGTTTTTTGTGTATATAATGGAATGCCCAAAATTAAAGCTCTTTTCTTAAACTCCTATGTATAATCTTGTACACTTTGTCCTTTCTCTTTATTTAATTATTTCTAATTCATTACTGTTTTTTGCATATGTTCTAATGGATAGAAATATTTCTTTAATGCAGCTATAAACTCAAACCGAAAGAAATAATTTTACCATATCAGATTAGATCTTCCTAAGTTCCACTCTCCCACCAGATTAAGGTTGTGCCTCCCAGGAAAAGAGTGGATAATTGTACTTTTTAAGAACCCTCAATAAAATTTTGAATTCTACAATAAACTTCAATTTGTTTTACCCAATTATCAAGTTTTTCTGCATTTAGTTCTCCGTTATAAGTTGGCAAATCAAATTTAACATCAAGTTTTAACAAAGGAGAATTAGATTCAAGTTGCACAGGTTTTTTCTTATTTGAAGAAGAATTAGGCTAAGAAGATGAAGAGGATGGAGAAGATGGGGATGGAGGTTCAAGAGGGTCACTACCACCTTCTACTCCTTTACCTTTATCATCTTTTGAAGTAGATTCACCTTCATTCTTCTTTCTATTCTTGATTTTATTTTTCTTCTATCACTCTTGTCTCTCATGGAAAAGAACTTCCACCATAGACTTCATTTCAAGAATTTCTTTCTAGAAAGCTTTATCATCAAGCTCTATATGAATTTGTTCAGCTATTGTTTCTGATAATGGAAAATACCTTCATTTTCTAATCTCAAGATTGAACTTTGTAAGTTCACCTTCTCCTTGCTTCAATTTCAACCTGGTTAACATTCACTTTTGCAATTTTTTATTAAGAAGCTCTAATACCAATTTGATTTGTAATTAGAGGTTTACAATTCAAATGTATTTAACCTTAATTACAATTATTCCCGATTCAAATAGAATTCTATGACTATGTTGTTTAACCGTTGAAATTACAGACTAGGTTCAATTTTACGTAAATTAATGAAATTACTAATTACTAAAAATTTTGTAATTAGAAATCAAATACAGAATTGAAAAATAAACTGAAATGAAATAGGGAAAAAATTAGACCGAAGATAGAAGAATAAGACAAAAGAGAAGTTAACATAGGAGCTTGATAATAGAGTTTGTCCAATAAGGACTATGTCTTTGGGTCTGCTTCTCAACGTTGGACCGATTTCATTAATATTTCCAAGCACAAAAAATGCCTTATTACAATATCCAAGCTCCAAACCTGCATAAGAATTTCTCACAGTCTCTCTCTCCTTTACAATATTTTGTGTAATAATCAACACCTTGTAATCTCTCTCTCAAAGAATTCAAATTCTCCACCTTTCACAATAATTTCCCAATAATACAATTATTCTCTCTAAGAGAATTTTAAATGTCCTCACTTAATTACCAAAAATCCTAACTCTCACCCATTTTTATACATAAAAAATTCCCAATATGGTTTACAACCATATGATTTACAAAATATTGCATATCTCCCATTTTCAACATAAAAATCTTCATAAAAACTATTTAACCCCTTAAAATATTATAATTTGTTGAAATATGAGAAAGATGGTTAAAGGGGTTAATTTGTTGAAATATGAGTTTAAGGATTTATTTCTCTCCTTGTTTTATGGGCAAGGCAAGAGGATTTTAAGGCACAGGTTAAGGGATCAAATCCCACTAAATCCTCCTTATTTTATTTTTTAAAACCATACATTTTTTTCCTTCAATAATTATGGTTTAATCCATATTTATGCCAACTCACTACTCTTGCTTTGTCATATTCCACATTTCCTACCAAGTTTCAAGCTTTGGTGATGCCACGTCACCATTTTGACTAGTTTTGACCAAAATTTTGACTGGTCATAACTTTGCCATCCAAGCTCCATTTTCGATGAAACGAATGGTGTCAGAATCATGGTGATGACCTCTTAGACATGATGTGGATTTTGAATTTTTTTGAGATGATCAATTTTTTTCCTTTGACTGGCCCCTCTACCAGGTTTGACCCCAACTTTGACCAAGCATATCTCGAGTGTACGGTCTCCTTTAGATGCAATTCATGTTGTGTCAGGACTGTGTAGGCGAGCCCTATGTGATGGAGCTATGATTTTGAGATTGTGAATTTTTAAAGTCTTGTGGATCCTCCTAGATCAAACATTGGTACTAGATTTGATATCCTTCTAGATAATCAATAGGTCTGATAAAACCTACATCTAGTAACTTCTTTAGCTCTACCTTTACCGACAGTGCTATTTGAGGATTCATTTTCCTTAGTTTCTGGTTGATAGGTTTTTCTCTAGGGACTATACCCAAATGATGTACAACTAGTGATGGGTCTAGTCTAGGCATATATGCACAAGTACACAAAATTTTTATCTTTATATCATTGATGAACATTGTGAATTTTTCTTTCTCTTTGGGATCAGGTGACACTACGTGGTATGTGATCTTTAGGTTCTTTTTTGTGCCAATGTTGATGGATTCTGCTTCTTTTACTAGGAGTGTTGACTTTTCTTGAAATTCAGATATGGGGAGATTGAACCTTCCATCCTCAAGTTCCTATGGGAGGTTTTGACCTTTAGATTCATCCTTTATTTTCTTCTTTTTAGGAACCAATAGAGGCACATTGTGGTTTTCTCTAGGGGATATCATTTTGATCTTTATATTATCTTTTTCACTTTTGTGACTAGAAGATACAATCTCCCCACCAAAGTACCATCCTATTCTAGTTTCATGATGAAACCAACTTTGTGATCCCCTGTTGGTATGTCAGTTCAAAGTCACATAAACTCTGTGATTGATTCATCATTTTGAAATTGATCCAAAATGGGTGTATGTTATTGTTGGTCCCAATCTATCAATTAATGGTACTAGAGGGGTAGGCTATCATCATTATCCACAAATCTTACAAATCTTGTTGAGATGGTTAATATGGCTTTGGCATCATTCTACCATTGGGTGTCTAGGTCATCATCAATGGAAGTGGGGGAACCATATCTAGTGATAAAGGAAGGAGAATCCCATTCGTACTCATTAGAGTTTATTTCAAAATAATAAGTCATTGGGAATGGTTTTGAGAAGATAAATAGGGAACCTATCAATGGTAAAGTTTTCAAATAAGTCTTCGATGGGTGAATCGGTATCCATAATGTAGTAGATATCCAATACCTTAACACTAGTAGAATTTTCTCATATCTTAAAAGAGGCTTGTTTGGTATTTGGCATAACCACGTCTTTTGAATCATAACCTAGTCCCATGTTTTTCTTTCTTCATTCCACTATGATAGGCTCCCATCTACCTTTTTTGTGTAGTCCAAGACCATCTATTCCATGGTATCCCATTTGTTGAGCCAACTGATAACCTTTACTACTAGGGCCTATCAGAAGGGATTCTGTCTTTTCTAGTTCCTTTTGTTCCTCTTTATAGATCATAGATGACAAGTCTTCTTTGAATATATCTTCATCCTTCATGTCTCCCCATTTGGTGAAAATGGTGGGTTTAGCTACCATTGTCACTACTTGAACATATTTGATCTCCTTCAATCCTCCATAAACCTTGGGTGTTGGTGGGAGCATACCAATAAAAAATGATTGATTGAAGTGATAATTTACATTACCTTTGTCAAGTACTTGAACCTTGGTTTCATTTTTTGGTTGCTCATTTGATGTCAATTTAATTGAGGTTGATGGGAGTGAGGAAGGGTCAATATATGAGAATGAATTAAAAGATATGTCATTTTTTGGGTATACATTGGATCTTGTTATAATTTTCCTCCAACTTTGCACAAAAATGGAAGGGATCAAGATCAACATATAATGTCACCTTTTTTCCTTTGTGATGAAACTTTAGACATTGGTTGAAGATTGAAGGAATTGCTTATAATGCATGGATCAAGGGGCTCCCTAGGAGTAGGTTATAAGGTAATTCAAGGTCAAGTACTTGACATGTGGTTTCCATGGTGGCTGGTCCTATCTACACCGGTAGCTTGACTATCCCTTTTGAATTCCTTTCAAGGTCACCATATGCCCTTATAGTAATTCCCTTTGATTCATTTATGAAATTGTTAGAATACCCCAACTGTTTCACAATTTTCAAGGTACAAATGATTAAACTCACACCATTATCTATCAACACCTATTTGACCATGTTCTTATGGACAACAAATTCTATGTAGAGAACTTGGTTGTGGAATGACTTTTGTGGAAGGTCTTTCTCAGAAAAGACTAAATGGTGATTGGATTTAATTTTTCCAACCATGTCATGGAACTAATTAGGATTGAGGTTTTTAGGGATCGATGCTTCCAATGCTTTTTCTAGTATCTCCCTATGTGTAGGTGGTGATTTTAGCAATTGTAGGATTGAGATCAAGGTGGGAGTTTTCTTCAACTACTCCATAATATTGTAGTCATTTGATGACTTAGCCATGGGATTAGGTGGTGCTCCCTGTATTGTAACTCTCCCTCAATGGGTAGTTATGTTACAGTCATTGTCTCCACCTCATATAGTCACTACATCTATCCATGTATCATCTACCTGAGATAGAGTACCTAGAATTGTGTCACCATAAGTGTAGTTAGTATTGTGAGTCTTGGTCCTGTCCTTTGTCATTCCTTTTAGCATGGTTTGGAATTGGGTTTGTGTATATCTGGAGGTCTTTGTTCCCATGACAATGTTCAACATCCACTTCTCCTTTATCTATTAATTCTTTTATGATGTGCTTGAGTCTCATGCAGTTGTTTGTAGTATGTTCTTTGATTTAATGGAACTCACATAAATCCTTCTCATTGTACCATGGTGTTTTGAAGCTTGGCTCCTCATAGTTTGGGTGATTATTAACCTTGATGAGGTTTTTTTGTACTATCTTACACATGACTATCTCAAGTGACTCTCCTAATACCATGAACTTCCTTCTTGGTTGATCATATTGCCTCTTTTTCTCTCCTTGATTTTTTTGTTGATTGACTGCTTGATTTTTTTGTGGATAGGTAAGTTGGTTGTTTTATGCATTATTAGGAGCATAGCTTGCTTGTGCCACTTGAGGTTTATTTTGAGATACATTAGGATTTTGTATATTCCATACTATTCTAGTATCTACTACCCCATCATTTGTAAAATTTCTATTCTTGGCCCAAAATTTAGTTTTCTCATTTCATGCCCTTTCTTTGTGCAATCCCTTCTCAATGGCTTCTTCAAATTTTATGACACACAACATGGTAAGTTGATATTTGACTTGTGCTTGGACATTTGAAATGAATATGGTGACCAATTATTTGTTAGGAATAGGTTATTTGCATCGACTAGCCTTATGTCACCATATTTTTAGGTAGGGGGTAAAGGACTCTCCTTGACTTTTCTTAATTTTGGATAGATCAGTGATGGTGATGTATTTATATCTATTGAATGGGAAGTGGGTTATGAATTTCATAAATAGTTCATCAAAGATTTTAACTTTAGTTTGTATATGGGTAAACCACTCCATAGCATGACCAGTAAAAAACTATGTGGGAAGAGCCTCATATATGAACCATTATTTTGGACTTCCATGCATGCTATAAAAAAGTCTCGTATTTGTTCTATTGGGTCTCCCTTTCCTTTGTATTTGTCAAACTTGGGTATTTTGAAATTCTTTGGAAAGGGAAGCATAGTAATGGAATAATCAGAAGGAAATGGAAATATCTCAAAGGGTATAAGTTTTCTTTGGTTTCCCTATCTACATATCTGAAATCTTTTGATTTATTGCTTGTAATTATATTTCCATCTTTATTTTTAGTACATTTGTTTGGGGGTCTTGTGTGTAATAACCATGTTGTCCTACAATGTTTTTGTCATATATTGGGTATTTTGAAGGTATGAGACCTTGGTAACCATGATAGGTGGAAGGAGAGTTAAATACTTGTTGGATGTAAGGAGGATTACCTCCTTGTTGAATGTAACGAGGGTTAGCTCCTTGTTGTTGTGGAGGTGGGGTACCTTGGTAGCGTGTTAGTGGTACACCTTGTTGTTGGGATGAGCTATAATGAAGGTTTCCTTGATGATGCATTATCAAGTTACCTTGTTGATGAGATGAATTGGGAAGGGTGCCATGTGGCACTCCTTTTTGTTGGGTTGAACTATATTGAAGGTTTCCCTAATGGTGTGTTGGTGGGTTATCTTGTTGATAGGATGACTAGGGAAGGGTGCCCCGTGGCATACCTTGTTGTAGGGATGAACTATACTAAATATTTCCTTGATGATGCATTGGAAAGTTACCTTGTTAATGGGACAAATTGAGAAGGGTACCCTATGGTACACCTTGTTGTTGGTATTGTTGACTAGGAGGGGACCATGTGGCCCACCTTGTTGATTTGAAAGGGTACCCTATGGCACACTTGGTTGTTGGTACTATTGATTGGAAAAGGGACTGTATGACCCACCTTTTTATGGTGATTTTGACTAGGAAGGGGACCATGTGTCCCACCTTGTTGGTGGTATTGTTGACTAGGAAGGGGACCATGTGTCCCACCTTGTTAATGGTACCATTGTGGAAATTTGCCTTGTGGATTTTGAACATTTTGGGAAGGGTCAATATATGAGGTATTTCGAGGCACGTATTGTCTTAGGGGAGGATTTTTTCTTTGTAGTATATATTGGGATGGAACTCCTTGATACTATTGGGCCACTACCACTTGTTTGATTTGATTTTGTTCTCTATACAATGGGTTTACCATGGGTTGACCATTATTTTGTGAGAATCTAGGTGGTATATTTGGAATCTCCGTGTGTTCAGATATTTTTCACACAACTTATTTATCCCCTAAGGGAATAAGGTTAGGATCTTTGAGAGATTCCATATTAAAATCTATTTGCAATTCTGCACCACTTTGTGCTAATTTGAAGAAGTGAGAATTTGGGCCCTTTTTCAATAGATTTTCCATCAATTTGAGCACCTTGGGGTTATTAGAATGTTGAAATAGTTCTTCATCATTTATCTCCTCTTCACTATTCACTTCCTTTATAATCACACCTTTTGGATTTTGGTTTGACTACTCCATCATTTCTTGTCGTTTGTGGTTTATCTCTTCCTCACTAAATGTTTCATTTACAAAGGTTTATTTTGAGGTTTTTGAATTTCATTTGGCCTATAGCCCCATGGGTCACTCTCATTGTTTGTGGTGTTTGATGTTGGTACAGTAGTGTTTCCTTTATTTTATTACATGTTATTTTTATGTTGTGATCTCATAGTTGCCATAAACAATTGCCATGATTTTACAAACGTTTTGTGACTCCTAACTATGAAAAAGAATGCTTTTGTTTTTTTGGATTTTATATTTTTAAGGAAAAGGAATTTTTTTTTTGGGGGGATTTTCTATTGAATATTCAAGTCTTGTTCACCCATTGAAAAGTGTATATAAAAGTTTCTTAGCAAAAGGTCTCGGTTGCGGTAAGACTTTATGACTTGTCCCTTGGAAAACTTTAGACTAGGAAGTTTCTTTAAAAGTTGGAATATAGAATTTTGTTTAAGGATTTTTCTCTTTCTGAAGATCATAAAGGATGAACACCTATTTCCATGCATGAGGTGGTAACATGGGTCTTCCAGTTGTGAGGTCTACTTTCTCTTCCTCTTTATCTAAGATGTTTGCTACGTTTCTCCACTAGTTGGGTGTTTTTTTTGTCTTGAATATAAAGCTCCTCAAACTACTAATTATATATGTTTGTTATCCTTCAATCAGCTCAAAGTTTGGTTGTATAACAGTTGGTGTAAGGTTTGGTTGTTGAACTAGAGCATCTGGTGACCAAATGGTCATAAGGTGAAAGTGTTGGTGTTTTGATGTGGTTGTTGTGATTCTCAAGACCCTAAGGTTTGAGCGATGTTTTGGGATGACACTATTCTTGGAACTCAAAATGATGAAAGGCCTAGATCGATATCTCACTTCTTCTTCTAGAGGATATGTTGCATAAAATCTTACTTGAACTAGCCTTGAGGTTCAAGTAACTATTGATATCGTAGAAGTGCAAGTGAAGGAGTAATCCAAGTTTGTTTGTTTTGATTTTGATTTCCAAAAGTAGGATGGAGTTTGAAGATGGATGAAGGAATATATAGTGTGTTTCGAGTTTCCAATTATTTTATTTCAACAAGGATCTTGTAACTAGTTTTAGATCATTTTTTTAATTTTTAGGAGGACAAAGAAAGAGCGATAAGATTGAGGAAAAAGCAACCAGGTTTGAGAAAAAGTGTCAAGTTTTGTCAACTACGACCAAGATTCTATCAAGTGTGTTGAATTTTGGAAAGAAAATGTGACTAGGAATTTCAAGTGTGGCCTCTGTGTGTAGCTTTCAAATTTGGTGAATTGCATAGATAGAAGTGAGATATTTTAGCAAGTGCAACCAGTTTTTTGGAAAGTGTGCTAGGAAAATCTTGTCAATGCAATAGAAAAAGATTAAGTGTGGCCAATTTGATAGCAAGTGCACTATTTTTTTCAAAAGCATCATATTTTCATCAATAGCTATTTATGAGACAAATAGCAAAAGTGAGTTGTTTTTGGAAAGTGCAACCAAATTTTGGTCAAGTGTGACAGGGACCATAGAAGTGGCCTCTATTCAATTTTGTTTTCCAACTTCAATATTTGGTAGCAGCGTTGATGATTTTTGTATTTTTGATTAGTTTTGTTTGATCTAATTTCAAGATTTAGCAAGTGATATTATGTAACAAAATCAATGAAAACTTATGTGACCTAAATGTATATACCTTGAGAATTTTTCCCTCCATGAAAGCTCAAAGTTCATATAGGTGGAAATGCAAAAAAATTAGTTTCCAATGTTTACTTTTTCTTCAATGTGACTTGAAATTTGAGCCTAAATATCTAGAAACCTTTAAAGATATTGTTTTAAGATATATTTTAGGAGTGCAAATAGATGTCTCTTTTCAAAGAATTCACACCAATTTAAAATGGCTTACCATTTTAGAACCATGTTGAGTGCTTGTTTTGATGTGTTCATTTTTAATTTAAGCACACAAGTTTTGGTGTTTTAAAGTAATCAAATAGATTTAGAAATTTTGTGAATACAATGTACACCCTAGTTACAACCACTTCATCCTAGATGGGCTTACCTCATTCCCCAAAGGGATGATTTTACATGCAACTAATGGAGAGCTTTTTATGCTCAACCATAAGTCAAACTTGGCAAGTAACTTCTCGGAATCAAAGTTCTGATGCACCACTTTAGAGAATGTTTTGGATAAAAGGGGTAGCTTCTATACACATTGGTTCTTAGTCATGTTTTGGGATAACTGTTGTCTATACATGTAGTTTTTTTCTCAATTAAGAGGCCTCCCAACCCTTGCGGGTTTTACGTATCACACGGATACTAGGGGAGACTAATGTTGATATAGAACATCCATGCCAAGTGAATGATGAAATTTTTTCACACTCATAATAATTTATATAGCAGACCAAAAAAATTCCCACTTGGGTCATAGTTGAGTTCTTTAGTGCGGTATGTGTCTCAAAAGGTAGGCCCTCTAAAGGTATGCTTTGAAATGAAATAGTGTGCAAAACTCAAGATGATTTTCATCACCCAAGATTGGAAAAAAGGCATGAGGGGAGAGGATGTCACCTAGTTTTCCAAACATAGAATACACTTCATTGAAAATGTTCTTTTTAAGCCCCTCGAGTGGTGCTATCGAAAAAAATGAAATAAGGTGTGCACAAGATAGAAGTGGTTCCTTTTAAGGCACCCAATAGAAGTGTTATAGATATCAACCAATGAGATAGTAAAGGTGCAAGACAAAAATTGATTTTTTCATTTTAAGCCCCAAAATGAGTGTTTTCTAGATCCTTGTCTTATTTGGTCAACAAAATAAAATCGAGCGTTCCTCAACAAAAATGAAATCGATTTGTTCAAAAAAAAATAAACATCATTTTTAGAGTACTAAATTGAAAGCATTTGTTTGTAGGAATCTTTTTATTTCACCAATTTGAAAATATTTGTTTATCTAAAAATCTTTGAGAATGTTCATTTTTAGAGCACCAAAACCAAAATATTCATTTGTGGGGTTCTTTTTAAGCACCGAATGAAGTTTTCTAACTTAGAAAGCTTGGAAAAGGTTCGTGTTTAGAGCACCAAAACTGAAATATTCGTTTGTGGGGTTCTTTTTAAGCACCAAATGAACTCATTTTCTAACTTAGAAAGCTTAGAAAATTAAAATTTCTTTGATTGTTCGTCTTCCCTATAGAAAAAGCGTTAATGGTTTTTTGGATAAACACCTATTATATCTCTGCAAATCCTACATAAAAAGAAATTAGTACTTGTTACACATTCAAATCAGGCACTTGTTAGCATTAGAAATTAAAAACTAACATTCAACTTTTGGACATAGAATAATAGGGCAAAAGCGTAGGAAAAAATAGTTAATAGTGTCCTTTGTTAGAGAGAAAAGGTGCCAGAAAAAGTCAAAACTGCCCTCTGTTAGAGAGAAAAGGTGCCAAAAAAAGTGAAAAGTGCTTGAAAATAGGTCACATGTACCAGAAAATAGTTCAAGTGTGTTGAAACTATGAAAGAAAATGTGATTTTGTTTTGGAAATTGTGCATGAAGATTTTTTCAGAGCACTTCTAGGACTTGCAACTTCAAATGTAGCTCATAAAATTTTTAATGTTAAGGACTGATGTCCCATCGAGAGTTCTATAGTGTGTATGGGTGAAATATGTAAGTATAAACAAGATAAAAAAAATGAATAAAAACTAATCTAATCCAAAACAATGATCAAGATCTATGCCCATTACTCATGAAATGAAATTATAAAGCTAATGAATTCAAGAATGTTATTGAAGGAAAATAGTAAACATGAACTCAAAATATACAATCTTACCATCTCGTGTCAAAGTGTATCTGTATTGACGTATATTATATTGTTCAATTCAATACAAAGCCTCCATTGTGTGTGCAAGATATTGAAGAATGTGCATGTGTTAATCAAAGATGTTGGTTTGAGCTTTGTCAATGTCGATTAGGATCTTGGCATTACTTCGTTGCATAAACTGTATTGATCCTCCGATCCCTTTTTTGCAAAGGAGGAGGTTTGTTATATAGAAATTGTGATTTGAAATGGACGATTAGGGTTGCCTAATATAATATCTTGATCAACGATCAAAAGATGTTGAGAGAAAATAGATATGAATGATTAATGCAAATTGATTGCATAATTAGTGTGATTGAGGAATAGATTGATTTGTTAAGAATAGAGATTGACCAATCAGGAATAGAGATTGAATAATTTGTGGAATTAAAGAATAGATTGATCAGTCAGGAAATAGAGTGAGCAATTAATTGTTCATAATTTTCTCAATCAGGAAAGTGGGTGAGGATAATTAATTAATTGATTTAATTAATTAATTATTTTTGGAGTTGAACATTCAAATTAAGTTTGACTTTTGCAAACAAAGTTACATTTGTTAGATTTAATTTTTTATGATGTTTTGAATAGTTTATTTAATTATTCAAATTTTGGGCAAAGTGATAGAATTAAATTATTATGTTTTAATAATTTAATTAACTAAGGGGAATAAAGTGAATTAGCAACATAATTAAACAATAGGCATTATTTAATTAATCCGGAGGAATAAAGTTATATTAGGACTATATTAAATAAATCAAATTTATTTAATTTTCCCAAAATTGATGAAAAAGTGAATTAATTAAATTATATCGTATTATTCAATTAATAACAAAAATTAGGGTTTTAGGACTTTATTAAATAAATAAAATTTATTTAACTGGTCAAATATGATGAAAAAGTGAATTAATTAAACAATGTCATATTATTCAATTAATAGAGCAAATTATGGTTTTCTATGCTTTTGATGTGAAATGCAGTGATGTTCGATGATAATGATGTCAATGCTGCAAAAATGTCATTTTATGTGTTTGATAAGTATTAAGTCAATTTTACATGTCTACAAATATTCATGACAATCTACATGCACATGTAACTATAGCTAAGGATAAGCGGATATTCTATGACTATATCTAGTACATTCCTTATCCAATAAATCTATTTACCCTAGACACAGTAAATGAAACAACATCAATCTTACCTCCACAAAGTTCCTAACATTACTCCTTTGTGTGTAATAAATGTTGTGATAAATATAAGTGGAATTCTCTTTAACATTAACATAACCTTGATCTTCAAAATGGATGCAAAGATGGCTTGATTTCTCAAAATTCATGAAAGGATTGAATAGTTGAATGATGGGTGTTTTATAGCTTTTACTAATATTTGATCAACGGTGTAGGATAATTATAGAGATAAATATATGAGATTATTTGAGAGATCATAATGAATGTGTAAGTGACATGTGTAAGATAAAGGAATACTATGTGGAGTTAAGTGATTGCATGGAAGAGATGACTGGTTGCATGGATGAGTGAAGTGGTAGTGAGTTGTTAGAAATCCAAAATAGATTGATAACCTAAGAAACTTTATAAGAGAAATTCAAAGCGACATAAACTAGAAAAATATAATCAATAAAAACTAATGACTTTAAGAGATATGTAATGTCAGGATGAAAGAATTAAATTAAGGTCTTTTAAGATAAAAAATATAATCTAGGTAGTGAGTCTATATAGAAATAAGGAGAGGATGGAGGTGGAAAACTAGCCAGTAGTAATTGACCACCAATAACCACCAATACCAAATAAAGTTATGAACAAGGTAAATGCTCCAACCTTTAAGATTGGGGACACCTCATCACCTTATCTCCTAGTTATTAAATAAAAAACTCACTTTATTATCTTAAGAAAGATTAATAAAATTGTAGGAAAAAACTATAACTAAGGGAAAATAAATTAACCCACTAAGAAAATAAAAGCCTACACCCAATACCGCCCTTAATCATAGCTTAGGAGGATATAAAAGATAATGGGTCCTACAAAATGAGGCCATGTTAGGTACCCAAGTACATATAAAATCTCACCAAAGAAGATGAAGCCCCCCAAAAAATAGAGAGAGAAAACCTTGCTAGAATAGAGAGAGAAGAGGACTCAGTAGCCCTCCTAAAGAGGAAAGCAACCATAACCCAAGAAAATATTGTAAGTGAAGGAACTTTCTCTTAGTGAATGGTTTGGTGAAGATGTCTATAGTATGATCTGATGTCATACATTACTTGAGATTGATGATTTCTCATGAATCAACTCCAAAATGTAGTGCATATGGATATCGATATGTTTGGTCCGCTGATGATGGACTGGATTGTGAGAGATTTGAACTGTACTTTGATTGTTATAAAATATCATTGTGGGCTTCTAGAAGTGAATTCCAAACTAAATGAGAAATTTCTAAAACTAGATGGCCTCAATAGTAGCATTAATTTCTCCTCAATTCTCAACCTCTATAAATGAAAGAGTAATAATAGAGCATTTCTTTCTTTACCAACAAATTGGACTAGAACCAAGGGAGGTTCAATACTCTAAAGTAGACTTGCAATCATGATAATTTCTTGCTCAATCAGAATTTGTGTCCCACCAAATTAAAATCCACGCCTATTGTATAGTTGTTAGCATTGGTTGTCATTGATTTCAATAATTGAGGAGGTTGTTGTGATGTCAACACTTGGTGAATTTGTTGGCATTGCTTGTCAACACTTTGGGAGATTGTTGCACATGTTTGTGAGATTGTTGTTTGACATTGGTTTTCATTGATGCCTATGTATACACTTATTTTGGGTTGTCATTGTTTCTTTTTATTGTTATTCTATCAATTTTATATTTTTTATACTCTATGATGATTGGTTGGAATTGGCTGTATGTTATGTCTTTGATGCTTTTGATGTTCATGGTTGGTTTCCATGCCTTAGTTGATATCAAGTAAATTAGTATTAAGGATGGTTGTTGTTTGCAGAGATGATATCATGATGATATATTAAGATGAGGATTAGAATTAATGTTGATTTTGGAGAGATGTTGTTGATGGTCTCTAGTATTTTTATACTCTTTCCTATTATTTTTAAGAATGTATGTGTTGCTGCAATAATGTTTTGGTCTCCACAAGTTGGTAAAATTTTCTATTTCAATAAGTTTCTTTAAAGGTTATTTGAGAAAATTATTAACATTCATCCAATGTTGAAGATATGGTCTTGTGGTTTGTGATTCAATGGTTGTATTCTATGGATATTTCACTCCTATCTTTTCAGGTCACCAATGTTTTTGAGGAGGCTTTTGGTAAAAGTAGTGTACTGGAAATTTTTTATTGATGTTTTTGTTCCCGCAAATTTGTGAATGCTCTCTCAATATCTATGTAGTGTTTTAGTTTAGTTTTCATATGATGATGTGTACCACAAGTTGATTTGTTAATTTTTTATCTTATGGTTGCGCATGTTATGTTTTTGGAATGAAGTGTTCTACTTATGTTTAGTTTGTGGTTGTCCTTTTTAGCTTGACCATGTCAAAAAAGTTTCTAAAGTGTTGTTGGATGTTCATGGAACATCTCTTTATGGTCTACAAGTCAATGATTGATCTCTTTGGTGTTGCATAATGTGTTGAGTTGGTTTTCTAGGAAATTTGTGGATATCTAGATAACAGGGCTTGTTATCTTTCTTGTGTCATGTGCTTAGGGTTCTACTCCAACATATGAAGTTGTGTTAAGATGCATTTGGGTCTTGACCTATTTTGTTGAGAACAAAATTGAGTAAATTTAGTTGCAAGTGTGTTTTTAGCCAATTGGTATTGTGCTACACATTTCCTTGTTGCCAACTTGGGTTGATGTGTGCCAATGTGTGTATTGTTTGGATCACATTGGAAGATGTAATAATATTGTTTTTGGTCCTCTATATCTTTTGGATAGGACCACATTATGTTCTTGTGGCCAACTTTGGATTTAGCCAACCAAAATTATATTTTGAGATCCTATAGAGGTTATAAATGCAAGAAAATTTTAGTTGTAAGAGGTGTGTGAGGTGTGGTGATGTACAAAGATGAATTGAAGTAGTGAGTTGTGAAAAAGAGAAGATAAATAAGCCTCAATGCCTCAGTCAATAGAGTGTATTATTGACATATGTTGTAATTCCTAAATCTTCATGTATCTTACTCTGAGATAGTGGATATCATCAGGTCCAAGTGTAATTTGTATCTTTCCCTAGGGTTGTGAACCTCAATACTACAAGTCCCTTTTTATCTTTCCCTAAGGTTGTGCACCTTGTTAGAAAAACAAGGATAGACAACTGAGAGGGGGGTGAATTAGTTGCTACAGAAATTAAGCTTATTCAACCTTAAAAAAATTTTAATCTTAGGTATGATCATTAACTATGAAATAATAAATCAACAACACATCAAAGACACATGAACACCAAGATTTTTATACGTGGAAACCTTGTTAGGGGAAAAACCAAAGTGGATGTTAGTCCACAAGATTATACCCTATTAGAAGTATAATGAAAGAAATAAATAGGGAATGCACATGCATTCAGGCACACTGTCTAGAGCTCACTACTCAAAGGGAAGGCTCAATGTCTTACATAAGACAATCAGATTAAATTCATATGATGAGGTTGAACAGAGAAATTAGCTTCTACAAAAGCTTGATTACAGTTTCGATTAGGCACATAAACACTTCTTCACACTTCACTCAATCTTCTTCAGACTCTGCTCTACACTCAAATGATCTGATCTTTATTGAAACATATCTTGCATATACTTCACATACATTGAGCATACTTCAAAATGAAGAAACAATCGCTCTTATATATCCGCTACATGGATTTACATCAACAACTCTATCGGCTAAAAAATAAAGAATAAATTACAACTGTCGGACTCAATAGATGAACAAATCTTAATGCACACCAACCTAAGTTAGTCACAACATAGTGAAGACCTAAATCAATATCCTTGAACATAGAAAAAACTAAAATATTAATCCATAAGGATCTACAACATGCTACCACCATCATGTCGGCCAAGAACATGGAAACCTTAAACACACAAAGAAAAATATTCAATCATGAACATGATGATCAATGCAGATGTACCACATTGATAAAGAACAATCTAGAAACATCACTCAACATATCAGAAATATACGCAACAACCCAATTCACCAGAATTGCCATCTCATCTTCTAGAAACACTTGCTATAGTAACTGAATAACTGTAGGAATACAAAATTTCATAACTTGCTCAATTCTTGATGCGCACCTCTGAAACTTTCAGAAAAAATACTAGATATGCTCAGAAACAAACCCTTTAATGCATACCTCCTGATCAACAATGTACACAACTTTTCATCACTATGAACTTCTCAGCTTCACTAGCTGCCTACAATATATTTATTACAATTTTCTCAATATCCTCGACATATACAACCTTCAGAATCACCAATGCTAATAGTGTTGACATCAATGAAAACCACATATCAGCAACACAACCACAACATCCAACACACCTTAGCCTTCAAGCCCATAGGTAGTGAGCCTTAAAATTGTAATTCTATAAGCAATGAACTTCTATATTGAGAGATTCCTCTTTATGGTTTTTCCCTTCTTGGGTTTTCCACGTAAATCTAGTGTTATCTTGTATATGTTTGTTCATTTCCTTATCTTTCATTGGACTAAGTGTTTCTGATCTATGAATGAGTTTTTGATCTTGCTAAGAGTCTAAATTTGTATATTCTTGAATGGTTTATGATCTGAAAGGGTTTAAGTTTTTGAAGATACTAATTCAATCCATCCCTCTCAGTATTGGAGTGTGTTCAATAATTGGTATCAAAGACAATTTCCTCCGAAGAAGCTTAACCACTTGAGGAAGGATCTAGAATGGCACATTATAGAGCTTACAAAGGTCCTAGGTTTGATAGGACAAAATATACCTTCTAGAAATTGAGAATGGAAGGCCATATAAACTCTCTAGGGTTTGGTGTTTGGAAATATAAGTAATTATATTTCCACAATCCATATGTAATTAATTTTTCTACTTTTGGATTTGATTTTGTGCTCATTTTTTCAAGTCCAACAACAAAATCAAATCTAGAAGCAGTAAAATTAGTTTGGAAATATATCAAGAATGGTTATACTACTCTTGCTACTCCTCCAATAGATCCAACTAAGATTAGGTTGTATGGGAACAATGCCAAAGCTAAGAATGTTATTTTGTGTGGATTAGTTGATTCAAAAAAATTGAAGGTGATGAATTTCAATTTTGCTAAGGATGTTTGGGGAAAACCTAACAACATCTATGAAGGATACCATAAAGTAAAGCAAGCCAAGATGTAAATTTTCAAGAGTGTATTTGAGACCCTATGGATGATAGAGGATGAAGTAGTTATTTCATATGTACATTTTATTTGTGTTTCCTTGTTCTTGTTTATATATGTTTATCAATATTACCTTGAGGACCCATGTGTGGGTACATGGATACATAGTAGATGAATCTATTATCAACTCTTCTATTTGTATAATCATTCTTCTATATATTATAATCTAAGATTTTGATTTTTTGGTATGATGAAAAGTGTCGAGACATTTAGGCCTCTTCCATGTTGACCCATTTTTTTTTTATTCATATACTTGTAGTTCCACTACACCTAGGGAATGATGACCATACAAAACCCTAATTAAAATAATATACATAATTATCATTCATTCATATTGACCATAGCTCTTTGGATCCCTCAATGTTATTTCTACAAGTGATGGTGGGGATTTTACAAGGCATCCCTATAATGTGTGATGGAATTCTATGAGCACAATGTTATGTGGTTCATGATACAACATCTTGTTTGATGCTAATTTCTTAATAACTTATCTTTTTTTATTTACTTATCTTATTAAAATAACTTGCACTCCTAGTATCATGCAAGGGGAGGCTCTCACAATGCACACATCCCACTTTTATCTAAAATTATTGATCAACTCTATGATATTTTACAACTTAGTAGAATATGAACCACCTACCATAACACAACTTTATATATTGTGGGCCTTCATATGTCCCACCTTTATCATTTAACCCTACAACACAACTTGTAGTAACCATGGTCAAAAAAAATTATTGTATGAAATATAGCATAACACAACTTGTAAGCCACACCTATTAAATTATTTACCTCATGTTCTTCCTATTATCTATCTTTCTCTTTTTGGTTAAATTTTAAATTTTTGTATTTTTTGTACTAATGTTTGTTTTATACTCTCTTCATGTAGCATATGTCACATTATTTGTAATATTTTTTACATAACATTTGTGTCTTGTGTAGGATACCTTAGTTGTTTTGCATGTCTTCTCTCTAGGAGCATGCCCATGTGGGTTGAAGATTCTACTTCCTCTACAATATCCTTTGGTAATGATTTCTATAATTACTTCTATTTTATCATGAATATTTAGCATGGTTTATATGCTTGCTAAAATGAGGGTAAAATGTAATGTTGTAAATTGCATACCCTTGAAATTTCACACTACATAATGTCCTCTCTTTTAGATCATGATATTAAATATTTTAAATGTAAAGCGTTAATACCAAAATACCATCTATATAGATTTTTCATAATAATCTAGGCTTTTTGAGTCTATTTTTATTGAATGTAAGCTCTACACTTGAACATCCATGTGACATACTAATATCTCACAAAAAATCATGATTCCAGTGGTCATTAGAGCATTACCCTCGCATGAATATTTTGAAAGTAATGACTTTATATGATAGTCACATTGAATAAAGTGACCTGACTTGCTATTTCTAAAAAGGGAAAATAAAATAAAGAAATACAAATTTATTTTTCTCTCATACACACACTCAGAATCTCACATTCAAATCTACAATTTATTAAAGAATATTTGAAGTTTTGGATTGAATAAAAATCTCTACATTATATTGCATGTGACCATTTCAAAGTGAGATTAAATAAGGAAAAATTATGGAAGATTTTGTATCTCTCTTGGGGGCATTTTACAACTTCCAAGTGATCACAGTCTATTCTTTTATTTCCTTCCTATTGTATATAATTTCTTTGTGTTAACATTTATATTTATCTAGTGCTAGCATAATAAATTTAATATAAATTTTTATATATTTGACATTACATCTTACTTTGAAGAAATTAATCTTGTTATTTATCTAAATACTATCAAAATTATTTCTATCTGTGGAGGTAGAAATACCAAAAAAGGGTTTGATTGATGCAAGTTCCCAAACAACCCAACCAAACATATTCTCCCTTTTTCCTATGTATGGAGGTTCTATAGGTTTCAAGAAAGTGAGAATCCTAGTGTTACATTTTATCTTTCAATAATTTTATTTGTTTATTGTGGTTTGAGCCTTACAATATATTTCCTTTATTTCTCTTACTTTAATATTTTTTGTACATAGTGAACTCATGATATTTGTTCCATGTATGTAGTCCTTTATTCAGATATATTCTAGGTTTTTACTTTTACATCCATACCAAACAATAGTGTGGCATGATGGAATCCACACTATGTGTAGGTATCTATGGTTGAGGCTTTTAAAAACTCATAGAATCATATATGAGATCTATACATTCTATTTATATTTATACAAACTTATAATTATTGTTACAAATATAGATATTTTCACTAGCTCACTATATATATATTCTATTTTATTTTAAATATTCTCATTTATTTCTAGTTATAATTTTTTTATAAAAAGGATAGATCAAGTAGGTAGAATAATTTCAAATTCATCCTAATATTAGTGTGTATCATTGATTCTCAAGGATGTTTTATTCCTTCGTAAGAAATTTTTTTCCTAAACTAAATTTTGGTGAACTTGATGTTCTTGAACATAAACTTCTTTCTTTATAACAGAAAAAAAAACTTTAAAAAATATCTATCATAATCTCTTATTTTTGTTGTTATTTGAATAGTAGTTAGATTGAGAGTTGTAAATACTCTTATGAATATATAAACCAATATATTCAATCTTGTTACATAATAATAAGGATTAACATGTCACAATATAGACCTCTTAACACACCTATCTAGACTAGTATAGATTTTTTTTTTAAATAATAGTTCACAACGGGGATGTGAACTTCTTGTAATAAGTATATCTTTGTTGATCCTACTCCACCATCATGGACATCTCCTCTAAATGATGAATTTTATCATGAAGTTTCTTTTTGTAAGGGGTGAAAATGGACATGAATTATATCAATGAATTCAATCAAAATGAAATCAAAACAAGGATTAAGACCCACCTACTCATGCAATGTAATTTCCATAGCTATGAATTCAAACAACAAGATTAGAACAATCAAATTAAAACATAAATAAATTCAAAACTACACAATCTTACCATCCTATGGTGGAGTGTATTTGTGTTGATTTCATGTGTTGTATTTCCTTTCAACATAAAATGTGTATGATTGCAATATCTTGATATGATGACCTAGAATGCAATAGTGTATGCTCAATTTTCTAAAGAATCATTTGGACATGATCTCTCCACAAATTCTCTAGATGATTATGAGAGGGGAAAGGGTTATTTTATAGATTTAGACAAGCTGGATCAAGGGATAGGATTGAGTTTTAAACCCCACAAAGAAGGGTTGAGATTGATCCTCAACACCTACAAAAGAGAGTGAACCAAGGAAGATGGATGGAGGAGATTAGTTAGAACTCAGTCTAGCTCCACCATTTTAAGAAAATGGTTAGGATATTTAAGATAAAGGGATGAGAATTGATTTCAAGATCAAAGGCTATAAATGTTTGAGACAAGTTGGTTGAGATATTTTGAAATGGAATTTTCCTCAAGAATATGCTTTGTGGAGGAAAAATATGATAATTAAATAATTAAGAATTATTTAATTCATGTGACAAGAAGATTAAAATGTGGGATAATTAAATAATCTGCCATGTCCCCTTCTAGTTGACATCTCTTAGAGCACATGATTAGCCTATTATGTGACCCTCGTAGGCTAATAGGATGGATAGAGGGTCTTGATGGAGTTTGGCTTGGCTTCAGTTGTCAGTATTTTACTAGTTGGCTTTCGTTCGGGCTCATTCAGACACTTTTTGCCTGAGTTGCTATTTTTAGCAGTATTTGGCACTCAGCGAGGGACCCCTACTATTTTTAGCAGTATGGATTGATCATGTGCAGAATCATTCACTTAGTCACCAGCTTCAGACGGTTCATGAATCGGACACATTTCGAGGGAGATATTAATATTCGATTGATTAATTAAATATTAATTAATTGGAGCATATAATATAAAGTTATAATATTTTAATATTATAACTTAAGTGAAATATTGGAAGGGGTCGCCCATCATGGAAGGGGACGTTTTTAATTATATTTTATAATTAAAAATGTGACTTGATACTATTGGAATAATTAAAAAGAAAAGTTGAATTTATTTTAATGATGCTTTTTGAAGGAATTCACACTTTTCAAAGGGATATAAGGCTTTGCTTTGAAAATCGAGCCATTATGTTATTGAATATTGAAAATTGATCAAATCTTCAACCAGAGCATGGAAGCCAAGGGTTTCAGTCTCAGAGCATTGGGGAATGAGCCATCTCCAGTGAAAGCAATTCAGAGGGTGTGAAATAACATCCGATTTATTGCCAAGCAAAGAGATTTCTTCATCCAGGAGAGATCACAGAGCTTCGCAGAGGTATATATATTCAGGGTTTGGATTCAGAAGTTGTCAGGCAGTGCAATATTCAGGAGCGCATATTCTATGTTCTTCATCTGGCATCTTACTAAAGGCTGTACGGATTTATTGCTTCTATTAGAAAGGTCATACCATTCTGCTGTCAGGCCGTACCAGTCACAAAGGGCCGTACTTTTTACTCAGAGAAAATCGCCTTCTCTTTTGGTCTTCCATCTTCACCAAATTGGGTGCAGTGGTATCTAGGATCATTTGAGCTTGTGAGATGGAGGGAGAAGCATCTTTCCTGTGGAAGCCGTACCATTCATGTACTTCCAGCTTGCTGCTAATACCAGGTTCTTTCATTAAATAATGTTGTTTCTTTGTTGCATGTTACAGGATCTTTATTGTACTGAGTCCAGATGATCAATAAATGCATTGCCAGTATTAGATCTTGTATTTCCATCAACATTGATATTGTAGCATTTTATTTTGAATTTATCATTAAATTCTAGAAAAATCACAATTTCCTTTATTCATGCAAAAACCACAAAAAAACCAAAATATGCAAAAACAATAAAAAAAAACACAGTTTCAGATGACAAGGGAAACAAGGGTTTCTATAGTGGTATCAGAGCCGTTTCCTGCCATCCTTGTTGGGTTTGAAAAAAACATTTTTGTTCATGCACCAAAGTGATAGAGAGAAGAGATATTATCAAAGGGAAAACATAAAAACTTGGCAGCCACCACTTATTCCGATAGGTGAGAAGGCTATAGGTTTGATAGGTGTTCAATCTGGTTCTTCATCTGGAGTGTCTGTATAGGATATAGGCATGGGTGACAGAAGAGAGATTCCTCGAGATCCTCAGGAGGAAGATGCAGAGGTTAGATAGACTCTTAGAGATTTGTGAATAGGTCAGCAGCAGGTAACTGATGTATTACAACAGTTGACCATGGCTATACAGAGGATAGGTACGCCAAGGAGACCATCACCACATCATGATGAGGACAGGAGTGATGTAGGTTCACAGGGGGTACCCAGGACTATTTCACGAATAGCAAATAGACCTACCAAACCCACTTTCCTAAGAGGAGAATAGGTTGAGGAGAATGTTGAAGAGATTGGGAACATATTTTATGCTGATGCAGTTATGGCAGCCAACGAGGAGTGGGATATATTGATACCACAAGTGCGCAAGCACATGCATTTTGATCGATTTGTGAATTCAAGAGTTGAATATTATAGGTCTCGATAGGGGAATAGGCCTCGAAACCAAAATAATGATCTGAAGCATGCAACAAACAGGCTCAATCTAGCGATGTTCGATGGTAGTGGTAAGGTCACAACTCAGGCCTGGATTAGTAAGCTAGATACATTCCTCACATTGTGTCTGATGGCTGAGAGAGATGCTATCTGATATGCGACACTGCATCTCGAGGGGGTGGCTTACGACTGGTGACACTACAGCATGACCGGATCACATCATATCAGGAGTTTGTTGACAGGTTGGTGGAGCGGTTTGACAGGAAGGATCCAAAATCCTACTTCAGAGACTTGGCCCAATTATGACAGAGTGGCAGTTTGGAGTCTTATATTGGTGACTTTCAGAAGTTATTAGTTATGGTTCTGAATATTTCAGAGAGGCCACTTGTAGTGCTCTTCATGGAGGGATTGACAAAACCATTGAGAGGTTGGATCAAAGCCTTTGATCCTCCTTCACTATAGGAAGCAATGAAGAAAGCTTGTAGTATGGAGTTGGTAGCACCATCCAGTAGATTCAACTCTAGAAATAATTCTTCTTTCAGGGACAATAAAGGCTTTAACAAAAACAGAGAGAAGTCTGATTTTAACAAAGAAAAATCAGATTTTAAGAATGATTCAAAGGGTAAATCAGCAGCACCACCTTTGGATCAAGAGGCTCTTAATGATATACGTAGGAAGAAGCTTTGCTTCTATTGCAAAGGTCCCTATGATGCCAATCATGATTTTCCTTTGAGGCCTAAGGGCAAGGTGAATTGAGTGATGTGGGCTTACTATGAGGATTTGAAATCTAAAAATTTCGAACAGCAGGAGAGTTCTGAGGAGTTAGAGTCAAAGGCTACAGAGCCTAAGGTAGAGGTAGAGTCAGAGCTTTAGATACAAGAGGCATGCCTATCTAGCATTCAACAGGTTGGATCATTCAGAATTCGTGGAGTGTTGGCAGGACAGAGGGTCATTACCCTTCTTGATACAGGAGCCACACACAATTTCATCAATGCTAGATTTGTTGAGAAACGCAGACTCATCACTGAGGAGTTAGAAGGCATTAGAGTTAAGGTGGCCGACAGTTACACTCTTAGGTGTGAACGCATGAACAAGGATTTCCCCTTACGCTTGAACAATTATGAGTTCAAGGCTGATTACTATGTAGTGAACATGGGAGATATCGATTTGGTCTTGGGTATGAAGTGGCTTCATTCACTTGAGGAAGTCACTCTTCATCTTAAGGACATGGAGATCCATTTTGATGTTGATGGGAAGACACACATTCTAAAGGCAATTCGGGACAGCAACATCGAAACAATTTCTTTTCGTTGGATGGAGAGACTCATGCGACACGACATGGTAGAGTGGGATGCCGAGTGCACATTGGCACCTATATAGGAGGGACAGTAGAAGACTGAATATCATCTTGACATACAGCAGTTGAGAATCAAGCATGATAAGGTATTCAGTGATATTCCACCAGGGAGACCTCTAGACAGGGGCATTGAGCATATTATTGAGCTTGACGAGGGCGCTAAGCCCGTTATGATTATGCCCTATAGACATCCCAAGCGACTGAAAGATGAGATCGAGAAAAAAATCAAGGAGTTACTTGCTATGGGTCACATTCGACCTAGCAAATCACCATTCGCTTCTTCAGTTGTTTTGGTAAAGAAGAATGATGGCACCTTATGCATGTGCATTGACTATAGAGTCCTGAATAAGAGGACTATCAAAAATAGGTATCCAATACCTAGTATAGACAAGCTTATTGATGAGCTCCATGGTGCATGCTACTTCACGAAAATAGATTTAAGATCAGGATATCATCAAATCAGGGTTCGTGAGCAGGACATCGAGAAGACTGCCTTTCATTGTCATTGTGGGCACTTCAAGTTTGTGGTGATGCCATTTGGGCTCACTAATGCGCCAGCTACATTTTAGTCCACTATGAACCAGGTTTTTCATTCACTGTTGAGGAGATTTGTATTGGTCTTTTTCGATGATATCCTTATTTACAGCAGGACTTGGCAGGAGCATTTGGCTCACCTGGAGACCGTATTGAGTATTTTGGAGAGGGATTCCTTGTATGCCAAGGAGTCAAAATGTGATTTGGGGATGACCAAATTGTTATATTTAGGTCATATTATCAGTGCAGAGGGAGTGCAGATGGATCCTAAAAAGATCCGCACTATTATTGACTGGCCTACACCAGCGAACCTGACACAATTGCGAGGATTTCTAGGTTTGTGTGGGTTCTATCATAGGTTCGTGAATGGTTATTCATGTCATGCAACCCCTATGACAGATTTGCTGAAAAAAGGTGCATTTTGTTGGACTCCTGAGGCACAGGAGTGTTTTGTGAGATTTAAGGAGTTGATGACTACGTGCCTAGTGTTGGCACTACCAGACTTTTTGAAGCCTTTTGAGCTTCAGTGTGATGCATCAGGTGAGGGCATTAGAGCGGTGCTTATACAGGACAAGCACCCTATTGTGTATGAGAGTCGTAAACTCATAGGGCCAGAGAGACTCTACAACATTTATGATAAGGAGATGCTCGCTATAATGCATGCCTTAGCAAAATTTAGGCAATATCTTGTTGGCAGCAAATTTTGCATCAAAACTGACCACAATAGTTTGAGACACTTCTTGGGGCAGCGAGACCTCAATGATCATCAGCAGAAGTGGGTAAGTAAATTGCAAGCCTATGACTTTGATATCTCGTATATCAAAGGTACACAGAATGTAGTAGCTGATGCTCTTTCACGTAGGCCTTATCTGAGCTCTATGGTTCACATTACAGAGGATTGGAGGCATATGATTGTGGTAGAATATGCCAAGGACACTTGGGCCTCGAGCATTGTTGAGGGATCGACGATTGATACCAGATATACGCTTGTGAATGACTTGATCATTTACAAGAACAGGGTTTATTTGATCCCAGGATCAGAGGTGAAGAATATTATCATGTGAGCCTTTCATGATGTACCTACTGCAGGACATCCTAGGTATTTCAAAACCTACAGATAGATTCAGGAGAGATTCACATGGAAAGGACTTAAGGCAGATGTTCTTCAGTATGTGCGTGAGTGCCCTGTTTTTCAGCAGAACAAGCAGGAGAACACGTACCCGATAGGATTATTGCAGCCATTGTCGAATCCTGACAGGAAGTGGGAATTCCCGTCGATGGATTTCATTACTGGCTTGCCTAAAGCCTAGGGGCAAGATTGCATATATGTAGTTGTGGATCAGCTAACGAAGTATGCCCACTTCTTTCCGATTACCACCACTTACACAGCTACACAGGTAGTAGAGGTCTTTTTCCATGAGGTATTCAGACTACATGGGTTGCCTCAGAGCATAGTGAGCAACAGAGATAGTTAGTTCTTGAGTCACTTCTGGCAGGAGGTGTTCAGACTCTGTGGGACCGAGCTTACACCAAGCACCAGTTACCACTCGCAGACAGAGAGTGAATAAATGGGTGGAAGGTTACCTCAGGAATTATATTGCAGGGCAGCAAAAGGCATGGGTCAAGTGGATTCATTTGTGCGAGTATTGCTACAACATGACATTCCACATGACCATTCAGATGTCCCCTTTTATGGCATTGTATGGGTATGAGGCGCTGAGTTTTCTGGATTTGCTACTGAGTGATAGTAGAGTGCCGAGTGCTGGAGACTTGTTGCAGGAGAGTCAGGATACTATGAGGGCTCTCAAGGAGAATATTGCCAAGGCATAGAATCAAAAAAAGTAGTACGCAGATCAGAAGAGAATAAAGAGGCATTTTGAGGTGGGTGACATGGTTTATCTTATGCTACAGCCCTACCGTCAGTCTACTCTGAGGAAGAGTGGGTTAGAGAAGCTTAAGCCATGATATTACGGTCCTTTCAGGATCCTGAGGCATGTTGGAGAGGTAGCTTATGAGCTTGAGCTTCTGGCAGAGAGCAAGGTACACAATGTTTTTCATGTGTCACGTCTCAAGAAGGCATTGGGACACTGTGTGGTACCTTCTACAGTTCTACCTCCCTTAGATGATGAGGGAAAGTTGATTTTAGTACCTGAGTCTATCCTAGAGTATAGAGAGAGACAGTTGCGTAGGAGGACTATCAGGGAATATTTAGTGAAATGGAGAGATTTTCCAATGGAGGATGCTACATGGGAGAGCGAGGATATTCTGCAGCATCCAAAGTTGAGATTGCTTGAGGACAAGCAATTTCAAGAGGGGCAGACTGTCATGTCCCCTTCTAGTTGACATCTCTCAGAGCACATGATTAGCCTATTATGTGACCCTTGTAGGCTGATAGGATGGATAAAGGGTCTTGATGGAGTTTGGCTTGGCTTCAGTTGTCAGTATTTTACCAGTTGGCTTTTGTTCGGGCTCATTCAGACACTTTTTGCCTGAGTTGCTATTTTTAGCAGTATTTGGCACTCATCGAGGGACCCCTGCTATTTTTAGTAGTATGGATTGATCATGTGCAGAATCATTCACTTAGTCACCAGCTTCAGACGGTTTGTGAATCAGACACATTTCGAGAGAGATATTAATATTTGATTGATTAATTAAATATTAATTAATTGGAGCATATAATATAAAGTTATAATATTTTAATATTATAACTTAAGTGAAATATTGGAAGGGGTCGCCCATCATGGAAGGGGACATTTTTAATTATATTTTATAATTAAAAATGTGACTTGAGACTATTGGAATAATTAAAAAGAAAAGTCGAATTTATTTTAATGATGCTTTTTGAAGGAATTCACACTTTTCAAAGGGATATAAGGCTTTGCTTTGAAAATCGAGCCATTATGTTATTGAATATTGAAAATTGATCAAATCTTCAACCAGAGCATTGAAGCCAAGGGTTTAAGTCTCAGATCATTGGGGAACGAGCCATCTCTAGTGAAAGCAATTCAAAGGGTGTGAAATAACATCTGATTTATTGCCAGGCAGAGACATTTCTTCATCCAGGAGAGATCATAGAGCTTCGCAGAGGTATATATATTCAGGGTTTGGATTCAGAAGTTGTCAGGCAGTGCAATATTTAGGGGCGCATATTCTATGTTCTTCATTTGGCATCTTACTAAAGGCTGTACGGATTTATTGCTTCTATTAGAAAGGTCGTACCATTTTGCTGTCAGGGAGTACCACTCACAAAGGGCCGTACTTTTTACTCAGAGAAAATCGCCTTCTCTTTTGGTCTTCCATCTTCACCAAATTGGGCGCAGTGGTATCTGGGATCATTTGAGCTTGTGAGATGGAGGGAGAAGCATCTTTCCTGTGGAAGCTGTACCATTCATGTACTTCCAGCTTGTTGCTAATACCAGGTTCTTTCATTAAATAATGTTGTTTCTTTGTTGCATGTTACCGGATCTTTATTGTACTGAGTCCAGATGATCAATAAATGCATTGCCAGTATTAGATCTTGTATTTCCATCAACATTGATATTGTAGCATTTTATTTTGAATTTATCATTAAATTCTAGAAAAATCGCAATTTCCTTTATTCATGCAAAAACCACAAAAAAACCAAAATACGAAAAAACAATAAAAAAATCACAGTTTCAGAAGACAGGGGAAACAAGGGTTTGTACATAATCAAGATTATTTAATCATGTGGGATTAGAATAAATAAATGATAGTAATTAAATAATTACTATTATTCAATTAGGGTGATAAAGGGAATATTAGTGATCAAAAGTATGAATGAATTAAACAATTCAAGACTATTTAATTAATAGATAGAAATAGGGTTAATTGGTGAAAATGATGTTAAAAGGGATAAATGATGAAAATTAAGTGAAATGATAGGATGATGATGAAAATGATTTCGATGATGGAAAAATGTGATTCAGGATGTGTGATATGTGTTAAGGAATTTTGACATGTCTACATTTTGTCCCTCTTTGAAACAATGTACTTAATACATTGTTTCAAAGAATTCAATGGTTAGATTAAGATTTTTAAAAAGTAGAATGATGCCCCACTGTGCCCTGATAGTCAGTGGAAGGATGATAAAACTCTAGGTGCCCCCCTTGAGAGGTCGGTCAAGAAAATTACTTCTTCAGGTCGGGCTCATGACAAGGTTCAGGAGTAGTTTAGATGCATAAAGGATGAAAATTAGGCCCTAGAGGTCAAGTTTAAGGTTTATTATGATCCAACATGCTCAAATTTTAACCTAGGAGGGTTTCCAAGAGTAAAAATTAGGGTTTGGGGGGCTTAAATAGAAAACTAGGGTTCACTTACCCCTTATTTGCACACTCAAATTTAGGTGATTTTAGAGCTCTAAGGATTTATATCTATAAACATCAATTCATGATGGTGAGAGTTTCAAGTGCAACACACCAAATAGACATGGTCCAATAATACTAGCGACATGCCAGTGCAAGGGTTGTGCATACACTTTTTTTTTACATTCTTGACATTTCATTTTTGTGTAATTAATGTTCTAAGTTGAAATTAATGATAATGGTAATGTTAGGATTTTGTCACTATTGAGGTAAGCTTGCCACTATATTACTAATTAGGATTTCCACTACTATAAAAAACATAGCGCCATCATTAAACTAGGCCACTTTCATAAAACCTTACCACTATTGAATGGTCACTATTGTTGAAAATGACTACTTGGTAGAAAATTTTAGGAAAAGGCTACTATTGTTAAAATCAGCCTCTATCATAGCAAAAATAGGCTCACTATAATCTAAGAGTGTTGCTATCATCCTAAAATAGGGTCACTAAATTGTAAAATAGGGCTACTATAATTTTGAAAGAAGCTCGATATTGTTTAAAAACATTGTTTAGCTAGTTTAGTTGGAAATTTAAGTTTTTGACTTGTTTTTTCTAGCAAATTTTTAAAATTGTGGGTTGAACGTTTGTAGGTCATTCTATGTTTATTATATTCTAGAGAGCAGATGCCTCAACTCTTAGATGGCATAGCCAAATTTTAGGAGTTGGAGTGGGATTTCTTAGATGTTATTGGTTTGAGGTACATCACTTACATGCTAGAGATCAAGGCACACTAAGCCATGAACACGACCTTGGTTGATCTGAAAACTTTAGCAAGTTTTCTTACTCAACAAAGTCTTCACTTAGTCAGACTTTAAAATAGTTACTTATCCAAATCTATGCCATGATCTTTAACTAATGATTCAAATCCAATAGGTCAATTCATTTCATCAATTTACTGAGCTCACTGAATAGTGCCTTTTCACTTAACCAATTTAACTTAGTTCAAAATGCGGAATAAAGAACAATAATCAACATCCAACTAAAAACCAAGAGAGAAAGACACATTTGATTACGAATTTCACCTCTCTGGGCTATGTCTCTGGATCTGCTCAATAAGCATGATCAAATTTCCATTAATATTGAAATTGCAAACTTCTTACAATATCTATTCTTTTGACTACATGTACAAAGCTATCACTACATAGGAATTTTCAAAGCCCTACAAGCACTTCCCGAATCCATATTGTACTAGTGCTTCCAATAGTAACAACAAATGCAGCCCTAGTTCTTACAACATCAATTGAATGTGAACTAGATCAGAGGTACTTTTCCTCATTTACAACAATGAATTCAACATTCCAAAATTAAGTCAAATATCGAAAATACCTTGGTTATACCTGACATTGGATGCTCACATGCAAAATTTCACCACAACCTCACAAGAGAAGAAGTCTTCAAATTGGAATCTGATCGATGCTCCTTCAACCACAACCTTTTGTATGGAGTTCTGAAATTCCAATCCTCATCTTAGGTTGCTCTGCAAAATATCCTCACTGAGATTCCAAATTCTGAATGGAAAAGGAGAGAGGATTATTGAATCCTAATGGACTTGGTCACTTGGAGGAATTGGAAGAATTCAATGGGAGAATTCAAATCCAAGAATGTGATTCTTTAATCCTCCCTAGCATTCCCTTTTGTACTTGAAGTTTTCCCATTTGGGCCAAAACCAACAAATTCATAATCTTCCCCCTTTAGGTTAGGATTTAAACTAACCCCCTTAAAAATAAAATAATATCCCAATTAAAACCCATCTAATGTGTTTATAGGCCTTTTTCCTATTTCATCTTTGGGCCTTTATTGGTTTGTTTGGTTTTAATTTTATTTTGAATCCTAACTAAATGACTATTTATTTATTTAGTTAAGGAATTCAGCTTAAATATGGGTTAAATAAAACTGGTGCCCCATGTATTTTAAACACTACAAATTGCATGGTGGAAAGCCTTAATTTTAGGCCCTCGTCGGTTGTGGGTTCAACCCCCACCACTGACATTTTTAAAAACCAATTCAAATGTTTTATCTGTTAAAACAAACTAACGACCAATATAGAATGAAGCCATACCGCATGGTGTGCTGGTAGATTGCATCGTTCAGAGGAGGTAGGTGGGGGGTTTGACCGCCACCAAGTTATTTTTAGCAAATATAATCACCCAAACAGAGGAGGGAGAGGGCGCCATGTCACCCTCAAGTCAGCATCGACATGTCACTCTCCCTCAACACGTCATCTCCATGTCAACTCACCACATCACTATACAAATGCTATGTGTCAAGTCCCAATTGGTCCACATCGTCATTTGTATTGTACGACCTACAGAGATACCATGTTGACATCATGCTAATGTCATCAGTCATACCAGCTAGTCCATCCTAGTCAATTGCAACTTTGACTTGCAGTATCTTGAACGTATGTACTCAAATTTTGACGAAATGCACATTATTGGGTTTGTGTCATCAAGCTCTTCGATTTGATGCTATTTTTGACAAATTCCAAGTGAGTCAAAATTTTCACCTTTTGACTAGCCCTTGTACCTAGTTTGATCAAACTTTGACTGGCCATAACTTGGATGTATGAACTCCTTTTTCACCTATTCAAGTTGCGTTGATTCCAGTTTTCTGAGCACTTCGACATGGTCCTAATTTTGAGGGTATCTGGAACAGTTCAATTTTTGAGGTTCTTGAGATCCACCTAGATTAGACCTCCCCATTGAAGAACTTTTGGTCTCCAAAAGTTTACTTTTCCTCTATAACATTTTCCTCTCTACATGATGCAAATCAACAAGGCTCAACATTATCAAGGAAGATTCTAGCATAACACTGATGCTCTTCCTTGCTCACAAACTATTCAAACAATGGAAAACTACACCTCAGCTTGATACATCCCCTCACCTTTGTACTTTAGAATGGTTGATTCAAGTCTTCACCATTCAACTCTGTCCATTCCTATTGTAGCAACAAGACTAGTGGAAAAGCACTGCCCCTTATAGGTATTTTCAATCATCATCTGACTGAGTTTGAAGTAGGAACATATAGGGAACCATGGACCGTAATCTGCAACTCTGAGTTAGGATGTGTAGATGGTCTTTCCATCTTGTACAAATGCTCATGTTCTATAATAGAAGCTTAGTGACACATTCTCACTTTGAGAATTAGTGTCACCCACTTGATCACTACAAGAAAATTGCAAGTAACAAATCATTAAATTTCATACATAAGTCTTCAAGTATTCTCCTCTGGATTACAAGAGATATATCTTCAAAGCCTTACAAAATCTCAACCTTATAGGAATACAACTCCATACAAATACTTGGAAAAAATTACATTTAGAGTCTTCCACTCAGAAACACATTGGTTTTACATCAACTAACATATCACCACAATCCAATGGGTAACATAAAAAAAAGTTGACACAACTACATAGTTGATATGTTTTCCCATCTCTTACGGAGTTGAACAAAGAAACTTTTATTTTCCAACTGCTCTTATTTCTACTGAGGTTCTTCATGTACTGCCTCAGTGATGGTCATTAAATTTTTTCCTTTACCTTTGCAACCTCTTCTTGGTTGAGCTCCTTTAGTGAATTTTGAAGCTTTGGGTCCAGCTTCTAGCACTTCTCAACCCAATGCCCACTGATCTTGTAGTGAGCACAATAATTTCAGGAATTGTCATTTCCTTCTTCAGAGTGGAATGTTGTAGGTATTATGCATGCCTCGCTATCTCATTTTCTTGCATGACTAACTTCCTAAAAATCCTTTGCTTCTTGTTAAAATTTTCTACATAGTGGTTAGGGGCATGAAAAAATGTGCATGGTCACATATTCCATAAGGATGGTATAAAATACTTACTACTTCCAAAATCAAAAATATATTGAAAGTGTATCACCTTTGGATTTTCCTTGACTAGATTGAGCACTGATCTGCTTAGGAGAACTGGCTTTTCCTTTGTCAGGTTCTATCCCCAATTGTTGAAGGTTATCTTCCCTAGAATATCCTCCATGAGGTTCTTCTTTTCTAGGAGATGATTTGCAGTCACCATAGTGTGGTTCACCTCAACTTGACCTCTCACAAATATGGTTTTGGAACATTCTCCAATCTCTTCACTATCATAAACCATTCCGATATAACAAGGTAATTCTACCACCTTTATGGGACTAGCTATGCCTTGGCCATGAATTCCAAGGCCTTTTCCACTGTATCCCATCTTCATCAGCAACTTCATATCGATACCCTTGGTATTTTTTTCAAATGCTACAAAATCATGATCATGGTTAATGGAAGGCATTGAAATTACTTCATTTATTACCTTCTCCATCACTTGATCAACTTCCTGATTGTTTGCCAATGGCTCCTTTTGAACTGATGTAGATGAAGTCTCCAAGCTATTAGTTTGTGTAAGAGGCACATATGAGGAATCCTCTGAGTGTGGAAAAAAGGTGTAGATTTCAGGATCTTCAATCCGAGGAGGGCTCTTTGCAACCAAAATTTCTCCCATTTGTTCCTCCACAAAACTTTGCAAAATCAGGTGTAATTTCCTCTTCTCATCTTCCAAGTCTTCAAGGTGACTCTTTAATTCAAAATTTTCCCTTTGGAGACACTGATTGGCTTCCTTGAGTTCCCAAAGCCTCTCAAACTTATCCCGATGGAGTTCTTTGATCATCCTCTTCATAGCAAAGAAATCATCCATCATGGATGCAAACATTGTCACCTTGAAAAATTCCCCTTGTTTAGATGTTATCTTCCTTCAATCTCTTAAATATTCACCTGTGACACTTGTAGACTAGAAAACTGTCAAATTGATCAAAATGGCTAACTTGCACAACTGAAAATCTACTTAACCAAGAAAATTGAGCTCATAAACCTCTATGATACCACTTGATCTAAGAAATTAAGAAAGTGTGCTTACTCAAAAAATTATTCACTTAGTCATATTTGAAAATAGTTACTTATCCAAATCTATGCCATGATCTTTAACTGCTGATTCAAATCCAATATGCAAATTCATTTCATCAATTTACTCAGCTCAATGAATAGTGCCTTTTCACTTAACCAATTTAACTTAGTTCAAAATATGGAATAAAGAACAATAATCAGCACCTAAGTAAAAACCAAGAGAGTAAGACACATTTGATTACAAATTTCACCTCTCTAGGCTATGTCTCCAGATCCACTCAATAAGCGTGATCAAATTGCCATTAATGTTGAACCTACAAACTTCTTACAACATCTAGTCTTTTGACTACATGTACAAAGCTATCACTGGGTAGGAAATTTCAAAACCCTACAAGCACTCCTCGAATCCACACTGTACTAGTGCTTCCATTAGTAACAAAAAATGCAGTCCTAGTTCTGACAACATCAATTGAATGTGAACTAGATTAGAGGTACTTTGTCTCATTTACAACACTCAATTCAATATTCTAGAATTAAATCAAGTATCAAAAACACCTTGGTTATACCTAACACTAGATGCTCACATGCATAATTTCACCACAACCTCATAAGAGAAGAAGTCTTCAAATTGGACTATGATCGACACTCCTTCAAGCACAACCTTGTGTATGGAGTTCTGAAATTCCAATTCTCGTCTTAGGTTGCTCTACAAAATCTCCTCACTAAGATTTTGAATTCTGAATGGAAAAGGAGAGAGGATGCTTGAATCTTAATGGACTTGGTCACTTGGAGGAATTGGAATAATTCGATGAGAGAATTTGAATCCAAGAATGTGATTCTTGAATCCTCCATAACATTCCCTTTTATACTTTAAGTTTTCCGATTTGGGCCAAAACCACCAAATTCGTAATCTTCCCCCTTTAGGTTAGGATTTGAACTAACGCCCTTAAAAAAACAATAATATCCCCATTAAAACCCATCTGATGTGTTTATAGGCCTTTGTCCTATTTCATCTTTGGGCCTTTATTGGTTTGTTTGGTTTTTATTTTATTTTAAATCCTAACTAAATAACTATTTAGTTATTTAGTTAAGGAATTCGGCTTAAATATGGGCTAAATAAAACTGGTGCCCGATGTATTTTAAATTCAACAAATTGCATGGTGGAAAGCCTTAATTTTAGGTGCTCGGTAGTTGTGGGTTCAACCCCCGCCACTGGCATTTTAAAAAACCAATTCAAACGTTTTATCTGTTAAAACAAATCGATACCTGATATAGAATGAAGCCATGCTGCATGGTGTGCTGGTAGACCATGTCATTCAGAGGAGGTAGGTGGGAGGATTCGACCCACACCAAGTTATTTTTAGAAAATATAATCACACGACTAGAGGAGGGAGAGGGTGCCATGTCACCCTCTAGTCAACATCGACTTGTCACCCGCCCTTAACACGCCATCTCGAGGTCAGCTCACCATGTCACTATATAGATGCCATGTGTTAGGTCCCAATTGGTCCACATCATCATCAATACTATATGACCTACTGAGTCACCATGTTGACATCATGTTGACATCATCAGTCGTACAACCTAGTCCACCCTAGTCAACTAAAACTTTGACTTGCGATATCTCGAACGTACGAACTCAGATTTTGATGAAACACACATTATTGGGTTCATTTCATCGATCTCTTTGATTTGATGCTATTTTGATGGATTCTAAGTCAATCAAAATTTTCACCTTCTGATTAGCCCTCGTAGCCAGTTTGACTGAACTTTAATTGGCCATAAATCAGACGTATGAACTCCTTTTTTTCCCATTCAAGTTGTGTTGAGTCCAGTTTTCTGAGCAATTCAACATGGTGTTTATTTCAAGGGAATTTGGAATAGTTAAAATTTTGAGGTTCTTGAGATCCACCTGGATCATTGGTCAAGTGATGGAGATTAAAGACTATGATATTCTACTTGACGACAAGGGAGTGTACTGTTACATTGGAGGATGTATGGAGGATCTTACAGATCCTAATCCATAGAGATCTCATTATCTATGATTTTTGGTGAGGGACTCTTGTGATGCAAAGACTACTCCGGATACAATATCTACATGTTGTAGATTCAAAGATTGAATTAGCACCTTTCATTGATGATGTAGATCCTATGGTGATGGTGTTGGAAGGAATGATTATTGGGCCACTGATGCTTGATAGGATAGCTTGGGGATTCCTAGTTGGATGGTCATTTACATTGAGTTGATTATGGAGCATGTGACCTTGTATGCATGGGGCCCTTGTGTTCTTGCACATTTGTACAAAGATATGCATGAGGTAGTGTATCAAGCTGGAAGTAGTATTTTCATAAGTATTACCCTTTTACATGTATGGGCATGGGATAATATTTCCATCAAGAGGATAGAGGGAATTGATTGACAAAATCCTAATGATCCATACACTTATAAATATTTTGACTACCTTCATTACATAGCCATGGAGATTACCCTTTTGGAGAGCCATATTTGATGATATGAGAGAGCTCATATGGAACCCATATATAGAATGCAAGGCATGGATTAATGACCATGACCACTTAGTATACTATCACCAGACTAGATATTTGATTGGCAAGGTAGATATTATTTTTGAGTGCTATCTTCCTAATTGGGTTCTATGACAGTTTGGAGAGAGGAAAACCCAATTGGGTGGTGATTATCATGCATGCTATGCACATGCGACCCTAGAAGTAAATGTTTGGGGTGTTAGATTAGATTCAAGTAGGGCTATAGAAAATTTTAGAGCTCTGGATCCATTTGGTTCTAGATGGGTAGTCAATCCTCATGATCTAGGGATGAATAGGGAGTATGATTCAAGGTGGGCCCATAGATGGTCATTGAGATTTACCCATACCACTAGTGTTGTAGTAGTAGGAGGCCCTGTTATAGGTTAGGTAAGGAGGATGGGTGTAGTAGAGTGTAGGGTAGACTGATAGATATTACAGATTGCTCATGAGTATCACCAAAGAGTGTAGGATTATGATGGTCAGCATGATGATCAAGTTCCCTAGAATCGCGGGGATTAGCAATAGCAATACCAGGTAGTTCATCAAATTCCATAGGAACCTCCCCCTTAGGGAGATATGGATGTGAGGATAACACAACTTATATCCGAGTAGGATCAAGCCACATAGAATGGAGATACTTGATCTAGGGAGAAAGATGTTGAGATTTCTTGGAGACAGGCTATGGATGCCCAACTTGTTATAGTCACAATAGAGAGGGGTTCTCTTCGATAGGAGAGAGATTCATTGAGATAGTAGTTAGTTAGTTTATAAGAGGAAATAGAGGATGGAACTAGAGATCTCACATGCTTCATGTTTTCCTTGATTATAGTATCAACAAGAGAGGGATGCCCTGATAGAGGAGAGGACTTACTACAGGACCCTCTATGAGGCTCAAGTTTTGAAAGCTTAGAGACATCTTAGACTTGGAGTCTCTAATAGTGTTATTGGTACAGAGTCCTTAGAGGTTCAATTAGTTAGCAAGCTTCTATGGTAGCCTTCTAGTCTGATTATATAGCATCATCAGTCTCTCACACTTAGCTAGAGAGATCAACATGATTGGGAGTAGCCCCCTACTAGAAAGGATTAGATGAGATCTCCACCTCAGGATGGATAGCAGGGTTGATGATTCAAAGGATATGATATTTATTTTGTATTATCATAGACTTTGATGTAGAAATATTTATTATATATACATTCATCGACCGGTTTGAGGCCTCGTGTATATATTTGATTTGATTTGATATTGTAGATCACACATGACATTGATGATGACATTGATGTACTTGAAATTTTCTATTTTTATGATATATGATATACCATTTTTTGACATGACATATGATGTGTTATTCAATGCTTATGAGATGTTTATGTGTTTATGTCATGTTGATGGATGATGATATGATCATTTTTGTACTTTTTGATACTATGATATGATATGGATGATTTATGATGATGCATGTATGCAAATGGATGATGTTATTATTCTCTATGATATGATGGATATGATATGATAATGAGTTTGTGGATGCAAGATGCATGTGGTACTAATCATTTTGTGATGCAGGATGGAGATGTTCCCTAGAAGAAATGTTAGTAGGATTAGAGATAGAAGAAATGGATGATTTGATCTAATTTATAAAAATCCCTAGATTGTTATTTGATCAATGATATGCATTGATGAGTGATTGATAATGATGTAAATATGACGAGTTTTCTTTTTTATTTCATGTAAACTAACTAATGTTTAGCAATCCTTATTAATGTAGAAAATATACATGATGCACTAGAGTATTAATGACCAAGGTGGCTTTGTATCCATTATATGGAATTTGACTCTACAAACGAGTATTATTGCTCATATAGACATACGAAAACCCTGTTAGAGTGTATGGGTGAGAAGTTTCAAAAAAATTAGAACTAGTTGCATAGAGAGGTGTGAAAAAACTAACATGTAACACTACAAAAAGTGACCTAAAATGACTTCCACATAAATAGCAAAGCAATTATTTTCCATGATAGTATTGGAAAGATATCCAACAAATAAAGAAAACAAAATCAATGATCAATGCTCCCATTCCTTCTGTAAGACTAGGGAAAATTAGGTTGGCAAAGACTAAAAGACAACCACAACACAAATCTAAGCTAAAACCCCAATCTAAAATAAGAGAATACAATCAAGAATTTAGGAATAAACTAAAATAATCCAAGCAATATACTCCCCGTATTGAAGTTTATTCACTTCTCTTGTCTCTCCTATTTCTCCTTTTGCAAACTTTTCCCTCAGATTTGAAGTAGAATTGTGCAACAACCTGCAAATAGTAAGTAGAAATTTGAAGATAATGATTGTTAAGGAAAAAATTGAGGAGAATGGCTTCTTTTATAGACAACCATTTGAATGGATAGATGAGATTGTTCTTCTAAAAAAGATGCCAAGATCAACAATGAATGATTGATGCACCAACAAGTGGTGGGCTAGGGATGGCTATGACGTTGAAGACTAAGATTAATAAGCAAGTGGAGGGATAATGGATGAGTTCAAAATTGAAAAATGATTAATTCATGAGAAAGGAATATTTGGCCAGGTGGAGGATAAATAATTCATTTCAATTTTTTATTTGAGAAAAATGGAAATGGGCATTTAATTAAAATCATTTATAAAATCATTTTAATTAAATGGGAGAAAATGGGAAAGAGCATTAAATAATTAATTTGAATCAATTATTTAATAAAAGAGAGAGTTGGGGGAATAATTAAATAATTAACTTTGATTATTCAACTATGGACAAAAGGTGATAAAGAAATAATTAGATAAATAATAATTTATTTAATTATTTGAAGAAGGGAGGGATTTAGTGATGCAATTAATTTATTTAATTGATTAGGATAGAATAAAGCTATGAAGTGAATTAATTGAATAATTAAAAATTATTTAATTAATAGAGGAATGCAATCAAGAATAATTAAATAATTAAAATTATTTAACTATCGAAGGGCGACAACCAGGAAAAATGACTCTTGCAGACTTAGGACATTTTTCAGTGTCTACATTTTTCCCCTCTTTGACATAATTTAGTTCATCATGTTGTATAATTCTCCCCTCTTTGATAGGGTAAAAATTTAGAAGACAATTGTGTTGTATAACTTTGTGGTGCAATTACATGCACATTTGACATAGATGATAAGGGGTTCACCGTAATTGTCTCAACATGACACAATTGTCTTAGGGTTAGGGTAGGGGTGTTTTCATCATGACACATAGAACAATGCGACACAAGTGAATTTATGAGCCTCATATGTGGATGGTAGTGACACAAGTGACAAGTTGTGATGCACGTGATGTACGAAATGACACATAAGATAGACAAGTGACACAATCATAGTTGTGAGCTAGTGGAAAATGTACGTGATGCATTTGACAAAACAACGATGCAATTGTTTGGTTAATTTTTTTCCCCAAATTAGGATATTTTGATTTAGTCAACTTAGTTTTGATAGGTCAATTGAAGGTCTAATATTGACATGATGGTTTTATTGATGTTTTCAGGAGCATCTATTTCCTATCTATATGTGGGAGTTGAGACCAGATGTTTTTTAGTTGTGGGACTAGTTGAGTGAGGAGGAGAGATAGACATTGCTAGATCTGGGCTTATTTTATGTCACTTGAATTCCCATTATCAGGGAAAATAGGGGTATGTTGACAACATTGGCAAAGTGATGGCACTCTGAGACTAGTAATTTTCACTTACCGATAGGGGAGGTGACATTCACCCTTGAGGATGTTTATAAGATCCTACAACTATCAATTTGTGGTGAGTGGGTACACTATGATGCAAGAGACAAGATATGATGCAAGTGATGTATGGAATGACACATGTGATAGGAAAGTGACACAATCATAGTTGTGAATCTATGGAAAATGTACATGATGCATTTGATGAAACAATGACGCAATTGCTTGGTTAAAATTTTTCCCCAAATTAGGATATTTTGATTTGGTCAGCTTATGTCCGATAGGTCAAATGAAGGTATAATACTGACATGATGGTTTTATTGAAGTTTTCAGGAGTGTCTACTACCTATCAATATGTGGGAGTCGAGAATAAATGTTTTTAAGTTGTGGGACTAGTTGGGTGAGGAGGAGAGAGAGGAATTACTAGACCTACACTTGTTGTATGTCACCTATATGCAAGTTATCGGGGAAAATAGGGGTATGTTGATAGTGTTGGAAAAGTGATGACACTCTAAGACTAGCAACTTTCACTTGCCGACAAGGGAGGTGATAGTCACCCTCTAGGATGTATATAAGATCTTTCAACTATCGATTCATGGTAGAGCGGTATGACTGATATGATTGTGTCTTATGCACATTGATAGCAAGGGTGATGATCTCAAACCATAGGGGTCATGGTTTTTTTTGGTATAGTGTATGCATGGGTACCATTCCTATTAGCTATTCTTTATTTCCAACTCCATGACATTGCTTATAGGGGTCAAAGTTTGAGTTGTGGGGTCACATTAGTGATAGTATGGGTTTAGGAGCACATAACAATGTTCTAACCTCTAGTGGTACTACAGTTGGGTGTAGGTATACTATATTCATATATGTATTAAGGAGCCCCTACATAGAAATATGTGGGGGATGTTGGTTATTGGAGGCATAGGTTGGACACATTGGTCAATTTCATTTTGAGGCCATACATGACTTGTGATTTTTGGATCAATGAGGATGATCACATGTGATGATGCCAACAACCTAGGTACCTAATCAGACGTATAGTGCAGAGTCAACACATTGTCAAGATGTATCTCTTGGATAGGTTTCAGAGGTAGTTTGAGGAGAGATAGGGTGTTCCAATTGGCATTGTAGAGTTTGCACAGTCATCTCGAGAGGTGCATCCCTGTGTGCCTTAGATCGTTGTGACCACAACTGAGTAGGAGATTGATTACTTAGAGGAATTAGATTAGGAGTGGAGAGGAAGGGATGCTGATGTAGGTACTACACCAGAGTATGATGCCTATTGGTTGATTCATAGACCAGTACCACTAATAGATCCACATCAACCAGCACTAGTAGAGCACCGAGGCAGGGGTCTGAGAGGCCAATGAGGTGACAAGGTTCAGAGGGGTGGAGGTAGATGATATGGAGGATAGGGGGCTGGAGGAGGATAGGGAGATGATGGGGGAGATAGATGAGGATGATGGGGAGGAGATCATCATAGGAGGAGGAGGGATGGGAGATGGCAGCTAGTGAGGTAGTTACTATCAATCAAGGAGGAGGTGATGATGGAGGAGGACCAGCCCAAGGTGAGGGTAGTGGTGGATGTGGGATTTCAAGAGGGGGATAAATATGTTGAGATGAGTGGTCTAGAGGTAGCATAGCTAGGGCTAGAGCTGATGGATATTAAGGAGCAAGGAGAGGGGGGATAGGGGGAGCATGCCAAGGAGCACAAATATGGATGAGGTTGAGAGATTCCTTCATGAGAGGATCATTCAAGGGATGGGAGATGTGGAGTTAGAGGAGGTGGGGGTCAGAGGAGATGATGGATCTATAGAGTAGAGGATTGCCATGCTACAAGCTAGGGTACAAGCCCTAGAGGAGAGCTAAGGACTATCATGATAGAGCGGGATGACCTTAAGGCCAAGAGGGATGCTTTTTAGACTAAGAGGGATCTAGCTATTATCAATCAATAGTAGATAGATTATTGCATGATAGATTTTACTACCACCTATTGTAGATTTGTTGTAGATGTTTCTAGAGAGTATGCCCAGGATAGAAGGGCCATGCAGTACTATAGGGATCTTTATGAGAGAGTGGTACCACTAGAGAGGAGGGAGCCCACATTTTCAAATATTGACAGTGGTTCATGGGGTAGGTCATGTAGTAGGTGCTCTCACAGTAGGTTAGAGGGTGAGACTTTAGATGCAAGATGGGTCACCCCCTATGATAGGTCATCCATCACAGAGCATAGGGCTAGAGAGTTGTTGCACAGGGAGGATAGGGATGCCCCAGAGATAGGGGATAAAGGTAGTTCAGGCTATGGCCTCCTTTTATGCATTATGTTATGTAGACACTTATATTTTTTATTATCAAGCTTGTGAGCTCCATCTCTATTGGACATGAAACATCTTTACATTGTACCAATGACACTTATTTGAGAAATACATGATATGATTTTGGGAGTGATTGATGATATGCATTGTTATATGATTATTATTTATGTTTATGATGATGTTATGTTATGGATGTTCATGTTGTGCTTATGATGTCTATTAATGCATTTTATATGATGATGTGATGGTTTAATATGAATTATGATTATGATTTTATGATTATGTTATGAATTCATGCATTTTATGATATGTATGTATGATAAATGTAGTATAGATTACCTAATTTTATAGATGTTATGTGATTTGATGATGTTGCATTTATGATGATGGATGTTTATATTATTATGATATATAAATGATGAATACAATATAAATGACCTAAGGTAATGAATGTGGTGTAATATGTAGATGTAATTAATATTAATGTAATGGAGTGCTTATATAATGATGCAAAATGTGATGTGCAATATGATATGCCATATTATTATAAATGTGATGTGATGTGTATGGAATGCAATGTGATGGGAAATGTAATGTGTAAAATCTACCATGATGTAATGCAATGTCATGTGAAATGAAATACTATGCAATGTGATGGATGGGAATGAACTATAACAATAATGAAAAATGTGATGCAATACAATGTTAACATAATATGGATGATTTATATGTTTTTTGTATTTTGTTATGCAAATATATACAACGTAATATGATAATGCTATCTATGATGATAATTATTTTTATGATGCTTTATAACATGATTGTGTATGCAAGATATTTTTGTGTGTCATAGGACTCTTTCAAGATGCAAATGGAAGAAATGTTAGCATGGGAAAAATAGATGTTTTCATGGAAGAGGAAAAAAAGGTGAAGTGTTAGATGAGGAATGACAAGGGTCCAACTTTCATGTTTTTATATTTATCATCATCGAGCATCAAAATTATTGAAAATGGAGCACAAACACCATGGTATGACATAGACCAAAGTGTGGAAGGTGACCATTTGTGAGAGAAAAGTAGTCAAAAGACAAGGAATGCCTTGGCTCATACTAAGGACCCAATTATCCTAGCCTTTTTTCTAAGATAAACCATAGACAACAAGAAAATAAAAGAGGTCATGATCCATCATCATTCCTCTAAATACTTTAATAGGAAATCCTCGAGGTAACTAGTAGCATGACCGAAAACCAATAAAAAAGATAAGACAAGCCTAGACCAACAAAGTGGTTGCCAATAGAGATGGTGTTTTCCAATGACATTGACAAGATTGTTCGATATAATAAGAGGTCTAGATTTGGTTGATAAGTTGACAAGGATTGATTGATAAGGTGAAAAAGGTTGGCCAATTGACTTGATTGATTGCACTTGGTTTCAAGGACACATCCTGATTAAGGCAAGATTAAGTGACCAAGATGACAAGATTGACTGATTTTTATAAAGTGTGATTGATTTGATTGATCGATGTGATGACATCTGGTTTCAAGAAATAAATATCTTGTTTGAGGTGAGGAACACATCTGATAAATTTGACTGATTTCCATTTGTTGATAAAGCACCTAGCTGTAAGGACACATCTTGCTTAAGGTGAATGACAAGATTGACCAAAGATAGTCTAATCTCAAGAAAGATGTGTCTTGATAAAAGAAAAGTCATAATATTGAATGAGACAAATGAAATAATCCCCCATTTGAATAATGACTAATGACTTGTTTGATTGATGGATGATAAGATGATTGATTGATTGAAGATGAAATATTTGTTTGATATATTTTCCTGTTGATTCATGATTTGGTTTTACTAATGATTTTTCATGGACCAAGAACATGACTAGACCTGACAAACCCTAAAGGATTGACCTAGGTAGCCTCAAGGGCTCATCGATTGATTTCCTTGCCTACATTATACATGAGGACCTCATAGTTCGACATGACTTGACTTTGTTTATTTGGAAAAAGACTTAGATGATTTTATTTGGACAACCTAAAGGATTTATCTAATGTCTCGGGGGCCCATTTAAGATGAGCCTTGACTACATAGAAAATGCGTAGAGACAACATAGTTCGAACACTCTAACACAAACTAACTTAGACTTGGACTCATGCTATGTTTTTGGAAGTTTTGATGTTTTTTGATGTTTTTGGATTTTAAGGGTTTTCTAATTTTTTGGATTTTGATGTTTTATGATTTTTGGATTTTGATGTTTTATGATTTTTTTGGATATTGGTGTTTTATGATTTTTTTGGATTTTGATGTTTTATGATTTTTTTGTATTTTGATTTTTTAGATTTTGAAGTTTTATGATTTTTTTTTTTGAATTTTGATGTTTTATGATTTTTTTAGATTTTGATGTTTTATGAAGGGTGATAGCATGTGTTATTTTCCCATGAAGACATAAGCCAAGGATTTTCCCCCAGTTGGGTATAGGGTCAAATTATTATGCACGAGGAGAAGTGGTGATTGTAGAGGATGAGCATGAAGGAAAAGGGAACTAAACGTTGATGGTTCTCAGGCCATGGAAAGGATGACGAAGCATTATTATGGATGATATGGGTGAATGGATGAGTAGAGGATGGAAGACCAGATGCAATGATAGTATATGGAGGAACATAAAATGACTACACATGGTGCCTTTTTTCTAGGTTTTAACCATGGTACTTATCCAAAGCACCATCGAAGTGGTTTTCACTTTTGCACGAATTATTTCTCTCTACTATTTTTTTGATTTTTTTGATTTCTTGTATTTTTGATTTTTGAAGGGATACTCTGAGAATTAAGTGTAGTACTTGTGAAGATGCATGTTTTTGATAGGTTTGGACAATGGTTCTCCTTCTGGAGTAGAGAGCTAGTAAGCACCGAATCCATATGTTATTGTGATGATATACGGTGTTGGAAGGTGATGTTGTTGATTGATGTCATTAATGGTTGTCATTGATGTCAACATATCTTTGTTGAATGATTAAGGTTCAATTTTGATGCTTTGGTGATCCAGATTAGTGTGCTCTAGATGTTGTGTTGTGATGATCTATCTTTGGTCATGCTTATCCTAGTACCATTCATTTTGCAACATAATGAGACACACTCTTATAGCTTTAGACCGATCTAGAAATTGGTTAATGTGCCCTAGAACATTGTTTGCATTGTAACATGTCTATTCTATTCTTTGGTTCTAAATATCATGGCTAATACGTAGTATGCTGATTTGAGTGAGGAGGTTCTGTATGGTCCATGTTTCATTCTTTTCCACCAAAATATTTTTTTGTGGTGACCTAATTAAAATTGTGTTTGGATGACTTAGGAGATTATGAAGGCATGGAATGGTATAAGTAAAAGTTGATTTTGTTTGATGAAAGAAAGTGTGGTGAATACAAATATGAAAATCTAGATATTGTGAAGTATGCAAATTTATACAAATGGAGGCACTAGAAAGTGAGGTTCTTCCAGTGTGACTATTGGTGACAGTTATTTTCAGTGGTGGATTCCTCTTCATCATTCTTCTAACAGTGAGACTTTTATTTTGGTAGTCAATCTTTTTATTTTGGTTGTAGTAGCCAAGCAGTGACCCCACCGGTAGTGAGCCATTGTAAGAATAACCTTAACCAATCTTTTATAATTGAGAATTAGCATTCTTCATGGCTTTTTCCATATTGGGTTTCCATGCAAATTCTAGTGTTCATTGTGCATGGTGTTGTTATGTTCTTTCATGTTCATATTTGTTTTAATTATTATCTGATTGATTTAAGATTTCTTCAGATTAATTAAAGTCAAGAATTTGTTTTTATGATAACTGATTCACCCCCCCTCTTAGTTATCCAAATTGTTCATCAATTGGTATCATAGCATTGGTTCCTTGAAGAAGAGCTTAACCGCTTGAGGTAGATTCGATGGCACACAAACTGATAATCCCTGTGTTTGATGGATCTGACTATAGTTTTTGGAAAGTGCAAATGAGAGGTTACCTAATTTCTCTAGGCTACAATACTTGGAAATCTATTGAAAAAAAATGTGTTGTACCAACAAATGGTCCTAATACTATGGATGATATTTCAACCTATGAAGAAAATGAAAAAGAAAGGTATGCAATCTATAGTGCTTTATCAAAGACTGAGTTAACAAAATTTATTTCATTGAGCACCACTTATGAAGTTTGGGAAATGATAGATTCAAATTATCAAAGAAGTTGATAGCTAAGCACAGATATGAAAAATTGAAGATGGAAAAAGGTGAAGATATAGCAAGTTACTTTTAGAGAGTTGACAGTGCAGTAAATGAAGTAAAAAATCAAGGAGGCGCTCTGACAGATGGAGATGTTATGGAGAATATTTTGATGACCCTAGCGAAGAGCTACGGTGATAAGATCTCAGCTATTAAGGAAGTTTATGATCCAAAGAAATTCACTAGAGAGAAACTATTTGGCACCTTGACGGCGTTTGAGATGAGGAAATTTGGAAAAGAAAAGGAGAAATTTGAAACAACTTTCAAAGCCACAAAAATAGAAGAAGATTCGAATAGTGAAAGTTTAGATGAGTTGGAAGCAAACTTCACAAGAAAGATGAAGAAAGCTACTGACAAGTACAAAGGCATGTTACCTCTTAAATGTTTTAGATGTGGAAAGATTGGTCATTTAGCAACTAGGTGTCCGAAAAAAGGAACAAGACAAAAGTTTAAAAGAATCAATAAGAAGGCCTATTATGTTAATGAAAATGCTAGTATTTCAAATGATGAATTAGATCAAGAGGATTGTTTGTTTTTGGTGGAAAAGGATGAACCTAGATTTAATATCTCTAATATTTGTCTGAAATCTAATGATAACATTGAAGTTGTATTATATTTTAAAAGAAATAGAGATGAATGATTGATTGATAGTGGTTGTTCAAATCATATGACCGGTGATAAAAGTAATTTTGTGAATCTTGAGAAGTATGATGGAGGTTTTGTTAGATTTGGAGATGATAAAATGACACAAATTTTTAGAATTGGTTATATTACCTTTGATGGAAAATATAACACTAAAAAAGTTTACTATGTGAAGGGATTATATCATAATCTTTTGAGTTTTGGATAGATGTACGAGAATGGCTATAATGTTGTATTTCAGGATGATGGTTATGATATCTAGAAGAGTTTCAAATTTTTTATTGCAGCAGGGAAATGAACAAGTGGGAACATGTATCAACTGGAAGGAGATACAAAGAGATGCCTATTATCTCAGTGCAATGATAGTTGTCTTTGACACCGAAGGATATGTCACATCAAATTCAACAATTTGGTAAGGATAAGTTCAACAAGAGTAGTTGGATACTTTACAAGAGTGACCAAACTAGACAACATTATTTGCAAAGGATGTCAAGAAGGAAAACATAGCAGAGGAACATTCTAAGGAAAAGAAGAATCATCTACCAGATTGTTGGACATAGTACACACTAGCCTATGTGGTCCAACCAGAACAAGAAGCTTACAAGGTGAGAGATATTTTATGCTTTTAATAAATGATTATTCCAAACTAACTTGGGTTACATTTTTAAGATAAAAATAAAAGGCTTTAGAAAAATTCAATATTTTCAATGCAAGAGTTGAGAATGAAGTTGACAAGAGAATAAATTGTTTAAGATATGATAGAGGAGGATAATTTGCTTCTGATGAATTCAACAATTTCTATGAGAAACACAACATTAAAAGATAGTTATCTGCCCCTAGAACACCACATCAAAATGGTGTAGTGGAAAGAATGAACCAAATAGTTCAATAAGCAGCTAGAACAATGATCAAGGAAGCAGGTTTACTAGAGGTCTACTAGAGAGAAGTGATACACACAACAATTTAGACTCTTAATAGAGTATTGATTCAAAGGAGGTATGGAGAGACACCATATGAGCCATGGAATGGAAGAGCTCCCATAGTATAGAACTTCAAAAAAATTGGAAGTAAATGCTACATCTGGAGAGATGAGGAAAATCTTGGAAAGTCCAATAATGGGGCTAATGAAGGCATATTTTTGGGTTACTCTACAAGAAGAAAATCATATCAATGTTACAAGAGACTAAACAAGATAGTTGAAAGTGTGAATGTGAAAGTGGATGAAGATGTTCAAAGAAATTCTGACAGGCATATTGAATATGAATCATATGACTCAGATGACAAAGGAAAGAAGGATAAGAAAGAAGAAGAGACAAAGGAAGCTCCAACATCTACAACTAAAACCCCAAGGTATGTATAGATAAACCACTTAGAAAATTATATTATTGGAGATAAGAATGGAGGAATCATCACAAGAAGAAAAGTAGATCAAGAAAAATATTACTATGTTTACTCTTAGAAACTGAGCCAAAGACATATGCCCCTATTTCCCAGATGGAAGCAATCCGTATATTCTCAACTTTTGCAGATTTTAAGGATTTCAAAGTCTATCAAATGGATGCAAAATCAGCATTATTAAATGGATAAATGAAGGAAGAAGTCTAAATTGAGCAACCAGAGGGATTTAAGTCTGGAAATGACCCGAAATCTATTTGCAGGTTGAAGAAAGCTTTATATGGATTGAAGTAGGCACCTAGAGCCTAGTATGGCAGATTAGACAAGTATATGATTGGACAAGGATTTCAAAGGGGATCTATTGACAATAATTTATACAACAGAATTTACTAAGATAAAATGTTGATTGTTATGGTTTATGTTGATGACATAATCTTTGGAGGAAATGATGATTTTTGCAAAAAAATTATAGATGAAATAAAAAATGAATTTGAAATGTCTATGATAGGTGAGTTAAATTTCTTCCTCAGATTACAAGTAAATTAGAACAACAAAGGAATTTATGTCTCTCAATCCAAGTATACCAAATAATTATTGAAGAAGTTTAGATTGGATAGTTCCAAACCGGTTTGTACACCTATTGTTATTAGATGTAAGTTTAAAAAAGAAGATGATTCACCTAAAGCTGATGCAAGTATGCACATGCCAACAATTGAAGGATTGTTATATTTGACTAATACTAGACCAAACATTATGTATGATGTTTGTTTAGCAGCTATATTTCAACAAGTACCAAAGGAATCACATGTTGCAGTAAAAAGGATCTTTAGATATTTGGAGGGTACAAAGGATATCACATTATGGTATCCAAAGGATTCAGATCTCACTTTGACAACTTATACTGATGCTGATTGGGTTGGGTGTGTTGATAATAGTTGAAGCACAAGTGGTGGAGATTATTTCCTTGGCTCCTAGTTGGTTGCTTGGTCAAGCAAGAAACAAGATTTTGTATCTTTATCTAATACTAAATTTGAATACATTGCAACATACTCATGTCACACTCATGTACCATGGATGAAACAAATGTTGAGAGACATTGGAATATCATTTGATGAACTGATCTCAATTATGTGTGATAATACTAGTGCAATAAAAATTTCCAAGAATCTAATACAAAAATCTAGAACGAAACATATATCCATTATATATGACTTCTTGAGAGAGAAGGTATTGGAAAATGAGGTAAGACTTGAATATGTACCTACAAAAGAGAAGATTGTAGAAATTTTCACAACACCATTGAGAAAAGATACTTTAGAGTATCTTCGATGGAAGTTTAGGGTTCTTCCCCCTCCTAGTCTACAATAATTTGCACTAGAGTGTGCATTGGTCTAGGTTATTAGATGCTCACTCTTATCTAAATCAATACTTGGTGGCTTCCTCATAGGGGGTAGAGTAAGTTTTTTTCAGGGGGATTTTTTTTCCCTTTGTCTTTGATGTCAAAAGGGGAGAAGAAAAGAAGGTCCTTGATGTTATTGATGTTGATATTGAGTTGTTTGGTTTATTATTGATGAATGTTGCCATCAATGATAAAGGGGGAGATAGTTGGAATGTTATGTTGTTGATTGTAATAATTAATGGTTGTCATTGATGTCAAAATATCTTGGTTGATTGATTAGGGTTCAATTTTGATGCTTTGGTGATCCGGATTGGCATTCTCTAGATGTTGTGTTGTGATGATCTATCTTTTTTTGTGCTTATCTTGGTCCCATTCATTTTGCAACATAATGAGATACACTCTTATGGGTCTAGATTGATCTGGAAATTTGTTAACATGCCCCAAAAAATTGTTTGCATTGTAATGTGTATATTCTATTCTTTGGTTCCAGATATCATGGCTAATATGTAGCATGTTGATTTGAGTGAGAAGGTTTTGTATAGTTCATGTTTCATTCCTTTCCACTACGGGAAATTTTTTGTGGTGACCTAATTTAAATTTTGTTTGGCTGACTTAGGAGATTATGAAGGCATGGAATGGTATAAGTAAAAGTTGATTATGTTCAATGAAAGAAAGTGTGGTGAATGCAAATTTAAAAATCCAAATATTGTGAAGTATGTGAAAGTATACGACCGAAGGTAGCAGAAAGTGAGGTTCTTCTGGTGTGACTATTGGTGTCATTTATTTTTAGTGATGGATTCCCTTTCATCATTCTTCTAGCAGTGAGCTTTTTTCTTTTGGTAGTGATCCTTTTTTACTTTTGGTTGTAATAGTCAGGCAGTGAACCCAACGACAATGAGCCTTACCTATAGTGATAATTTTGGTAGTGAGCCCTTGTAAAAATCACCTTAACTGGTGTCACCTTAACTAGTGTTTTATAATTAATAATTATCATTCTCCATGGTTTTCCCCATCTTGGGTTTCCACGTAAATTCTGGTGTTCATTGTGCATGGTTTTGTTATGTGCTTTCATGTTCATATTTGTTTTAATTATTATCTAATTGATTTCAGATTGCTCCAAATTAATTAAAGTTAAGAAAATTATTTTATGATAACTGGTTCACCCCCCTCTCATTTAACTGGACTATTCATCATATGGGCCCAACCAATTAGGTTCAAACATTTTGGCATTTTCTCGATATGCTTGATTCTTCAAAAAAAATTTAGGACTAAGTCACCAATGTCAAAAATTCTAGATTAGAATTTCTTATTGTAGCTGCATCAAAGCCAAATTTGATATTCTTGCAATTGTTTCAAATAATTATTTCTCTTTTCATCGTGTAACTCTAGCTCATGTAGATGGGATACACGATATTCTTCTTGATCAATTAGTCCTTGCATAGATCTTCTTAGGGATGGTAACTCAACCTCAATAGGAAGTATGGATTCATATCCAAAGACTAGGAAGTGGCTCCTATGGGGGTGAAAACATTGGTGCAGTAGGCCCATAGAGCAGGATTGAGTTGTAGGTTCCAGTCATGACCAGTGTCATTGATAGTCTATTTTAAGATTTTGAGGATAGTCTTATTATATGCCTCAACTTGACCATTAACTTTGGGGTAATATGGGGTAGAAAAATGATGTTGGATATGAAAATTTTCACAAATCTCATGAACATCCTAGTTCTTAAAAGGGAAACCATTATTTGCAATGATGGACTATGGGATACCATAATAGCAAATTATGTAATTCAAGATGAACTTGGCTATCTAATTTCCAATGATGTAAGTCACTGGGACGACTTCAATCCATTTTGCAAAGTACTTAATAGAAACAAGGATAAAATTATGTCCATTAGTAGAGGTGGGATGGATCTTTCCTATGAGGTTGAGTCCCCATTGAGAAAATGGCCATGGCGAAGTAAGCGGCTATAGTTCCTGAGCTGGTGCATGTATAAGATCTCCATGAATTTGACATTGGTGACATTTCTTCACAAAATGATAGGCATCACATTCTATTGTAGGCCAATAATATTCCATCTCATGATATTTTTTGGCTAAGGTTGGATCAACAGAGTGAGCTCCACATTAACCATGGTGTACCCCTTGTAAGGTTATTGGTGCAGGAGCACCTACACCTTATCTTCAAAATTTGATCATTTGATGAAGAGTCATAGGTGAGTCTAAGGGTATTTTGTGTTTAATTATGTTAAATAAGGTCCAAAGGGCCATATACTAAGTAATGGGGGGTTTTTCAATCAATTATGTCTTAGGTGTCAATTAGAAAATTGCAAAAAATGCAATAAAAGTTGTTAATAAGTGTTGTCAAAATGCATATTAAGGGAATATGAAGAGTTTGGTACTTTAAAAGATAGTTGAGGGAGTTATGTCATTGGGATTTTTTTTGAAAATGTATAAAAATGACTAAGAAGGCTCAAACAAAGGTTGTTCAAACATTTTTTAGAAGAGTTCCAATACAATTTCAAACATTTCTTAGCAATTTATTTTTGATTTTACTCTTTCATTACTCTGCACAAACTCGTACATGCACTTTATGATTTGAAAGTTGTGGTAATTTGTGGGGACATGTCATAACTTGCATTTCCTTCATTTTTTGGAGTCTAGATTCAATCTTAGAGGAATATCTCCTCTTTTCTTTGTTATTGCTTGAGTAAGCCAATAGGGACCAAGTTTGAAGTTCATTTAATGAATTAGTCATTCCTCTTACTGTGATGACATGTTTCTTAGAGGAATGTCATGTAATTTGATAGGGATTAATGTTTTCATATTTTGGCAAGTTTTGTAGATTGTCTGTGTGATTGGAAGTGACGCCCTAGGGCTGGGCATGGTAGTTTTTATGTGAAAATTGAGTTGTAAGGTGTTGGTTATGGTAAAATATTGAGGGGTTTGTCCAAGTAAAGGTTTATTGAGTATGTGCAAGCCATATGTGGGGTGTTTGAAGCATTATATTGGTTGTAGGAACCTCAGAGATAGGATTTTCTATAAAACCCTTGGTATTTGCTTTGAGAATGAGGGTTTGTGAGATCAGTGGTAAGGAAACATTGGGGTGGCAAAAAGACTAGAAAATATGATTTTTTGATTCATGAACAAAGATGGTTTTATGTTTTTGAGTGAAGGGTAGGTGTTGGTGAAGGACTTCCTTTGTTAATTTGGGCTAATTTAGTAGCCTTTTGGTAGAGCAGTCTATTGAATCTGAATGATGGTGTAAAGAAACTTGGTGTGACATTTCGGTATTTTGTTTTGGATCTGTGTTAAATATTATTTGATGTTTGAGTGGTCATTGTACATCCTTCACCAACAAATAACTCCAAGTATTGTGGTTTGAGGGCTAAAAGCCTTTAGGTGGGTGTTTGGGATAAGTTGAATTTGTATAAGCATATTAATCTTGTTAGATTCCTCTTTATGACCATGTGAAGGATCTTAACCTCTTGGTGAAGTTGGGAGCCACCTAGTTTGCATCAAAGTGGTATTAGAGCGAAGGCACTAGATTCTTGTGGAAGAAGTTGAATATTCTGAGAGAAAGCTTGGAAGGTGAAGAGGCAATATTGAGAAGATGCCTCCAAAAGAAAAGAATACAAAAAAAGAGATGAATGATTTGAGGAATCAGTATATTAAAGAGATCATAGAATTGAAAGAGAGATTATAAACCTTAGAAACCAATAAGAGAAGAGAAGCAATTGAAATCAGTGAATCAAAGGATGAAGATGATGAAGAGTTTTAAAATATTGAAGAAGAGCTTGATCCAAAAGATCAGAGAATGGCCAAGTTGATAAAGGTAGTAAAAGGTGATAAGTATAAGGTAAAAGTTGATGTAAAAAAGTTTGGTGGTAATTTGAATGAAGAGGAATTGTTAGATTGGATAGCTTCTTTGGATAACTATTTTGAATGTGAAGAGATTCCTGGAGAACAAAGAGTGAAGATTTCCAAAATAAAGCTTAAGGGTCATGCACTTGTATGGTGGGATTACCTACAGTTAGAGAGAAGGAAGCAAGCCAAGTCTAATATTGTTGATTGGGACAAGATGGTATCTAAACTAAAAGGTAAGTTTCTCCCTTTAGATTATAAAATTAAAATGTTTAAGAAGTTACAAAGTTTAAGGCAAAAGGAAATGGATGTTAAGGCCTACACTGAGGAATTTTATAGATTGAGCATGAGATCTAATCACAATAAAAATGAAGATGAGAAAATAGACAGGTACTTGGGTGGCTTGAGAATGAATCTACAAGATGATTTTTCTTTGACTAGTCCAAGAAATGGAGAGGAATGTTATAAAATGGCACTGAAGGCTAAAGAGAAGGTAAAGAGAAGACAAGAGAAAGTAGTTAGAGGAAGAGGAGGAATTTCTGCACCAAAGTAGCCAAGTGAAGAACAAGAAGGAGAAAATAAAGGTAAGGAACAAGGTATTGATGTTAGAGGCAGCTTTAGAGGTAGAGGAAGGTTTAGTGGTGGAAGAGGTTCTAATGATTTTGTAGGGAGATGTTACACATGCAATGAATTTGGTCATCCATCTTAGAAATTTCCTAAAAGAGTTGGTAGTTCATCAAGTGGTGAAAAGAGAATTGATAGGAGAGCGCTATTGGTTCAAGAGGAGGAGTGTGAAAGCAATCATTCTACAAGTAAGAGGGTTGATCCTGAAACAAGGGAGATGTTGATGGTGAGGAAGACAGTATTGAAGGCAGCAATAGAGGTGGAGCCATTGTAAAGGAAGAGGCTTTTCAAAACTAATTGTAAGTGTGGAAACAAGGTATATAGAGTTATGATTGATTATGGTTCAACAAAGAACATGGTGTCTACTAAGATGGTGAAAAAATTAAACTTGGAAAGAATTCCTCATGAATTACATTACAAAGTGTCATGGCTAAATGATGGCCAGTCCTTGTTGGTGAATGAGAAGGAAGTAGTTAATTTTCATATTGGAGGCTACAAAGATAGTGTGGTTTGTGATGTTCTTCTAATGGATTGTTGTCACATACTCCTAGGTAGACCTTGGCAGTATGATAGGAGAGCTTTGTATGATGGTAGGGAAAATACCTACACCATAGTGAAAGATGGTTGTTCTTTTGTGTTAACTCCACTTGTAGAAGATGTAAATGGTAAATAAAATTTCATTATGTGTGGAAGAAAAGAACCTCTAAGTGCTGTGAGCGAAGTGTTAGAACCCTAGTTTTCACTAAAAAACCCTAAGGTTCTCCCATTTAGATTTAATATTTTCCATCAAAGCCAAAGGGTTTTTTCCCATCTTAACCTATATTTTCGATCATTACCCTTAAGGATTTTATTCATTTATACCATCATTTTCACTATCCGCTCCTTGAAATTTTAGGTTTTCCATCCATAATGTTTTAAATATCTTTGCCGCCATTTCTTTACCCCTCCTAACCTTCACCGCTTTACCGCGACCTTTTCCAAAGTGGCCAGCGGTGTAGCGGTTGATGAAGTAGTTATAAGAATTGTTAATCATGGTACCGCGCGTGGTCAAACCACAGACCATGATGGCCATGGTGAACAGGTAGTAGTTAATGGAGCAAGCGCAAAATGTTTACCGCACTACCGTGCATGGTCAATTCATTGACCGCAGTAGTGCGGTGAACCGTTAGTCTCTGGTGAAGGAAATAGTCAAAGTGGATACCATGATACCAATACTAGTTCATGAGGTGACCGCGGTGACCGTGATAAAAGTTAGCAAGTAGCGGTGGTAACAGTCGGTAGGTCAGCGGTCAATGACAGAGGCAATGGCAAGGATAGCTACCATGGTAGTGTGGTAAACTATTAGCAGACAATGAAGCTGGCTACTGCAATATCGTGACCGGTCAAATGTTGGACCCTGGTAGAGCGATAAGCACAATAAAAGCCACGTGAATTGAAGTGTGAAGATCAGATAATGTATTATGGAAAAAATTAAAATGTAGAACTGTAATTAAAAATATTTGGTCTGTCAAAAGGCAACATAATCAAATATTTTGATTTCTGTCATGGAATATTAAATGTTTTTATCAGTCAATTGAAGAGTCATGACTCTTGAAATTTATTGTATAAGTATGTGCAGAGAACCAATGACAGGGGCTGGTTCGAGGGTAGAAATTTTTTCTCAAAAATGAGACTGGGAATAAAATAATGTAAGAAAACCTTCTGGAAACAGTGCAATGGGGATGATTTTTGACTGAATTCCTTCCTGATTTTCATTGTAGTGATGTTATAACTATCAATTTTTGTTTAGTTCTCTCCAATTTGGAATATTTCGATCATTTGAGTTTAAATGTCAAGTATATTTTAATTCTTCAAAGTGTATTTCTTCACTTTGTGTGATTTCATTTATTGGTGGCTGCAAGTTAGAGTTAAATTCCTTTAAATGAGTCAAAGTGTTTGTGAGATTTTTTTTGGATAGATGAAGGAGAGCTAGGTCAGAAAATCTTTCAACACAATTTATGCTAGTCATAAATTGATGAAGTCACATGCCAGTCTTTAAAACTTCATCCAGTAAAGTGTCTAACAACTTGAATTGTGTCAAGGAGGAATATGTATACGTAATTAATAAAATTTTGACCCCATTTCCCAATAGAAAGAATGCACTGATTTGTCATATCCCAGGGTATAGAATTCATCATAAATAATATATTCAAAACCTTTCATTCGTGCAGTAGGAGTAAGAATAGGTGTAGTTGTAGTTATTTTGTCTATCCATTCCCAATTTCCATTGTGGTAGACTGTTTAGAAAGAAATTCAATTCAAATTTGCATTTTTCATATAGGTTCACCTGCCTAGGTCTAGCAGAACCTAAAGAGTAGAAGGTTTAATTGCATAATTGGCCTTGTATGTTGTCCAAGAATGTCATAAGGGTCTGGAAAACTCTTATGGTTAAAACCTACATTTTTGAGTACCAACAGTTTGGTGACTCTGCTAGGGATTATAATATGAAAATAAGCCTTGTCATAGAGTCGGTATCTTGTAGAAGACTCCACTGGGAATAAAGAATTGTAGATTTTCTCACTTTTGGAAAGTGAGTGGCGACTCTGAATGAACAAATATATTGAGACTAATAAATTGAAATATATATCAAAAATAAATCTTCCTAGAGTTCTGACTATCACAATTGCTCCCAAAATGCAAGGAAGAAGGTCTTTGTACAAAGATGGTGATGGTCCTAATGCAAAAAATAAATGGACAGAGAAGAATGATAAAGGTAAAAAGGTGACCGATGACATGGGACCATCAGACAAACATCGAAAGCATCACTGGAGATACACAATTCATATGGCACATTAGCAAATGAAGACTACCCTTCCAGAGAACCTCACACTCCTGAGGAATAGAGGAATCCCTTTTATGAACCAAATCCTAAGAAGGTTGAAGAATTCATGGCTGAATGTGAAGCTGAAAGAGAAAGAAGACAACATGAATATGATCAGAAAATGGTAGTTCTTGAAGAAAATCAGGATGGACTTGGCTATGAAGTAGCCTCTGAGGAGAATTATGAACTTATGGCTAGGGATGAAATAAATGCAAGACTGGAACATGAGAGACAAGAAGTGGAAAGGGAAAGAATAGAATATGAGTAGAGGCTCCATGGAATTAGAGAACTTGAAGAATTAAAATTGAGGAAAGTGCAGATCAGTACTCTAATGGTTAATCTGCAAAAATATGTGTCACCTCATAGGCAAGGGAACAATAATGCAGACCCATCAAATTCCTCACAGGCTACCAAAATCAGCCAAGGAATGAAGGTAGATATCAAAATGTTCCACCAAATAATCAAGGTGTTGAACCACCTCCTTATCAGTAGCATGTACCCCCACAAGGTCAGCAATATGTGGCAAATAATAATCCATTGTACCTACGTCAGTATTACCAAAATCCTCTTCCACAATATGCAACCATGATTAGGCAGTTTGACTTGGTTGGACTACAAATATGCCCTTACCCTATGGACAATAGTTGGAGAAGTTTGGTCCCAAAATTCATAGGGAGCAGTGCTACTGCAACTGAAGAGCATTTAAGGAGTTTTAATTATTTTATGCAAGATTTATATATGTAGTATGAAGATATACAAATGAGACTATTTATGATGTCACTGATTGAAGATGCCAGAGATTGGTTTAATAGTTTGCCAAAAGCTTCTATTAATTCTATTCATGTGTTTTATGAGGAATTTCTTGAGCAGTATGGGAATCAATATGCACCTAAATTTGCATTGCATGAATTAGTGATTATTCAAAAGCATCAAAACAAGTCAGCTTATGATTTTAACCAGAGGTTTTCTAAATTTCATAATAAGATACCTCCTGGATCTAAATTGGCTGATCCTGCTGCACTGAGTATTTATTTAAAAGCTTTTGATCCTAAGACAGGTTATGAGCTCAGGAACAGGGGTCCCAGAAATTTGGCTGAAGCTCAAAGGATAGCACTCACCATTGAAAATAATAGGAAAGCTACAGGGATGATTTCCAAAAGGGATAACCCAAGGGTTCCCTAATATGCTCCTCTAAATAAATAAGAGAACATATATAGGAATGAGAGGCCAAGACTACATGAAATGCCTTATAATACAAATTGGAGAAATCGAAAGCCGGTGATGGATGGGCCCAGAAATAAAGAGACACCTGATCCTTTGAAGAAGAGAGAGACTTACATGGTTGATAATAGTCCTTGGTGTTCAGTATGTGACATGCCACATTCGTCATAACATTGTGTCGTAGCTCAGTCTGTGTCAGGAAGAGACATGACATAAAATAATAATGAAGAAGACAATAACATTTATTTGACTTTTCATACTCTTCACTCAGTAGAGTAGGGATATTCATCTTCGGAGTAAGGAGGATATGAATATGATGTTGATCATCAGAAATATAATGTTCACATGGTAGAGCAACATTTTTTTTCTGATTATGAAGAAAGTGATGATGAACAAGATCTTCCTTCTACATCATATCAGCCTAATAAGGGAAGTATGAAGAGACCATCTGAGGAAGAAATTAAGAGATTGACTATTGCAGCAGTTAAGCAAGTACTGGCTGAGGAATAGAACAATAAATGAAAATGAAGGTGTTCCAAGAGGAATATTCTTGAAAAGTGAAAAGATGTCCCATGAAATATCAAAAAAGACAAATAATCAGCACCCTAACAAAAACGAACATAAATATATCCCCAAAGAAGAAAATAAAGAATCCTCTAAGAGCACACAAAAGATGGATCAGACATCAAAGAGGGCGAAAGAGGAAAACAAAGGAGAATTGATAGAATCAAAGAAGGTGATCAGAATTGAAGGTACATATTTTGATTTCATACAAGCCTTATCTCAATTAAAAATGTCTGTCCCATTGCTTGAAATGATGAAAATTAAGGAGTATAGGGGAAGTGCTATTCAATTAATGTCTAGTGGGAGGAATAAAAATATAAATTTTGAACAAAATGAGAATGTTGGAATTGTTGATAAGAAAGGAAAGATAAAAGTTGCAGAAGTTTGTTTAAGTGATGCATTGATAAATACACCTCAAATTGATCCATTTTTTACTACCCTACTCATAAATGGTAAATTGGTAAGAAATTGCAAGATAGATTTAGGTGCTTCTATGAATATTATGCCAATAGGGGTGATGAAATAACTTGGCATGTGGATAGATATTGAGGGTGGTAAATGTTATGCTATGGATAGTAGGACCGTCCCAGTAGTGGGGATTATGAAAGATGTAGAAGTAAAATTAGTAGCCTACCCACAAGCTACTTATAACATTGATATAACTGTGATTGATACACCTCCTCAGTTTGGAATGCTTCTGTCAAGACAGTGGACTACAATAGTTGGAGGTAATGTGCAATTTGACTTATCATATGCCACAATACCAGTTAATGGTGAAGAGGTGAAATTATATAGAGAACCAAGGGTGAATCAGATTGTTGAGTGTGTCCCTCAAGAAAAACTTTATTGCTTCTATGATGTAGATTTGGGGAGTTTTAGAGTAGAATTGTCTCATCCAGAACTCGTGAATACTAACCTAATTGATAGACTTGTTTCTAGAAATCAGCAAGGTGTGTGGAAAATGTACTTTGATGGGGCTTGCAGTCAAGAAGGTAATGGAGCTAGGGTAATTTTCATATCACTTGAAGGTACAACATTTAAATATTCATTTTTGTTGGCTTTTGAATGTACAAATAATGTGGCTGAGTATGAAGCTTTGTTGATTGGTTTGAACATGGCTATCAAACACGAGATTAAGTTGTCTATTTTGGGAGATTCTAAATTAGTTGTGTTACAAATTAGATCAAAGTATGCTGCAAAGAACAAGAAGTTGAAACAACATAGGAATGTTGTGTGGGATACAGTGGAACTATTTGATGCATTTTCAATTGATTGGATAGATAGATCTGAAAAATTGATGGCTGATTTTTTGGCTAATGTAGCCTTGAAGAAAGATTATATGACTTTGGCAGGAGTGTCTCAAGTTGAATTTAAAACAAGACCAGCAGTCCCTAACAATATATATAGTTGGAAAGTTTTTGATGATGATACTGACCTTTTGGAGTTTCTTCATTGTATAGATTAGTATGAAGCACAGGAGATTCATTTCAGTGCTTTTGTGGAAGAAGTGGATGGGAAATAGACTGTATTTGGGAAGGAATTTTTGCAGCTTAAAACTAACAAGCTTCCCAAAGGGATTGTGGCATTGGAGAGGGTGTATGATGGGAGTGATCATTCCCTCATAAAACAGACACCAATTAAGAAAGAAGATATTGAAGAAATAAATTTGGGAACTGAATTAGCACCAAAGAGGGTTTATATTGGAAAGAAAATAACCCCAACCATTAGAAGAATGTTGATTTCATTGTTGAGAAAATAAAAGCATGTGTTTGCTTGGTCTTATGAGGATTTGAAGGCATATAGAGAAGATCTTTTTCAGGATGATATTCCACTTAAGCCTGATGCAAAGCCATTCAGACAGAAGCAGAGGCCTATCAACCCAACTCTGGAACCTAAGATACAAGAGGAGCTAGCAAAGCTCAGAGATGGAGGTATCATAAAACCCATTAGGCATTCAACATGGGTTTAAAATTTGGTCCCAGTCAGGAAGAAAAATGGGGACATAAGACTGTGTGTGGACTTTAGAAATCTGAATGTTGCTTCCCTAAAAGATAATTATCCTCTTCCAAACATGGAGGCAATATTGCACAAAGTGACAAGGTGTGAGCTATTATCGATGATGGATGGATTTTCTAGTTATAACCAGGTCAAAGTCAAAGAATATGAGCAGTACAAGACAACATTCACTACACCAGGGGGAACTTATGTTTATATAAGAATGCCATTTGGTCTTACAAATGCAGGAGCTACCTTTCAAAGGGCCATGGATGTGGCATTTTCAGATCTGGTCAATGCTATAATGGTGGTATATCAAGATGACCTCACCACTTATTCCAAAATGGCAGAGGATCATGTTGCTGATTTGGAGAGGATCTTCATCAAAGCCTTGGAGTATGGTATAAGTCTTAATCCTAAAAAATGTCATTCTGCTATCACAGAGGGTAAACTTTTGGGGCATATTGTATCAAAAGATGGGGTTAGGATAGATCCTGAAAGGGTAGAGGCCATTGATAAAATTCCCATTCCTAAAACTGTCAAAGCAATCCAATCATTCTTTGGCCAAATAAATTTTGTTAGGAGGTTTGTGTCCAATTTTGCTGAGATTGTTAAACCTATATCTAAAATGTTGAAAAAAGGAGAAAAATTGGACTGGACTAACGAAGCTATGGATGCCTTCATATGCATAAAAAGAGATATCAAAGAAGCCCCTATCCTAAGGTCCCTTGATTTTACTAAGCCATTTCAGATTTTTTCTTTTGCTTCATTCCATACCATAGCTGCTGTCATGTTACAAAAAAATGATGAAGGTCATGAGCAGCCTGTTTCTTTTTTTAGTAAATCTTTGCAGGGGTCAGAATTGAAATATGACATTATGGAAAAATAGGCTTATGCATTGGTCAAAGTAGCAAAGGCTTTCAGAGCTTACCTTGTAGGAGCTAAGGTCATTTCTTATGTCCCACATGTAGCTATGAAGGATATTCTAGTGCAGACAAAAGTGATAGGGAAAAGATGCAGGTGGATTACCAAATTCAAGAATTTAACATGAAGATTCAAATTACCAAGTTGGTAAGAGGACAAGGTCTAGCTAGGCTGATGGCAGAAACAAATATTGAAGCAAACCAGATCTACAATGTGGAAGGTAAGGGTGAAATCATAGAAAGTATTGAGCATACTTCATGGTATACAAATGTAATGCATTATCTGAAACATATGAAGTGCCTTGAAGGGTTGAATGATAATCAAAGGACAACCTTGAAGTTGCAGGCTTCTAAATATGTTTTTTTAAAAGGGGATCTATTCTAGAAAAATAGGGATGGTATATTGTTATTATGTTTAGATGAATCCCAAGAAAAATATGTTTTGAAAGAAATGAATGAAGGGGTATGTGGAGGCCATTATTCTGCTAAGAATACTACACACAAGATTCTCAGGGCTATTTATTATTGGCCTAGGGTATTCAATGATTCCTTTTCATATGTGAGAAAGTGTGAGGCTTGTCAGAAATTTTCAAGAAAATTGAAGTATCAGGGAGCATTGCCACTTAGACCTTTGCAGGTAGAAGCACCTTTTCACCAATGGGGAGTTGATTTCATTGGAGAAATGCAAGATAGATCAGGTGGAGGGCATAGATGGACACTAGTGGCCACTAATTATTTTGCTAAGTGGGTGGAGGAAGTCCCAACTAAGCAAGCAACGAGCAAAGTGGTAGTGAATTTTCTAATGGAGAATGTTATGACTAGGTTCGGCACTCCATTCAAATTGATCACAGATAATGGGATGTGTTTTAGATCAGATGAGTTTAAATATTTTTGCAAAACATATGGAATTAGTATTTCTTATTCTACCCCATACCATCCACAAACAAATGGCCAGGTAGAGTCAAGTAATAAAAATCTTTCGAAGATAATAAGGAGGATAATGGATACTGAAAAAAAGGCATGGGATTCGAAGTTAAGATTGGCTGTGTGGGAAAACAGAATTACAGTGAAGAAGGCAACTAGAAAATCTCCATTTGAATTGGTGTATGGGACACAATCTAGGATGCCATTGCAGAATATTTTGCCAGTTTATAACTTTATTTTGCAAGAAGACTTGGATATTTCTGATCCAATGGAGGAAAGAATGGAACAACTTGCAGAGCTTGATGAAGTGAGAAGAGTTGCTCAAAAGCAGAATGTGAAATTGTAGTCACAAATGAAATACCTTTTTGATAAAAAGGCCAAGAAGAGAAAATTTGAAAAGGATGACTTGGTGTTTATGTGGAATGCTCGGTGTCAGGATAAGGGGAAGCATGGCAAGTTTGAAGCTTTATGGATGGGTCCTTTTGTGATAGCTGGTAAAGAAGGTGAGGATTCATATTTCCTATAGAACATGTCTAGAAAGGAGCAGGAGTTGCCTGTACATGGGTAGTTTCTAAAGCATTTCTTCTCTTAAGGATCAACAGAGGGTCAAGGATTTCCAGTGCATGGACAATTCTTAATAGCCCTTTTTTAAATGTTATTTCCATGCACAGTAGTTTAAGAAATTTTGAAGGGTTTGGGTTTGCTAGTACATGGACATTCTCAGGAGTTCCCTTTCTGAAAGCATTGCTTTCCTTTCCATGTACAACAGTTTAGGATTATTTTCCATTATCTATTTGCTCCTTTTTTCATATCTTTCATCTGTTCATTCCCTCCATCTACCATTGCCTTCATTTTTTCATATCATTTGCTTGGTCTGCTCTCCCAGTCAATTTTCTAGATTCTTGTAGTGATTGCACAACCACTCATCCCCAACAAGAGCCACAGTTAGAACCCTAGTTTTCACTAAAAAATCCTAAGGTTCTCCCATTTGGATTTAATATTTTCCATCAAAGCCCTAGGGTTTTTTCCCATCTTAACCTATATTTTCGATCATTACCCTTGAGGATTTTATTCGTTCATACCATCATTTTCACTATCCGCTCCTTGAAATTTTAGGTTTTCCATCCATAATGTTTTAAATATCTTTACCGCCATTTCTTTACCCCTCCTAACCTTCACCGCTTTACTGTGGCCTTTTCCAAAGTGGCCTGCGGTGTAGCAATTGATGAAGAAGTTATAAGAATTGTTAATCACGGTACTACGCGTGGTCAAACCATAGACCACAGCGGCCATGGTGAATGGGTAGCAATTAACAGAGCAAGCATAGAATGTTTACCGCGCTACCGTGTGCGGTCAATTCATTGACCGCGGTAGTGCAGTGAACCGTTAGTCTTTGGAAAAGGCAACAGTTAAAGTGGATATCATGATACCACCACCAGTTCATGAGGTGACCACAGTGACCATGGTAATGGTTAGTAGGTTAGCAGTCAACGATAGAGGCAATGACAATGATAGCTATCGGGGCACCGTTGGCAGTTAAGCCAATGACCACGGTAGTGCAGTAAACTATTAGTAGACAATGAAGCCAGCTACCGCAATACCATGACCGGTCAAATGTTGGACCCCGGTAGAGCGGTAAGAGCAATAAAAGCCACGTGAATTGAAGTGTGAAGATCGGATAATGTATTATGGAAAAAATTAAAACACAAAACTATAATTAAAAATATTTGGTTTGCCAAAAGGAAACTTAATCTAATATTGTGATTTCTGTCATGGAATATTAAACATTTTTATCAGTCAATTGAAGAGTTGTGACTCTTGAAATTTTTTGTATAAGTATGTGCAGAGAACCAATGATAGGGGTTGGTTCAAGGGTAGAAATTTTTTCTCAGAAATGAGACTAGGAATAAAATAATGTAAGAAAACATTCTGGAAACAATGCAATGGGGATAATTTTTGACTGAGTTCCTTCCTGATTTTTGTTGTGGTGATGTTATAACTATTAATTTTTGTTTAGTTCTCTCCAATTTGGAATCTTTCGATCATTTGAGTTTAAATGTCAAGTATATTTTAATTCTTCAAAGTGCATTTCTTCACTCTGTGTGATTTCATTTACTGGTGTCTGCAAGTTAGAGTTAAATTCCTTTGAATGATTCATAGTGTTTGTAAGATTTCTTTTGGATAGATGAAGGAGAGCTAGGTTAGAAAATATTTCAACACAATTTATGCTAGTCATAAACTGATGAAGTCACATGCCAGTCATTACAACTTCATCCACTAAAGTGTAACAACTTAAATTGTGTCAGGGAGGAATATGTATATGTAATTAATAACATTTTGACCCCATTTCCCAATAGAAAGAAGGCACTGATCTGTCATATCCCAAGGTATAGAATTCATCATAAATAATATATTCAAAACCTTTCATTCATGCAGCAGGAGTAAGAATAGGTGTAGTTGTAGCTATTTTGTCTATCCATTCCCAATTACCATTGTGGGTAGATTGTTTAGTAGGAAATTCAATTCAAATTTGCAATTTTCATATAGGTTCACTCACATAGGTCTAGTAGAACCTAAAGAGTAGAAGGTTTAATTGCATAATTGGCCTTGTATGTTGTCCAAGAATTTCATAAGGGTTTGGAAAACTCTTATGGTTAAAACCTGCATTTTTGAGTACCAACATGAAGACCAAAAGATAAGTCCTAATGTTGCTTCAAATATTGAAGATGCAGGGATAACAAGTGTGAGAGAAAAAACAGGGTTGAAAAGTGTTTTGATAGTGAAAAAGAAAGAGAGTGTCTTGGTAGGGACCATATAATGCCATGTGGTTAAGGATAAGGGTGAAAAACAAGTGAAACTTGTAGGTATATTGATTAGAAAATCTAACAAGACAATGACAGGGAAAGTTAATGGGACAGTGCAGATAAGACAAGGAGGACAGGGTAATATGGATAGAAAAGCATGAGGATGGAACTAAGGTGAATATAGTTCCATGGAATTCTAATGATTATTATCTTGTAGGTGTGAAGACAAGGACAAAACTAGGTTTTGATCAGGGAGTAAGAAAAGAATAGACATCAGGTCTGAGGATAAATATAAAGACTTATCCAAGTTTGAGTATAGTTCAAAATGTAGGGCAGTATGAAGAACATGTTGGTGTAATTAAATATCTAATTACACTTTATTAAGTTTACTTAGGTTTTTCTTAGGTAATAATTAGTTTACTTAATTAATAAGTAAGCTTTATTTAGTTGATCTATTTTTAGGTCAACATTAGGTTGCATACATTGCGTATATAAAGCAAATCATCTCTTGTAATATCAAAATTCTAAACATATCAATTTGCACATCTTCATGCAAAGATCTTGATTTTTATTATTTTTCTCTTCTATGGAAGGCCTTTTGGTTTGCATGTCTGATCTTGGTTTCTAACATGGTATCAGAGCCTTGACATGCAGCCCCTTCTCAGATGTTTGAGAAAACCATTGTAGAGTTCGTTCAGGGTTCCTCAAGGGTATCATGCATTGAGTTCATCTATGTGGTGTTTTGGATCAGATCGGGCTTCACCATTGGATTCAGAGCACTGGAAAAAGTTAGGATTGGCTTTTATTTTGTAGATTTTGGTTATCATTTGCCAGATCTGTGAGGGTTTCAAGTTTGGTGATTTTTTGAAAGCTCTAGAGGTAGCTAATTTTTTTGGGCACTTTGGGCACAAACGAAGGTCACCATCATGTTTGCAGTGGCCAAAAACCCTAGGAATGCCTGTAAAATCATCGATTTCTATGAAGTTGGTTTCTGAGGAAAAAAAAATTGCGAGGGAGGCTATACGGCCTCCCCAACACGTGTTTCGAGGCATTTTTTTGAAAAAAAATATTAAAAAATGTATTCAAATGCGTTGCCCGCATAGAAGCTTGCACCACCAGCTCCACCACTGGGCGACCACGAGGTGACCACCGGTCCGCCGCCACCATCGGTGGCTCCTCCACCTTGCACCATCAGTCCCAACTAGGCCCTGCGGGCTCCAACACCATCTGCCGAGGTCGTATGGGGGACCAAGCACTATGCGCCCAGCCCCCGGCTGAACATAGCCCCTACAGTAGTCGTATGGTGAACCGAGGGCCTGTTTGACAACCATCAAATTTTTGCAGGGATGGTGCCTTTTTGCTGGGACAACCAGATGGCCATCATATTTTTTGCCATGAAGTGCTGACGTCAGCATGACACCAGCAACTGTATGGCCTCTTTGTCCCCTCCTAACCCAGTTTTCCCTAAAGGAGTAGTTTTTTTCTTTTTCGCATAACTTGGGCATATGGTATCAAAATCGAGAAAACTAGATATCACGGGAAAGATGGTTCTGAGCACTTTCCTGTGGTATAGTTTATTTTTTAGTATTTTTCTATTTACCTACATTTATTTCTATTTGAAGTTAGATGTTTATTTTTTGCTTCCTAGCTCATAACTCTTTGCCACAATCTCCGATTTTCACTATATTTGTGGCGTTGGAAAGGTATTGAGGAGCTCTATGTTGCTGTCCATGCACTTTTTTTTTATCTGTCCCAAGTTTATCATTATTCTAGATTTGGCTCGGTGGGTGTTTTGGAGATTACTTGGATATTTTGGCAGTTGAGAGGGTGCAACTTGAATCTTTGCACTTCATTTTAGTATCACATCATTTATTTAATCTGTTGTTGCTTCATAGATTCCAGGGTTGTTCCCGTTTGGATTTTTTGAGTGTTTTGTGGCATCGGGTCTCCTATTGCATTATTATGATTCCGATATGGTTTCTTGTAAACAAAAGTATCTTTCCTTGCTTGTCAGATTACGGTTCTAGTGATACTCTATAATGTTCTTCTAGTGATTCTTTGCAGTAGTCATCTCATATTAGGGGGGCTTTTTCCCATTGGGTTTTCCTTCTCTACCTCATTCTTGCATTTATAAACAGGTACCTGATCAGGCCTTGTTGTCAGGACCCATTCATGCTTTCTTGCATTCATCTTAGTTTTAGGTACATTCTTTTTTAGTCTCCCTAAGTTGCACTTAAGGGAGGGTGTTGGTGTAATTAAATATCTAATTACACTTTATTAAGTTTACTTAGGTTTTGCTTAGGTAATAATTAGTTTACTTAATTAATAAGTAAGATTTTTTTAGTTGAGTTGTTTTTAGGTCAACATTAGGGTTGCATACATTTCTTTTATAAAGAAAATCATCTTTTGTAATATCAAAATTCTGAATATATCAATTTGCACATCTTCATGCAAAGCTCTTGCTTTTTATTGTTTTTCTCTTCTGTGGAAGGCCTTTTGGTTTGCATGTCTGATCTTGGTTTCTAATAGAACAAAGCATGGTACAGTGGAAAGATTTAATGAAACAGAGGTATCTAAGTGAATCTTGGGCAAGTTGGTATCAACCTCAACTCATGTGGAATGAGTTTTTTCTAGTGGAGGTGTATGGTGCAGGAGCACCTACACCTTATCTTCAAAATTTGATCATTTGATGAAGATTTATAGGTGATTCTAGGGGTGTTTTATGTTTAATTATGTTAAATAAGGTCCAAAGAACCATATGCTATGTAATGGGGGGTTTTTGAATCAATTATGTTTTAGGTGTCAATTAGAAAATTGCAAAAAAATGCAATAAAAGTTGTTAATAAGAGTTTTCAAAATGCAGATTAAGGGAATATGAAGAGTTTGGTACTTTAAAAGATAGTTGAGGGAGTTATATTGTTGGGTTTTGATTTGAAAATGTAAATAAATTCCTAAGAAGGCTCAAACAGAGGTTGTTCAAACATTTTTTAGAAGAGTTCCAATACAATTTCAAACATTTCTTAGCAGATTTTATGTGTTTTTACTCTTTCCTTACTGTGCAAAGACCCACACATGAATTTATGATTTGAAACTTGTGGTAATTTGAGGGTACATGTCATAAATTGCATTTCCTTCAATTTTGGTAGTCTACATTCAATTTTAGAGGAAGATCTCCTCTTTTCTTTGTTACTACCTGAGTAAGCCAATAGGGTCTGAATTTGAAGTTTATTTAATGGATTGGCCATTCATCCTACTATGATGACATGTTTCTCAGAGGAATGGCATGTAATTTGGATAGGTATTAATGTTGTCATGTTTTGGAAAGTTGTGTAGACTGTTTGTGTGATTAGAAGTGATGCCCTAGGGCTGGGCATAGTGGTTTTTATGTGAAAATTGAGTTGTAAGGTGTTGGTTATGTTGAAATGTTGAGGGGTTTTTCCAAGTTAAGGTTTATTGAGTATGTGGAGGCCATATGTTTGAAGCATTATATTGGTTGTAGGAACCCTAGAGATAGGATTTTCTATAAAACCCTTGGTATTTGCTTTAAGAATGAGGGTTTGTGAGATCAATGGTAAGGAAACCTTAGGGTGGCAAAAAAATAGAAATATGATGTTTTGATTCATGAAATAAGATTTTTTGATGTGTTTGAGTGAATGGAAGGTGTTGGTGAAGGAATTCCTTTGTTAGTTTGGGCTAATTTAGTAGCCTTTTGTTAGAGCAGTCTATTGAATCTGAATGATGGTGTAAAGAAACTTGTTGTGACCTTTTGGGATTTTGTTTTGGGATCTGTGTTAAAGCTTATTTGATGTTTGAGTGGCCATTGTACAACCTGCACCAACATATAAGTCCAAGTGTTGTGGTTTGAGGGCTAGAAGCCTTTAGGATAAGTTGAATTTGTATAAGAAACTTCATCTTGTTAGATGCCTCTTTATGACAATGTGAAGGATCTTAACCTCTTGGTGAAGTTGGGAGCCACCTAGTTTTGCATTAGCTATTTATGCTTCATTTACTTCAAGACATTGAAGGAGGGTACTATCTAGGCTACGACAATAAAGGGTATATCCAATGATGGTGTATTTAGAGGCTTGTTGGATAAAGGTTTTCTATTGGTTGCAGGACAAGGCAAGAGGGATAATTTGGTCATGCAAGTAAGAATATGTGTCTTTATACCAAGGAGAGTTGAAACCAGCAAGTTCACACACAAGTTCAATTTCAAGGACATCGAATGCAGAGACCAATAGTTGTTCTACCAAGAACTCATATTTTGATGCATTGTTAGGATGTCCAAGAGGGATCTAATTGTAGCCATTGCATCATCTTCTTTGTTAGGGATTCTCAATATTTTCTTAAAGGTGATAACATCAAAGTATAATCTGACACTATCCACCATGTGCTTGTAGGGCATCAGTTTTTTAATCTTTGGTATCATAATCATCATTGAATTGCTTAATCATCAATTGAAAATCACCAAAAACTTGAAGATCCTAGATTTTCAATTTTATTGCTATTTGGAGTCCTATCAACAATGCTTCACACTATGCTATGTTATTAGTGCACGGAAATGCTATATGAAATGAACTGGGAATGGAATCTCATTGAGGTGTGATGAATAAAATTTTGTCTCTTGAACCATGACTTGTGTAAGACTTATTGAAGTATAGTTTCCATGTTGTTGGTGTGTCTATCAAAAATATTGATTCATCTGGAAAATCAGATATCAAAGGATTATTTTCCTTTACTAGTGCATATATGATTTGATCAACTATCACTTGTCCTTTTATCACTTTTTGGTCAACATACTCAATGTCATATTCACTTAAGATCATAACCCACTTAGCTAGTCTTCTTGTTAGAGCTGATTTGTTGAGAAGATATTTCATAGGATCAATTTTAGCATTCAATTTTGTCTTATGATTCAACATGTAATTTCTCAAATTTTTATGCTCCAAATACAACTGCTAGACATGCTCATTCAATAGGGCTATATTTTAACTCGTATCTGACTAGGGTGTGACTGATGTAGTAGATTTCTCATTCTTTGCCATCATTGTCATTCTGTGCTAATAGTGCCCCCAATGCTAATGTAGTTGTCACATATAATATCAAATGTCTTCCATCGATCAGAGCATAAGAACTAGTGTAGTTAATAGATAATTCTTAATATGATAAAATGCTTCTTGGTACTTCTCTATCCAATTGAAGGGAATTCCTTTGTGTAATAGATGTTGAAATGGATGAATCTTGTTTGCAAGATGAGTAATCAACCTATAGATTGAATGCAATCTTCCTTGTAATTTCCTTAGTTGACCGATGTTGGTTGGTAGTGGCATGTCCAAGATAGCTCTTAATTTGGTGGGATCAACTTATATCCCTTACCGAGATACAATGTACCCTAAAATTTTTCCAGACTAGACCCCAAAAACATATTTCTTTGGATTTAACTTGAGTTGATATTTTTCAAGTCATGTGAAAATATTGTCCAAGACTAGTAGGTGACCACTTCCTTCTAGATATTTTGAGAGAAGGTCATCAACGTAACCCTCCATAAGTACGTGCATATAATCATGAAAAATGGTATTCATGGCTCTCTAGTATGTAGCTCCAACATTATTAAGTATAAATGGCATGAAATTCTAGTAGAAATTTCCCCAAGTGCATGTGAAGGTTGTCTTTGGTTGATCTGTAGGAGAAATTATTTTTTGATTATAACTTGAGAATCTATCCATAAGTGATAGCATTTCATATATAGCTATGAGGTCTACTATGATGTCAATTTTTTGGAGAGGAAAATCATCCTTAGGACAATATTTTTTGAGATATGTGAAATCCATGCAGACTTTGATCTAACCATTTGGTTTGGTGATAGGAACAGGTTTTGATATCCAATCTACATAGTCAATAGAGAAAATGAATCCAACATATAGGAGTTTCTTTAATTCCACTTTGACCAAGAGTGTAATCTAGGGGTGCATTTTTCTCAACTTTTATTTATATGGTTTGTCATTTGTTAGCAATGGAAAATGATGTAGGACAAGTTTGGGATCCAATATAGGCATATCAACATACAACCATGCAAAATTAACTTTTCTTTCTAAAAATAATATCGTGAACTCAAGATTTTCCTTGGTGGTCAAAGATGTTGCCAATTGTATGATTCTAGAATTGACTTGTGTTCCAATATTCACTTCTTGTGTTTCTTCTATAAGTAATGGTGATCTCTACCAGTCTATAGGGAGACTTTCTAGTCCTCCATCCTTAGGTGCTTCAGAGAGGTTTCCACCTTCAAATACATCCTTTATTTTTACTTTTTCATGGTTAGTAGATGCCTTTCAATTTTCACCTAAAGACCTATTATTTTTACTTTTACCTTTTTATTTTCATTTTTGTGACTAGAGGATAGAAAAACCTAACCAAAGCATGCTAGATAATTGAGTTCTATGGAAAATCCAGCCTTATGATCCCCACTTTCTATTCCTTCATGAAGTCTCATGAACTCAACAATTGCTTCACCATTCTCGAATGTATCTAAACTTGGTAGCTCTTGTTGATCCCAATCTATGAGTTGAGGGTAGACAAGGGGTAATCCATCGTCGGTATTGTCAAGGGTCATGGTGTAGGAAGATAGGGTAAAGATGAAGGTAGATTCATCAAGTTCCTAGGAGGCTACATCAATGGTTTCCCAAAAGTTTTTGATCCACTCTTCTTTATTCAAAGGGACTTTTGGATAGGGACTAGGTGGATTTTGCAGGGAGCAAATTGTAAGCATTTGACTGAATTTTTTTCAAGGGGAGGTTCATCAAATATTCTAAATAGTTTATCAAGGTCCATGAAAGTAGTGGAGGATAGGGAATCCCATTCCCATTCATTGTAATTAGCATCAAAGTCCCAAGAATCCTCGTATGTCTCAATCTCATATGAAGAATTAGTGACCTCACTCGAAGGTAACACGATACCCCAAATAGTCACTTTTACTATTAAAAACCCCAACCCTTGATGCTTTAGCATTTTAGGGGGTTATAAGGGTTCTAATATTCCTTATTTGTTTAGTCCAAGGCCATTGTGTCCATCATATCCTTGTCATTTCATTATGTGGAATCCTTTTGGATATTGTTCTACGGATAATTTCTTAGATTCAATAACCTCCTCTTCCTTGTACAACAATGTGATAATGTTGTCATCCAAGAAATATTTGGCTAGATCCCCCCATTTAGTGAAGGTGGTATGGGGGTTATGAATAATTACCTTAGGTTGCATAGGATGTGGTTTTCCATAAGAATTTGGTGATTTAGGTATCTTCCCAATGAAAAAGAGACTCTTCATGTTATATTATCTGCATCCTTTGTCTTGAATCTGGATTTTAGGTGTGGAAGGTGTGGTGAATGGAGTGGATGATTTGAAAAGGGTGGATGGATCAATGTAGTTATATGGAGTGGCGATGGAAGATGAGGCCTCTCGATTGATGGTAACTTGATGTTCAATAGTTTCTTTTAGGTTTATGTAATACTGGAAAGGATCAAGATCACCAAGAATGGTGATTTTAGCACCATTATATGGGAATTTGAGGCATTGATGGTAGGTGGATGGGATGGCCCTCATAGTGTGAATCCAAGGGTGGTCAAGGAGAAGGTTGTAGTGAAAATACAGATCCAAGACATGAAATACTATGTTCTATATTATTGGCCAACTCTTACGGGAAGTGAAATTACACCTTCGGACGAGCGTTCAACATAATCACAAGCTTTGATAGTAATTTCTGTGGTTTGGTCTATACAATTATGAGAGTATCTTGAGGATTTTACCAATTTTAGTGAGAAAATGTTTAGACTTTCTCCACTATCTACTAGGACTCATCTAATCTTATGTTTATTAATGCATACCTCAAGGTGTAGGGAATCATTATGGTTGGACTTTTGGGTAGAAAAATCATGTTTGGAGAAAGTGACATGGTGCGGCATAGCTAGGTATCCAACCATGGCCTGAACTTCATTCTCATCTAGGTTTGTAGGTATAGATGCTTCTTGTAATGATTTATCAAGGATAGCTCTGTGTTGTGGTGATATGCAAAGGATCTCCAAAATGGAAATTTGCATGCGATTTTTCCCTAGCTAGTCTAGGAGATTGTATTGGCCTTTTGGTTGTAGATTGGAACGAGGTCTTGGAATAGTTATCTTCATTCTACGAGTGGAAACAACATAATTTTAGTTTGTCTTGTTTATGGTAATGGTAGAAATGTGATCATCAAAGGGTCTAATGTTAAGAATAATAGTGTTGCAATCATTTTTTACAGTTGCATAACCGACTTTATTTTCATTCCCTAAATTGGAGGCTTTTCCTTTATCATGGTCTTGCAAGGGAGTTTTGAACATGGTCTGGTAAACATTGGTTTTTCCCAGTGAATCTCCTACCAATACGGTTCCATTTTTAATAAGGTCTTGGGTGATATTCTTGAGTTTCCAACATCTAGTTGTTTTGTGCCCTTTCTCGTAGTGATATTCAAAGTATTCATCCTCTTTCCACCAATTGGGTTTGATTAATGAGGGTTCATAATTTTTGATATCTGGTAGTGTGATGATGTTATATTGTAAAATTTTTTTAAGGACTAATTCAATAGGTTTACCCAATAGGGTGTATTTTCTCTTGGTGTAGGAAGGACCTTTGCATTGTTGATTGTTTTGGACAGAATTTAGTGTTTGGTTTTAACCTTGTTTTTGTGTGTTTGATGTATTTGATGCGAAGGGACCTTTGAGATGAATGGTTGGAAATTCAGTTATCATTTTGGCACCAAAAAATCCATCATTTGTGACATTCTTGTTTCAGGAATGTGACAAGGGAACTTGCTAACCAAGCCTTGACATCTCTAGTAAAATGAGGTAAGTGATTCCCTTTCTTCTTGTTTGGTTGTTCTTAATGTTGCAAGCGTGACATCATTTTTAATGTTGAAGCAAAAGTGATTAATGAATTTGTTAGCCAATTCACCCCATGTTCTAATCCCTATAGGAATATGTGCAAACCAATATAGAGATAGACCTATGAGGTTTATGGGAATAGTCTCATCAAATAAGTAGGATTATATGAGACTTTCATACATGATATGTTGAATTCTCAAATGTTCTCTATTGGATCTCCTATCCCCTTATACTTAGGAAAAATTGGTGTTGTGAAATAAGGGGGAAAGAGTTGTATGTATATATTTTGATTAAATGGAAAGGGGCACAATTCCTCCATGGAATAGGCCTTCTTGTTGGTCGCCAATTGTTTATTTGTCCTTTTTTGTTGAAGGGAATGTATTTGTTGCATCAAATTTTCTGCAATAGATGGTGTTGCATTGGTTTCATTTTGTGTTATGGTGTTCGCATTGAGGTCACATGTCAAATTTGGATTGGAATTGGTATTTTGAGGCATAGTAACTTGGTTACCATATTGATGTATGTTGTTTGGAGTCAAATTGGATTAAAATTTGTCCCAAAGGTCATGTTTATGTTTGGTATAGTATTGTGGAATAGAGGTGTAGACCCTTGATTAGTTCCTTGAATTTTAAAATTTGGTCCTTGATTTTCATTTTGGAAAGATGGTGTAGGTCCTTTGATTGAGATTTTGGAATGGTGGGGTAGGTCCTTGATTGAAATTTTGGTTGGGAACCCTTCATGGGATAATGTGAATTATTCTAGATTTGTTTGGTTGGTTTTGATTAGATGAGGGTGTGCTTTGAAATTGGAATGAAGGACCTTGATTTGTGTTTTGAAGACCTTGATTTTTATTTTAAGATAAAGGAGTGGGACCTTGTGATGTATGATCTTGATTGGAGTTTTAAAAAAGAGGATCTGTGAAGGTCTTACTTATGAAATTCAATGACCTTCCAAATGTGAAAGTTTTCCCTTGTGTAGTTGTATGGGTCACTTTGTTTCCAAGTGTAGAGATTCTAGAGATATGTGTGGTAGTGGTTTCCATGTGTGTTTTTTTCCCAAGGGGTATGGTTGACATTTGTTGTGATGAGGGCATGCCAAATGTAAATGGTTTTTGGGTATCTTCTTCTACAATGGTTGAGACATCAAAGCCTTGAGGGAGTTTGGAACCCTTTTTAGCTAGTGCATAAAATAATATATTAGGGTCAGCACCAACAAGTTGATCAACCATGCTCAAAACTCTAGGGTCTTAGTAAGCTCTTTCAATTTCTTGAGGAGTCAATTTCTTGTTAAATTCTTCTAGGCTTAGGTCTTCCCATATGTTGGTTTGGTCACTTTGTGGTGTCTCTCTTTGAGATATGAAATGATTTGAATTTGTCCCAAGGGTGGTGTCATGAAAGGAATCAATTGAGAAATCCATGTCCTTCCTTTTGGTTCATGACCTTGTTTCAACCATGTGAGACTTGCAAGTTGATAGGTTAGTTCAAGGTGAAAATGAGGCTAAACTATGTTTTTGGATTTTTTGGATAATAAGGATGCAAGGTGATAATGCAAGGATAATAATGACCAAAGGATGAAGCTAAATGAATATATGGATGAAAAGGTTGCTAATGTTTGATTAAATAATGAACAAGGATAATGACGAGGAGACTAAAATGATGCTAAGTTTGATGATCAAAGGCAAGGGTGCAACTAAAGATTAAGATGAAATTTAAACTATGTTTTTTGGTATTTTGGGGATAAATGTGCAAAATGCAATGTAAGTGCAAGGCTATAGATTGAAAGGATGATGATTAAGGCTATGGTTAAGGGGGTATGATATGAATCTAAATGAGACTATGATGATACTAAGGATATGAATTCTAAAATTTTAGACAAAGGATGACAATCAAGCTAATGTAGACCTAAGATAACAAATCCAAATGTTATTGAACTTTGTGCTAATCAAGAGAATAATTTTGACAAGGTTGATTCAAGGCTATTACACAAGCTTAAGACTCAAATATTGATAAAAGGTGATAATGATAAAAGGTCAATAAAATGAAGGATTAAGGTCAATGAAAAAATGGATAAGCAACCAATGACTGTCCAAATACTTAATGGTCTCCATATGCCTAAAATTTCAAAGGTATATGCAACTAGAGGTTTAAAAATTGATTATTCAAAGGTAAGGATGCAACCTAAAACATGATGGAATCCTAAATGGAAATGCTAGAATGGATTGGTAAAAGCTTTCAAGTCTCATGTTTAATAGTTAGAGTCATTATGAAATGATTGGATTGAATTTGAACAAGGATTTTGATAGTTTTTGGTTATCAGTCAATTGTGGCTTTATTTTCTATAAATGCATTGTTTTAGATTATGGGTTTCTAGAGTGAAGTTGTAGTTCAATATTACAGTTGTGATTCTATTTTCTGCAAGTGTAGTTCACGAAGACAGATGCAGTTTTCTAGTTATCAGTTGTAGTGAAAAATATTAGTTGCATCTATGTTATTGATAGTTGTGGTTCACAGAATGTTGTTTTTGATAATTTGATGGTTTTGACCTAGTTTTTGAATAGATTTTGATTATTTTTTATGAAGTCTGATTGGAAGACAATGAATATAGTATCAAGCACTTATTTTTGGTCTAGTTTTGGATGCGAAAAATGTTGATTTTGAAATAAAACACACATAGAAAACTATGAATGCTCCTTCTATACCTACTCAAACATGAACAAACAAGTGATCATTAGCCAAGAAATAAGAAAGAAAGAAACATTCCCTATGAAGTTCATTTTAACACAAGAACATGAAACAAAGTAAATTATCAAATACAATACTAATGAAATACTATTCGAAATGCTCAAACCAGCATCCCATAGGGAGATTAGTGCTCCTTTGATGTGGAAAGAAGCCCTTTCCTAACCCCTTGATAAGATTGATGATGTATTTGATGAAAAAATTATGAAAAAGGGCTATAATATTTCTAAAATGGATGAAAATATGAAATGCTATGAACTCAAATGGCTATAGTAATTATGCTCTTAGTTGATGGATCCAAATTGTGAGAATGATGCCTCTATTTATAGAAGCCAAAGATGGAAGAGTGAAGGAGTTTGATGAATGTGGGATTAAAGAATAGACCAATAGCATAATGCCACTTGTCAAAATGCTAATGAATCTTGAGGGAGATGTTCTCACACATGTGTGACCACATTTTGGAAGATGTGATGTGTAAGAAGAATAAATATCAAGGTGGCTTGTGTAAGAGAGTGTGTAAGATTCCATTTAAAGCCAAGGTGGCTTGTGTAAGAGGAGGTGTAAGACCCATTTAAATCCAAGGTGGCTTGTGTAAGAAGAGGACATGTAAGAGATTTTAATGCCAAGGTGGCTCAAGAAAGAGGAAAAAGTCCTTTGGAGGGAAAAGTCAAGTGGGTGGAATATGCCACTTTTTTGAATAAAAATAAGGTAATTAGTAAATAAAATAAATTGATTTACATGTGCAACTTGACCAAGGTTGACTTAACTTAGGGTGGATTCAAAAGCTAGAGGAATGGGGGATTAGTGTTAGGAGTTAATTAATTTAGGATTAATTAACTTAAATGAGATTGGTTGATTTGTGACACATGATTTAAATTTTTGGGTTTATTTAAATCATATGAGAGGATATTAGAACTTTAGTATTTTAATTAAATAAAAATGATTTATTTAACTAAAATAAGAACATTAGGATTTAATCAAATAAAATTGATTTATTTAATTAAAAGAAGAACTATAGGATTTAATTAAATAAAATTGATTTATTTAATTAAAAGTGGGCCATTAGGATTTAATTAAATAAAGTTGGTTTATTTAATTAAAGGAAGAACATTAGGGGATGATAAAGAAATCCGATAAAGTGTATTATCTGATTTAAGGGGGAAATTAATTAAATAAAGATTATTCAATTAATTGGTTGAAGGAAGAATCGATGTTAGTAAATTAGGATCAAGTGCGAGATATCAATTATGATAATTTGAGTGTCTACATTTTTCCACTCTTTGAAGCAATATACCTACTGCATTGGTTCAAAGAATAACAATGGCGATATCAAAAGTTAAAAAAAATATGATTTTCTAGATGCCCCACTGCTACCCCAGTGAGAAGAAATATGTCGGTATATTGCTCCCTTGAGAGATTGGATGAAAATTTGGATTTTTAGGGAAGATCTCAAAAAAAAGATGACAAATTTCCTAAAGGATCCAAAAAGGCTCCAGGATGCCGAAAATATGCCAAAATGCAAAAAAAGATGTGAAACAAGCCTTGATCAAGAAAAAACGGTGCCGATGGGACAAAACCATAGTTTGATGGATAAATCGAGGCAAAAAACCCTAATTTTCATACTTAAATAGGCTTGGAGGGGTCACTTTCCATTCATTTGTGCATTCACACCTTAGCAGTTCTAGTCTTTTGAGCTCTAACCCTTCTGCGAGATGGCGTAATGAGTACTTCCCCGACACATTTCCGAGTGAGTTCATGTCTTCTAGATACCTCCAGGCTTAGGACCACCGGTATGTGACAAAGATCCAACTTTGAATTTTGATGTTTCAATGCATTTATTATGCGTCAAAGAGTTGAAGTCCCCAATGCCACTATATGGTGATGCGCAAACACTCATTTGACAACGCTAGGAGGTCAAATAGTGTCACTAATGTAAATGGCAAAGCTGATCATAATTTGACATTGGGGTTTAAATTCTTAAACAATGATGCTTTTGTTAAAAGTGACACTAGGATCAATTTGGGATTAGGGTTTTCATTTCAAATAGCGACGCTTTCATTAAAAGTGGCACTTGGCTTGATTTGGTTTTAGGGTTCAGTAGTCAAAGGGTGAAACTTGTGAAAATGGTGGTGCTTGAGCCGATTTAGCATTTCCAAAGAGTCCAGTCCTGCTATATGGAGTTTGACAAATGGAGACACTTTTGCAAACAACAACACATTCGTTGTCCTAAGGTCAAAAACTCCAAATGGATTTACGTCTTTTTTATAAATTTTGACATTGTGCACTTCATGGGTGTAGGATGTTATCTAGCCTATGTTATCACGTGAGCACCGACCTTCAATTCTTAGCAAACTAGGCTCTTTTTCCAAGATCTAACAAGAGCATCTAGGGGTGATTGGTTTTTGGTACATAGCCTATGCGCCCATTATCTAGACTGACCTTGTAATGATGACCATGTTGTGTGAGAGATGGCACAATGAGACCTCATATTTTCACCTTCTGACCGATGAGGCAACCGTGAGCCTTGAGGATGTATGGTGCATCCTACGGTTTCTAATACATGACGCTCGGTGATTTATAATATAGATGACAGCGTCGACGCATGCCATGATGTCATGGGGTATAAGGATCTAGTTTTGACCGAGGGTCAGATTGTTTTGGAGTTCTACAGAGGTCAGGTTCCACTCTTTAGGTTGATCATTGTGGCCATTGTATTTGGTTTAGTGCCTCTAGATCGACAGGGTTGATTTTTGAATACAAGATGGGGTTTAGCCTGGGAGAGTATGTTGAGGCGGACGAATTTGTTTGCCTAGGGGCCAGTGATGCCAACATCATTATACCATGATCTACATGATTTTGCATACTTTGATGGTCATGCGATTGGCACCAGAGTGACACTATTACAAATTTGGGCTTGGGAGCATATTGTCATGCTCCGACCAATAATCACCTTGGTGGACACAAATCCCAATGATCCTATGGTATGGAGATATGGGGGTGGGATCACCTTGTGGCTTATGAGATAGCTTGGTCTTCATTATTGGCACTATATTATAGATGATTTGGCATCATTCACCTAGCGACCATGGCTACAGATACCCGTCTAGTACAACAATATTAAGTAGTTGTTCTATGCATGTCAAACTCGATTTATGTAGGGGCGAGAGAATACTATCATAGAGCGATATTTTCCAAATAGGGTAGCTTGATAGTTCTAAGAGGTTCATGATAGACTGGTTGAGGGATATACTGCTATTTTTTCTAGATCAACCTAGGAGACTGCATGGGGGTGAACGATCACAACATCTAATGTAGTCAATTCATTCAGATAGTTAGTTGCTAGGACATGGGCCTATGGTCAAGGACTAGCAGATCCAGGGGTCACACGGGCATATGCAGAGTGATTTAGACCTCCACTATGGCTAACAGATCCAGCAACAACAATTTCATGGGGGAGACCTAGGGGAAGGACTACTCAGAGAGCATAGGTGGGAGCAGGGGGATAGGATCCAAGGGCACCACCTAGATATGGGCCACTCGATCAGCAATAGGATCTACCACCACACCAACCACACTAGGCTCAATAGGATCAACCCCATTAGGCATAGCAGCCCCATCAACCACATGATCCTCAAATATAGCAGCTATAGGAATAGGTACATGGCTTATAGGCATAGATATAGGTAATCACATGTGAGGACCAGGCTCACCAGCAAGTACATGCCATCACCTTAGAGAGATATTAGGCCAGACATCAAGTTCAGGCCCTCACCACTAAGAGAGATCATGAGAGGCAGCAGAGACAAGCCCTAGAGCTACAGTTAGCTCAGGAGGTTGGCCACAGGTAGCAGCTAGAGAGCATGGCCACCACATCTCAAGGTATGACAATATCAATGTGGATGTATCACAAGGTAGTGAGATAGGCTGAGTACTATATATTTCACTACCATCGGGAAGTGTCCTCAACCCTTAGACAACTGGATTATTCATAACAGACAATGGTTCGACATGCAAGAAAGGGGAGCAACCATCAAGGCTAGCCATGTTTTGATATACACTCACAAGCTTTTTTTTTAATAGCCCTATGGGCTTTGTACCCTGAGTGATGTACATACACTTGAGTCCAATTTTGTATCATGACAGTTATGTTTTTTTGATATATATATGAGTTCTATTGATTCATGATGATGTGTTCACTTTATTTATGCTTTATGTATGGATGTATTTGATGTTTTATGTATATATGATGTGATTCACTCTATGTTATGGATGATTATGATATGTAGATTTTAATGGATGCAAATGTTTATGGATGCATTTCTTTTTGTATATTTTATATGCATTTTTATGACGATGTATGAAATATTGATGTATGGATGAAAATGTTTATACAAATGACTTCTAGGATGCTTAGAATAACAAATCTATATTATGTCTTAAGTGATAATGTAAAATGGATTATGTGATATTGTGATGATTTATGAGATGCATGTGATGTTATGATATGTTATGATATGTGAATGTCGTGGATGCATGATGTGAATGAAATGTTTTCATATCTTTTCCATGTATGTTTATGCTAATGATGTATGAATATATGGATGCAAATGTTTATGATATGAAAATTATTTCTAAGATAATCAGACTATGAAATCTATATTATTCCTCGTAAGTTCAAATGATCACGAAATATGCAATGGTTTATGATTTGCAATGATGTGATATGAAACGACTATGATATGTAATGATTTATGATTTTCAATTATGTGATATGTAATGACTATGATATTTAATGAATATGATATATAATGATTATGATATGATATACAATGATTTATGATATGATATGTAAAAATTTAAGATAATGAGAATAACAAACCTCTATCATTCTTCATAACTTAAAATGATAATGTAAAATACAATGATGAGATGCAATAATTTAAAATAATCAGAATAATTTGTATTATTCTTCATACCTTAAATAATGATTTAAATGTAATGATGTGTGTATGTTGATGGTCTGTGGATGCAGGATGAATGTTTTTTGGTTAACTGTCATGATACCATGTTAGCACAGAGAGAAGAAAGAAGAAATAAGATGATGAAAGGAGGAACCAACAAGTCTATGATTTTTTAACACTTTATTAGAGATAATGATGAGGGATGATGATTTTTTTATTATCAGAGATTAGGGATGTAAAGGAATTTCTTTCCTTATGTTTGATAACACACATAGATACGATGCATCCAGGTATAAAGAACCAAGATGGTGTTGTACCTAGCGTGATGGACTTTGACATGATAATCAAATAGGAGTATTCCTGTTCACACCTGACATATGGAAACCTTAGTAGGATGTACTTTAGATATTTCAAATATCTTGGACAGAAACATAGAGGCAAAACCTAACAATGTAATAGTCAATGTGAATGTAAAATTCTTTCAGCTCCCTTCGGGTGTTATTTTTCTTGTTTTGCTAAAAGTTGGCCCGACCCTCATATGTTCAACTTGCTTCCCTTAGCCTTCCATCAACCTTAATTTTCTATACTCTGTCGGCAGATTTCACGTGGCTACCCAATGCTCTCCAAAGAAATTCTTCCCTTTGCTTCTCAATCAGCTCCTACTATGCCTCCGTGTGTCTTTACCGTAGGCTATTTTTAACTACTCCCCTTCTTTGTCTAGTCGCGCCTCACCCACATGCCACATATCCTTTGTTTGCAATCTTTGGCAGACCCCACATGCAGTTTCAATAGTAAAAATTTTGCTACTTGTCTTATCGGCACAAGCTTTCATCAAAGGGAGGGGAGAATGAACTATGGTTTATGAACTACTGCCATGTATTTCCTCAGTAGGTCTTCATCAAAGGAAAGATTAGAGTGCATGCTAGGCTACCAAATGTCATCATGTGTTCTAATTGCCTCTACTGAGAGGTGACACTTTCCCGCACAAGGTAAGCTAGGACCACTTCCATCATTTGTAGGGGGATGTGTCTAGCTGGGAAGCGTCTACGTGCCATGGCCTGATATTTTCTGTTACAATAACTGAAGAGAATCTACGGCTACATCATTGCTCTAGATATCAAATCCTTTCTATTGCTGGTTCACTAGGAAGTGGAATTGCTAGCTATAAATACTTCTTCTTATTTCAGAAAATGAGTTCAAAAGTGATAAAATTTTGAGAAAAGACACCAAGCCTTTTACTGTTTCTTTGATTATTTCAAAATAACTCATAGACTATGCCATTGTTCAACCTTTCTATTTTCTTAAGCTATTTGATAAACTTTATACTGTGTCATTATTATTTGAATGTTTATTTGCAAAAATTCTATAATTTTAATGCAAATTTGTTGGTTAAGATCATGTCTTTGACTCCTCTTTTCAGTGAATATGCATGAAGGTTATTTTATGTCATTGGATGAATTATTCAAGCTTCTATCTTTGATTTTTTTCATTTTGAGACATAGAAAATTGATGAACAGGCCCTTAAATCGTATCTAAAAGATAGATTTATCATGCCTTACATCTAAATTTTGGTGCATCACCCTAGTTAGATTTTTTATTTTATATCTTCTTCCTTTTCCAATTCAAAACCCTAGTTACATAAAAAGCCGACTTCTTAAAAATCCAAAGGTCACTCAGTTTAGCACAATTGGTCCCCCATTAACTGAGTTTCCCATAAAGGCTGTTACCTTGCCAATTTTTGGCATCAATAGTTTCTTTTTTTTGGAACACCCAGTGGGACCTACTTAAATGAATTTTAATTTAAAGAGGGTTTATGATCCATTGGCCTATTACTAGGTCCCAAATAGGGAATAATTTTGATTTGCTAGTACCGCCATTAGGGATAGTACAGGCCTCAACCCAACTAGTGAACATTCTACTCCCTTTGCCCCTACCGCTAGCCATGTTGTGTGCTGCTAATAGGAATTATGTGGTGTGGGACATAAAAAGTCCTCTTAGAGCACCAATAGCACCTGTCGTTTGGGCCCCCATTCTGGTCTCTACTGTAAAAGTTATACCCAAGTTTACAAGAGATGGAACTAGAATTTCATCCGAACATCAGCAAGATCTTACAGATGTATGTTTGGTGCATGGGGTAACAGAACAAAACATAGTGCTAAGGTTTCTCATGACCTCTTTCAAATGTAAAGCACTAGATAGGTACCACACGCTGTAAGCTAGTACCATTTCCAATTGGGATGATCTTGGAGATCCATTCTATGAAATATTCTCGAATGAAGGAGATAGGTCTTTCTAGTATTATTAGCTGGAGATCATTAAGCAATCTCCATATAAAGCCATGAATGACTTCAATGCCCAGTTTCACATAACTAGGAAAAGAATTCAGACTACAATCTACCCACCACCCGACTTGGCGTTCATGTTCTAATTAAGGTCCATTAACGCTGACATCTCAATGATGATCCGATCACTCATCAGAACTACTCTACCAAATGCATATATCATTTCAATTAAAGTGGAGAATAATTTAATTGATGTCGGAAAGCTATCACCTCAGCCCACCATGCCTATATTCCCAGAGGTATCAGTTCCCGCCCAGGTGACACCATATACCACTGTAGCCACTCCTCCTCAATCCATATACAAATGAAAGTGCACCGTAGAGCATTTCTTCCACATCTATTTCATCAAAGGATAATATATGTGATGTCAAAGAGATGTTGCAGGTTATGGCCAATGAGATAACTGTTATCAAGTGCAACTAGGCCACTCCTTCGAAGTTGACCTATCAAAATTATAAGGTTGGAAGGTCCTCTTACCAAAAAAACCAGTTCCAAGGAGGCGCTCACACAAATCCATAGGCACAAACAACAAATCAAATAGTGTCGGTACCCACTTCATTGCAGAGCACCAACCTAAGCTCGAGTAGAGATCTAACCGTGGGGCAGAACAATTTAGTTGATGATGCCAACCCATGGTGTTTCCCTTGCAAAAATTCACATATGCCTCGAAAGTGCCCACATGACAATATACAATAGAAGGTGGTGGAAAAGCGTAGCCAAGGTGTGGCACCAAATTTAGGAGGTTATACATATTCCTCTCTACAAATGGAAAAAATAGTACTCACTGCTCAAATGCAAGGGATGTCTCTGGAGAAAGAAAATGACATAGCTCCTACCCATGCCCTTTTTTCATGGATGGAAGGAGAAGAAGTGGTGTTCACATTCGATACATCAACTTCAGAAACCCCACAAGTGCATTCTGATTACAACAATCCCTCCAAGAGGAGATTCATGGGAGAATCAGTCATCCTGCAATTAGTCATCTCATAGCCTAAAAGTGCTTTTGACTAGAATCCTAGTACCTCTACAGTGGTTCCACAATATCCACTGCGAAGGGAAATTATTATAACAAGAGCTAAGGAGCAGAAGCCCCCAAATTTGCCACCATTCAATATGGTGGAACAATTAAAAAAATCATCCGCTAATGTGACCCTGTGGGATATCTTAGCTATTATAGAGTAGAAGACATTGCTATAGAGGGCTCTCCAAGAGGATCCAATCATTGAACCAAAAGAGAAATAAAGTAAAGGGAAAGTTATTGATCAATCACCTCTAGTCAAATTTCTTGCAAATACAGCAAAGGAGATCTCTACTGACAACAAAGAAGAGAAGCCAAAACCCAAGCCCTTCTTCTTAATTCTCATTAGAGGGGAGAAATTACTATACAATTCTATGATCGACTCTAGTGCTAGCATGACTTCTTGGGTGGCGTTATATTGATTTATGGGAATTTTTATGCCATTTGAGTTTTATTGTTTGATTTCCATTTAATTTTGGAGTGCTTGAGCCTGAAGTGTTGTTGTTGGATTGTGTGTTTGGGAGTGAATTTAACTATTGCATTTGGATTTCCTGAATGCCATTCGCATTTTTCTCAAGCTTTGAGGTTTCTTGTTGGCTTCTTGGTTTCGATTCCTCTATTCTCATGGTATGTTAATGTTGTCTCTCTCTTTTGAAATGGATTGCTTTACTTTGTGAGCTTTCGCGCTTTTCACATTTGCTACATTTTTTCTTGTTGAATGTGCGTGATTCTTGGGCATTTTGAGTTTTTTTTGGGGATTCATGTCTTTCCAGTTTGGTGTTTTTCATTTCTAAGCTAGGGAATTTTCCATTTTGTTCGGGTGCAATTCTTGGGTGGTTATTTTGATCTTTCCATTCAGGTTTATCTCTAGCAGCTTGCTTGTATTTTCCACAAACTTTCTATCATTGTAGGTAAACAAGTTGTGCCTGAGCTATTATGTGCATTCATGGCTGAAGGTTTAGGGTTTTCAACCTAGGGCATGGCCAATCCCTCTCAATTATCTAAGAGGGGAGTTTTGAATTCAAGGTTGATCCATTGGAGGTCTAGGTCAAGCTAGTATCAGGCTCAAGGTTCTTAAATCTATGATCATTCAATCTATTTGGGAGAGAACGAGATAAGCGTAGCTATTCAGGCTTTCAGTGTCTTCATAGAATTCCCTACCTACCAGAATTCCTCGATTTTTCCTATTTTCTCTTTGTTCTTCATAATGTGCTTTGATCCGGATTTTTACTTGTCTCGTGGATTTCCGCTGCCTTCATATTTCCCTGGTTTTTTCATTGCTTGGTTGTTTTCCAAAAATTGGGCTTAGGTGGTAACATTTTATTTATTTTTCCGAAATCCGCACCCTTGGGATTTTCCCGAATGTTCTGCACCTCCTTCATTTTTCCAAATTGTTTAAACTGTTGCCATTTTCGAGAATTTTTGTCTAAGGCAGATTTTTCTAAGGTTTTGTGAGAATGAAGAATTTGACGGTTATATGAGGATTTTCTTGGTGATTATTAATTTTTATTATTAAATGAACTTATGCTAAGATGTATCAAATAATTCCTTGCTTATATTGATTGATTAAATGATTATATGGATGTTTGTATGCTTGTTTTGCTGAATTTCATCTGGTCTGGATTTCCCCAGAATTCCTCTCCAGTCTAGATTCCACCAGGGGGGCTAAAACCCAAACTTTGGGATGGTTAATTTGATATGGATTTTTGACACTCTGTTTATTATGGATCTTATTTTTGTGCCTTTATTATTTGTAGGAAAGATAAGGACAAGTTGTTGATGGGAAAGGCAAAGGAAAGGCAATGGATCCAAGTGTTGAAGGTTCAACTATCTCTGAGGAAGAGAGAGTTAAGATGGATATAAAGAGTAGGATCCCTGAGAGTAGGCTGAATTTTGTTTGGTCAGGGATCATTGATACAAATGTTGGAATGTGGGACTATGAAGAATTCAAGGCAGAGATGCCAGCAAAAAATCTTCCTTTGTTGGCTATAAGGACATTGGATTCTGGGTTAGCACATGTGGCTAGATTTCCTTCTATCGTCCAATGTTATGAGTTGGTGCTTGATTGTGCTAGGCATTTTGACAAGGATACACAAAGGATAATTGGTCCTCAAGAAAGGATTGTGGCAAACTTCGACCCTTTTTCCATAGCTCAGACCTTTGATATGCCTGATTAGTCCCATGTTGCGGTTTTTTATATGGATTCGGTCAAGAAGTATTATGAGGAGAATGTTGTTAAATAGTAGTAGGTTATTAACTCTTGGTTGGAGAAGCCCAAGTCTCACTTCTCTAAGTTTCCCAAGCAGCTAGTCAGACTCAAGTTCAGGAGGGAGTATTATGATGCAATCACACTCCTCAGCAGGTTGGTAGGATTGATAAGTGCAGGAGTATTTGAGAGTTGGATGTTCAATATTATTGCTCGGACGGAGCAAGGTATAGATTACCACTGGGTAGGTGTTATAAGTGCAATAATTCATGAGAAAATGTGCAATGTCCTGTAGACAAAGACCTTCACCATGACTTCTTAATTGGTGTATGCACTTGCAAGGTTTCACGCATACAAGGGGCTGAGCACCAGAGGTGTGTTTGGGCAGGATGTAATCTATGAAGTGTATCCACCACTACACTTGGGTGGAGGAAGCTATAGGTAGGTGAATGATGCATTCACCATGTATATCACTAGGTTGTTGTAGGGTGTTGAGCATGTTATAATTTTAGACAAGGCCAAAGAATTGATCAAAAGGTTTCGAGCTTGGTTCATTTAGTTTCGTACCTTTTATTACATAATAATTGATGGTTGTCAGAGGAATCCCTACAGACTTCCAAGATATCCAACAAACCATGTTATATTGTTGGAAGTCACAAGGCAAATATGTGATTTTGATGTGATTGTGAAGGGAGAGAAACATAAGATGGGATTTGGTAATGACTTCCCACTGAAGATAGGCACTAATGAGGTATGCCCTTCTATCCAGTCGGCCCATGCTTTCGAGGAGGATATGAGCACTCTTGGTCTCTCCTTCCATTCCAAAAGGGCCAAGTTTGATATCACTGGTGAAGCATAGAAGAAGGATAGGAGGGAATATAGTCACAAGGATAACATAGAAGATTATCGGGCTAACCTTGGTGATGAATTTGAAGTTAGAAAGAAGAAATTCTCTAGGGTGCCAGCAGACTTAGTAAGGTTATATAAAATAAAGGAAATTCTTGATCAAGTCGAAGAGGATGGGAATCTAATTCAGGATCACATCTTTGAGGCTGTGATGGACAAGCCAGTTGGAGAAGTTGACTAGCTAGAGGAGGAAAAGATAGAGTTAGAACAAATCACGACTCCGGTGATTAAGTACACCAAGTTGTGGCTTAAGCACAAAATGTTAGAATTGGAGGGTGAAGGTGTGTAGTGCACCTATTACTTAATGGGAGACTTGGAGTCTCATTACACTTCCAAGGAGTTGCATGAACATGATCATAAAGGTAAAGCCAAGGTGGGCTCTCCTTTCAAAATAAAGATTAGAGATGTTTATACAGAAGAGGTAGTAGAAGCAAGGAAGTAATGGAAGCCCATTGCCAAGAAGAGAAAGCATGTCTCAAGGAGAAAAGGGGCTGAGAAAGATGAAGAAGGAAAGGAAGAAGTGGACGCCACTACTCCTTTATCCAAGAAAAGAAGACTTGTGAAATTGTCACAAAAGGAAAAGGAGACTTCCAGGATAGATAAGGAGGTTGAGGCACCTATGGTGGAGGTAGAGAGTTCAGAGGAGAAAATACAAGTGTACATGAGGAGGTAAAGGACTTCTTCTCCAAAGGATGTTGCACTAAAAGGAGGTGTTCTTGTGACTGCTCTTGTCATTGAATAGGAGGAAATTCCCCCTTCTCGAGAGACTGGTAGTGTGCCAGATGAGCCAAAGAATGTTGAAGACCCTAAGGATTAAAGAGAAGAAGAATTCTAGGAGGGAGATCTCTAGAATGCAGAGGAAAAAATTGATAAAGTATTACAGTCTCCTTTGGTGGCTTATGCAGATTTTCCTACAGAGGTACATGAGGAAAAAATATCCTCAAGAGGAGGAGATGCCAGCCAAGATTCCCTCACCAACACAGGACAAAGGGGAGGAGCAATGTAAGGAAAAGGAGGATTCAACTAGGGAGATCCCTGCAAAGCCAAGCATTGAGAGGGATGCACCAAGTGTTCAACAGGAATAGGATAGGAAAGATAGGGTGCAGTCAAAGTCCACTATTCTAGGTTGGCTAGAGAAAGAGTTGAAGATAAAATAGGTTATAGTGGAAGACACTCCCTAATTGGGATGACCTACTAGCTAACATTGGAAAAAGAAAAACAAAGAAGAAAGCCAGGTTCATTTCTAGAATTTAAAGAGATGGATCAAATAACAAGGTGGCCCATATTGCTACTCCTACTCTTGATAAAGATAGAGATGGGCTGACTGCAAAATATTATCATGTGCAGACCACCGATTTAGGGAATGCTTCCATGGAACAAGATATTGAGGAGTATCAAGGATCTAGAGTTGTGATCATTGGTAGATTGAGGGAGGAGGTGAAAACTAAGCATGATTTGGACAAGGAAAATGAGAGACTAAAGAGGTACTTGCAGGAGTTGATGAAACCCTTGCAGTCCATCAGTTCTTCCTCTTTTGCTGTAGGTTTCTTGCCTCAAGAGACAATATTAGATCTTGAAAAGATGAAGGGAACTACACATGCTACAGTCGGTTGGTTGCAGGGAGTTCAGACCAAGGGATATGGTGCCATCAAAGACATATTTTCAACTGTAGGGAAGGAAATGAGGTCAATTGATTGGGTAAAGACTGTGCAAGCCCAGGATAAGGAGTATATAGATCTCTTGCTTCAGAAAATAAAAACAATCATGGAGCATACTAAAGATCAACTAGTAAAGGATGGAATTATTCCTTTCTCAAGGTTTGCAGAGCCCTAGGAATGGTTTGAGATTCTACAGATTAGGCAAAGGGCCTTGAAGAAGATAAACAAATAGGGGAAGCGAATTCAAGACACTTTGAGTGGTATTTATGAAAAGTGTATCTCCTTCTTTGAAATTATGACAGGGAGAAATAAGTTTTCTCCGAAGCATCTCAGTTTGGAACAGTTAAGGAGGTGGTGGAGAGATGTCTACTCTCCAATCAATGAAGGTCTAGTTACTAAACATCAGTTAGATGATGTTGCAACTTACATTGTAGTCATTGATAGGTATCAAATGAATAGGGCTTATTGGGATAGTGCAGTGAAACAAGAAAGAGAGTACATCAAGTCTCTTGAGAGGAAAGTTAGGGTTTTTCTTGTGCCACCTATTTCTGAATTGGACAAGGTATTACTAGAAGTGCATGGCGAAATGGAGCATGCTAAAGACAAAGAAGGGAAGTAGTTAATATAGGGCTACATCAGATTTTGTGCTTCCCATTATTTATCCTCTTCCTTCACATGCATTGGATCGAGTTCTTTGAGACCCCAGGCCGACTTGGATGAAATTCGTGCAAATTTCACATTTCATGTTATTTTCGAATATCTTTTGGGCCGACCTATCTTGGGGGGTTCTCTATAAATTTGGCATGATGCCTCATTTGTAATATATAGAATATAGAATAGAATAGTAGTAAAAATTTAGAAGAATTTCACACTTGAGCGAATTGTAAGAGCAGTAATTAGGGTTTAGCTTCAAGCACGTGATGTAACAAAAGAATAAAATTGTTGCCACTTTGGGTGATTTAATATAAGAAAGGATATTGTGATTTGGTATCTTTCTTGTGTTGATTTTTATCTAGAGTGGTTCCTGATATTCTATCCTTAAAATTGCTTAAGTTTATTGTTAGATGGTTTGGTGATGCTTAGGGTTTTATACTTGAAATGTTTGCACTAATCTCTAGTCCATAATTTTTGCAGTTAACTGATTGTTAGCTGCTTTGCAAAGTTAGCCTAGACTTAAAACTGTGCTTAGTTCAATTATGAATGTTTGTTCATTTCAATTGCAATAGGGTTGTCTTGAATGAATATGCATGATTTGAAAATATTTAACACCTTAGAAGATTGCACTATTTCTGTAAGATTGCAGATTTATTTGGATTGAACAGAAAATGGTTTATGAGGGATCAGTCCATTTTGAGCATCTTATCTTTCGCATTAACATTCTTAGGGTTAGAATTATTCTTAGAATTATCTCTGAAACTTTCATCTTTTGTTATTTCTTTATTATCTAGGTTAAATTTAGGGTTTGAAGTATCAACATATTGCTAGATCTTATAAATTCGAGTCTAGTATTTTCTTGTAGTAACGTCCGTTTGTGATTACCATCATTTTCATATTATCTCTGAGTTGTTTTATTTTCATTGTCAATACCTGACATTAGAGACCTTGGGATTATTTATTGAGGCTTGCTGATAGAGATTTACCTTTCAAGAGAGATAGGATATCATATTCTATTTAAGTTATTGTTGTGCAGAAAACACCATCAACAGATTGGCGCTAAAAGGAGGGCTTGAACAAGCAAGCTGAAGCATTTTCTAAATGGCATTTCTCCTGAGAGGCTTAGAAGAAGAACCAGATCTACTCTAGGAGAAGAGGAATTTCAAGAATTGCATGCCCCTAGTAGGTCAAGAAGGACCAGAAGAGGGGAAGAATCATCATCTGCTTAACCACTTCCATCATCCCCATCATCCTCATCCTCATCTAATTTTGAAGTAATTCCTATTCCGCAACCCCAACCAACCATAAATCAGCCATTACCACCCCCACCACCACCAATGGCTTTCCTTGCCATTAACCCATCTCCATTAATTTTAAATGATTACAATGTCATGCCCAAGAACCCTGAGCATTTTTTCTCTAAGTTCCATACTCATGATCCCAATAGGATGGAAGAGGAGCATATCAGGATTTTCTAGACCTGTCTAAGGGATAGAAAAATAAATAATGAAGATGTTCCATTCAATATTTTCCCTTATTCCCTTGGGGAAGAGGCCTTTTATTGGTATAACCACTTACCTACTACTTCCATCCATAATTGGGCAGAACTGGAGACTGCATTTCTGTAGAAGTTTAAGATTCCCATTAGTGCTAATGAGCTATACATGTAGCTTAGTGGGGTAAAAAGAGAGGTTAATGAGCCTATAGTATCATTTAACAATAGGTTCCACCGAGCATACACCAGACTCTAGGCACCTTATGTTGGAAACAAATACACTACCCTAGAAGTTTACTTTGAAGCCCTGGACAACCTTACAGCCACCTTCCTTAAGTGGGGGACTAATCCCCCAACTGCTTTTCTCACTGCATATACAAAGGTTGTTAAGGTCAGCACAGACTTGAGGCAACATTTATCAGGAACTCTGCCATCCTTAGGGCCTTTTTATCACCCTGGACATGTCCAAGCTCTCAACCAGGCTTTGACTAATCATGCTCCCATAATGAATCCAATACCCTCATTGCCTTTGGTCCCTCATCTAGGTCCTCCAATAAATCAATCTCAGCCTATGACCTCTTATACTCAGCAAAGGGCTAATCAACCCCTTCATTCATAGCAACAAGTTGGTTTCCCTACATACTTGAAAAATTTAGATGTTTTGAATCAGGCTGTTGGTTCTAGAGGAATACCTAGATACCCTCTTGGTAATACGAATTCAACACCAACTAATGGTCTAGATAAAGAGCAGCTGGATGAGTTATTTAAGTAGGTGAAGAAATTGAATATGGAGGTGACCTATTTGAGAAATCAGAATAGTCAACTTCAGGTTGCTCAGAAGAACATGCAATCTAATTACAACAAAGAGGGCAGGAACTTAGAGAACAAGAACTTTGATAGAAGACAGTATTTTGACAGAAATCAAAATTATGATAGAGGACGAGGATCTGGTTAGAATTTTTACAGAGGACAAGGCTCTGGCTAGAATTATGACAAAGGGAAACAAGGTGGAAAAGGATTCGATAGAAGGCAACCACCTAGGTGGAATAGACCATGGAATACTATAGCTAATAATGAAGGGGTTCCCACTCCATTGGGTCAGCCTTCTACTTAGGAGAAGCCTCCAAGTGGTGCATATTTGTCAGAAGCATCTTTGTCTGGATGGTGTAGGTTCCATAAGACAAGCCAACATTCTGAGTTAGACTACACTGAGTTTCAGACTACTGCTTGTATCTTCCAATATGAAGTTGTGAATGATTCCAGTAGTTAGGAGATTGTGGCCTCAAATCCCTATGATTCTCTAGTATTGGTACTTAATCATGCCCCATTCCCAAAAGGTGAGGAAAATAAACCAGAAGAGGAGTCCAATGATTAGGATGATGAGGCAGAGCATTGAGGAAAATGAAAATGATAATGGTCCATTGGATGAGGAAGAAGTTGGTGTTGAAGAAGTTAAGATGTTTCAACAACCAACAAAGAAATATGATTTGAGGAATAGGCCTAATAGGATTCCACAGGCTAGAGGCCCCTTCACTACTTCTATCCCTCCCACCAATTTTACCACCCAACCAGATCCACAAGCTAGTAATAATCCACCTTATCCTCATCTGCCAGCACAATACCTATCAAAGGGAAACAATGTTGAAGTTTCAAAGGATAGACAAGTTGGTGGCTACAAGGAAACCCATGTTGATATGCATGTGGAGCAATGGGGTGAGTATGTAATTGAGGAATTCAAGAAAGTATAGGTAAGTCTTTCTACTTTTGAGTTATTAAGAGTCCTTGCTATTAGAAATGCAGTCTTGGGGCCATTCAGTTCGAACATAGTATCTCCAGGAGTAATTGCCAATGAAGCTATTGCCAGATCTTTTAGTTCACGGGCATCTAGAGGTCAGGTCCCGCCTGTAGAAAAATGGAGAGATAAAGATAAGGGTCAAGTTGCAAAAGTTGACACCCAGTTGAGTTTGTTTCAAGGAAAGATGGAAACCCCTCCTTTCCTAATTTTTGTTTGTATCTTTGGGAAGAATCTACATAATTGTCTTCTAGATTCAGGGGCATCTACAAATGTTATGCCTTTTGCTATTTGTAAAGCATTGGGTATTACCCCTATAGCCTATCAAAATAAATTCACTCAATTGGTCAAGATAGAGGTAAGTGTAGTAGGAGAATTGAAAATGATCCCCACTCAGCTTGCATCAGATCCAAGGGTGCAGCAGCTGATCAACATTTAGGTTGTTGATATTCCTGATACTTATGGTTTGATTTTGGGTTGAGATTTCACTAAGGCATTGAATGGATATACATCTATAGACCATTCTCACATGTGGCTACCATGGAAAGTAGTTCCAAATCAGATCAAGATTGAAAGAGAGCTCAAAATGAAGTATGTAATCACTGAATACCAGAATATTACAAATGAGGTATTGGTATTAGAGGTCAGCATGGGGAATTATGTGTTGGCTGCATCAGCCTTAGATAATGATGAGGTCTTTATGTTGCAAGGCCCCTTATATGAATTCATATTAGAGATCAATGGTTCTGGAACATTGACTGAACAAGTAGATGAAACGGATGACCAAGAGGATGGGAAACTTAGTTTGCTAGATAACTTTCAGGAATTCATCTAAAGGTGTGTGGAGAATCAGATCCAACTGGGAGGAAGTATGAACTTTGAAGAAATATTACTCCCAAGTTGGTGTCGAGTCCATGATGCTCCTCACTCTGAGTTGGAGTGTGACTTATATCAGACTGCTGTGGAACAGGTACAAAAATGCGTTAACCTAGTCCCAACTATTAGACTCAATGTACATAAGGAGTTAGATAATGATAAGGGTAAAAGTCCAATGCATCCTGAGAAGCCCCCTATTTGCAGTAAAATAAAAGGTGAATTAAAAAAATCTGATCCTGATGGCTATTGTACGTTAAGATTCGATGGATCCAAATCTAAGCAGGGTTCTAGAGCAGGGTTTGAATTGATCAGTCGTAAAGGTAAGAAATGTTTTTCTGCTCATAGACTCCAATTCCAATGTACTAATAATGTTATTGAATATGAAGCTTTGATCCATGGGTTGTTAATGGCATCAAGGAAGAAAGTTAAGATATTGCAAGTTTTTGGAGACTCTGAGTTGGTAGTCAAGTAGGTAAGGAAACATTATTCATGTCATGATAGGAGGATGACTAATTATAGGCATAGAGTGTGGGATCTTATTAAGGTATTCGATGCTCTCAACATCTAGTTGATTCCCCAAAGTATGAATCAAGTTGTAGAATCTATGGCAGAGGTTGCTAGCACATTACAACCTTTATCCTTTTCAGGATTGAAGAAGTTTACACCTGAACTCACTCCAGTGCCTTCAGTACTTGATAATGTTACCAACTTCTAGGTATTTGAAGATGATAAGCATATTTTGGATTTTATTACAAGTTGTGATGTGTTTGACTCTTAAGTCATTGATGAGATAGAGCCTCAAGAGGAAGAGATGGACTTGGGAGGAATCATTAACCTGAAGACCAAACTATTCCAAGAGGTATGGTGTAGCTTGAGTGAATTTTTGATTTGGATAAGATCAGAGATCAGGAACAATAAGCAAAAAGGGAGTCTCTCAACAACCAATGTGAAACATATAATATGGGGACACCAGATGACATCAAGATAATTTATATTGGTAAGGTATGTACTCCAGAAGAAAGAAAATGGATTATTGATGCCTTGCACACATACCATGATCTGATAGCCTGGAGTTATGAAGATTTTAAGACATATGATACTTCAATCATTACACACACCAATCCCTTGAAGTAAAATATTAAGCCATTCAAACAGAGACCAAAACCAATCAATTCCCTATTAGAACCCATCATTCAAAAGGAAGTGCAAAAGTTACTTTCAACATGAATTATATTTCCAGTAAGGTATTCAACCTAGGTGTGGACTTTAGGAATCTGGTTCCAATAAGAAAAAAGAATGGAGAAATCAGATTGTGTGTGGACTTTAGGAATCTGAACAGAGCATCAGAAAAAGATAGCTATCCAGTTCCTTCACTGGATGAAGTAATTCAGATTGTCAATGGATCTCAAATGATGTCCTTTTTGGATGGGTATTCTGGATACAACCAAGTTATGGTACAATGTGAAGATAGACACAAAACTGCCTTCACTACAAAATGGGGAACTTTTTCTTATAGAAGGATGCCTTTTGGATTGATCAATGCTAGAGCTACATTCTAGAGAGCTATGGATATTACTTTTAAGGACATAATTGGTAAGTGCATCATTATTTATATGGATGAATTGACAATTTTCTCTAAGAAGTGGAATAGTCATATAGCAGATTTATGCAAAGTATTCCAAAGGTGCAGAGAGTTTGGCATTTCACTTAACCCAAGGAAGTGCATTTTTGGAGTCATAAAAGGAAAATTACTAGGACATATTATCTCAGGATAGGGTATTGCTATTGATCCTGAATGAATATAGGCTATCTTGAAGATTCAGCCTCCTGCAAGCAAGAAAAAAATGAAGTCATTCTTTGGGAAGATTAACTTTGTTAGAAAATTTATCATTGGATTTGCAAAGATAGTGAAGCCCTTGAATGCTATGTTGAAACAAGAGGCAAAAGTGGAATGGAGTGCAAAAGCTAAGGAGAAATTTACAAAAATTAAGAAAGCTATTGTTGAGGCTCCAGTGTTGGTGAGTCATGATTATGCTAAACCCTTTTACATATATTCATTCACTTATGATCCCTCTTGTGCTGGAATGTTAACCCAAAAGTCTGATCAAGGTGATGAGAATCTTATAGCCTTCATGAGTACTCCTTTAAAGGATGTAGAATTAAGATATCACAATATGGAAAAGTAGGCCTATGCTTTGGTCAGAGCAATGAAAAAGTTCAGACACTATATTTTGAGGAATAAGGTCTTTTCCATAGTGCCTGATCCTATAGTAAAGTTGCTACTAATGCAGAATGAGCCAGGTGAACGAAGAGCCAAATGGGTGACTATGTTACAAGAATATGATATAGAGATTCAACCCATGAAATTAGTGAGAAGACAAGGACTAATGAAGGCAATGGCTGAGATAGGTCTTGATCTCACATCCCAACACTATTATCTTCAAGAGGTGTCTCCGGAAGACTAGTATGATGAAATCATTTATTATTTACTGAACCAACAATGTCTTGATCACCTTAGTACAGTTCAGAGGCAAGCCCTACACCTAAAGAGTGGAAGTTTTATGATTAAAGGAGCTTTCCTATATAAGAAAAATCATGAGGTCATGTACTTAAGATTTCTGGGGAAGGAAGAGACTACCAGAGTGATGATTGAATTCCATGAAAGATATGGTACAGACCATGGTTCTGCATCATCCACTACCAATTAGATCCTAAGGGCAGGCTATTATTAGCCTACTTTGTTTAAGGATGTGCACCACCATGTGAGGACTTGTCATATATGTCAAACTACAGAAAGTAAGGAGAAACATGCAGCCCTTCCACTTTATCTGGTCATAGAGGTAAAACCATTTGCCTAGTGGGGAATGGACTTGATAGGTCCAATTACTCCTTTGTCTTCTATGGGCCACAAGTATATTCTCACCATAACTGATTATTTTACTAGATGGACCGAAGCTCTTTCCTGTAAAAAATGTACTTATGATGTGATAATCAATTTTCTTGAGTCAGGTATTATTAATCATTTTGGTTGTCCGTTGTCTTTAGTTTGTGATAACGGTCCTGCATTTGCATCACTAAAACCTTTTAATTGGGCTTTTTATAATGGAATTATCATTAATTTGCATCCAATTACTATCCTCAAGGTAATGGTCTGGTTGAGTCTTCAAATAATAATCTCTTGATAGTCATCTGTAAGTTGCTAGAACAAAATCCTAAGGATTGGCACACCCAGCTTCGATTTTTTCTCTGGGAAGACCATACTAGATAGAAGGAATCTATAGGAACCTCTTCTTATCACTTAGTGTATGGTTTGGAACTTGTGTTTCCCATCCAATTGAAGATCCCTACCCTACAGTTTATAAATGAATACTACAATGAGGAAGATAAGCATGAAGCTCATTTGGCTGAATTGTTACACCTTGAAGAGAAAAGAGATGAAGCCCTAGAAAATTTTTCTAAACATCAGGTCGTAGTGAAAAGATGGTTTGATAGGAGAACTAAGGTGAAAGCATTTAGAATCTCTGACTTAGTTTTCTACTAGGATAAAGCCCATGACCATAAGGGAGAGCATGGTAAATTTGATAAACTCTGGCTTGGCCCTTACCAGATTTTAGAAATTCTGGGAGATAATGCTTTTTGCTTGAAGACCCTCACTAGTGAGGATATCCTGTTGCCTGTCAATGGGTAGTATTTGAAGCCTTACTTCCAATCTTGAGTTGTTTGCAGCTCATCCTTGTATATAATTAGAGTAGGCTTTCTTTCTGCTTTGTTTTGCTTGTTTGCTTTGATTAGTGTAGGTTTGATTTGGCTGGTTTTGCTTTATGTTTTCTATTTTGTTTTTTGCTTTTGGTTTCTTGCTTTCCTGGGGCTATTGCGTCTGTATAATGGGTTGTTTGCCTGGGGTTATTCTAGAAATTTTTTTTACAAGATCTAATCATTTTTTCGGAGTCAAGTGGTGGAATTCCTTTATTTGATGTCCTTTGTACTTAGAATTAGAGTCACTTGTTTTGGATGAACTTTTGAATATATTTGGGTCTAACTCTTTTACATTAAATTTAAAAAATTCTAGAATTGCATATAGTTCCTATGCAATTTGGTCTGGTGAAAAATCTTATATTCTGCTTCAGTGCCACTGTGTTCCTCATCCCTGAGTGTAAGTTTCATTGCTTGCGAGGTGAAAGAAGGGCTCATAGAAATGATGAAAAGAGAAACAAACAGAAAAAGTATTAAAAATCAAAATAATATTCACCTTATCAGGGGTATCCTAGTATCTCTACTAGGACTATAGACGCCTGGCTGGCAGTAGAGATATGCTTGGGAGGGTCACAATGATAACCTCATCAGGGCTATGGATGTCTGACTAGTAGTGAGGCTCTATCTAGGTTGCTTTTGAAGTTAGAATTTTTATGTAGCTTGGTCAAACTTTCTCTAGCTCCCATTGCACCTAAGGAATAGGAAATAAATGCAAATACACACACTTGGACCCAGGTATAGGAAAAGGTCTTCTTGTTTATGGTTTCTGAAACTTTGTTCATAGGTGTCCTGATGTAAGGATTGAAACCAAAGATTCTAGGATCTTGATTCCAGTTTGTTCTTGAAATGCTTTGGAGGATTTCCTCAGTGGAGTCGCCATTTGTTGTACAATTTTTGCACACACGCCCCATTGAAAGTAGGGACCCTCTTTTTCACTCTTTTGGTTTTCACTTTTGGTGTCTTGGCCTTTCTATTTTGGAGTTTTTCTTGCTTGGGCATGTGCTTTGATGTTTATCTTGCTGGTTGGAATAGTCCATTTATGATTTATATTGAAAACCTTAAATTTTGGGCTCATTCCAGGTTTTTCACTATTTTCGGGAAAATCCACCTTGGGCAAACTTTCTCAGTTTCCTTTCAGAGCCCGATGACAACTGATTTTTGTTGGAGTCCAGGGATTTTGGTCATCCACGAAAAATTTTTCATGTCTAGATTTTCACGGGGTTAGCTGCTCTGTCAAATTCCCGAGTTTGGTTTGGTTGTCTTGTCGATCGCATTAATGTGTGATTAAATGACTTCTTGGGTGGTGTTATATTGATTTATGGGAAGTTTTATGCCATTTGATTTTTATTGTTTGCTTTCCATTTGAGTTTGGAGTTCTTGAGCCTGAAGTGTTGTTGCTGGATTATGTGTTTGGGAGTGAATTCGGCTATTGCATTTCGATTTCTTGAGTACCATTCACATTTTGCTCAAGCTTTGAGGTTTCTTGTTGGCTTCTTGGTTTCGATTCCTCTATTCTCATGGTATGCGAATGTTGTCTCTCTCTTTTGAAATGGATTTATTTACATTGTGAGCTTTCATGCTTTTCACATTTTCTATGCTTTTGCTTGCTGAATGTGCGTGATTCCTGGGTGTTTTGAGTTTGTTTTGGGGATTCATGTCTTGCCCGTTTTGCTTTTTGCATTTCTAGGATGGGGAATTTCCCATTCTATTCAGGTGCCATTCCTAGATGGTTGTTTTGAGCTTGCCTTTTGGGTTTATCTCGGGTAGCTTGCTTGTATTTTCCATGAACTTACTATCCTTGCGGGCAAGCAAGTTGTGTCTGAGATGTTGTGCATTCATGGCAAAAGCTTTAGGGTTTTCGACTTAGGGCATGGCCAATCCCTCTCAATTTTTTGAGAGGTGAGTTTTGAATTAAAGGTTGATCCATTGGAGGTCTAGGTCAAGCTGGTATTAGGCTCTAGGTTCTTAAATCTGTGATCGTTCGATCTATTTGGGTGAGGATGAGAGAAGCGTAGTTATTCTGGCTTTTAGTGTTCCTCGAGTTTTCCCATTTTCTCAATTTTTACCTATCTCACAAATTTCCACTGCCTCTGATTTTCCCAAGTTTGTTCATTGCTTGGTTGTTTTCCTGAAATTGGGCTTAGGTGGTAACATTGTATTTATTTTTCTGAAATCCGCACCCTCGGGATTTTCTCAAATGTTCTGCACCTCCATTTTCTTGAATTGTTTAAACTGTTGCCATTTTTGAGGATTTTCACCTAAGGCAAATTTTTTTGAGGTTTTCTGAGAATGAAGAATTTGATGGTTATATGAGGATTTTATTGATGATTATGCATTTTTATGATTAAATGAACTTATGCTAAGATGTATCAAATAATTCCTTGCTTATATTGATTGATTAAATTCTTATATGGATTTTTCTATGCCTATTTCACTAGATTCAGCCTAGTCCGGATTTCCCCAGAATTCCTCTCTAGTCTAGATTCCACGAGGGGGGATAAAACCCAAACTTTGGGATGGTTGATTTGATATGGATTTTTGACACTTTGTCTATCATGGATATTATTTTTGTGCCTTTATTGTTTGCAGGCAGGATCAGGACAAGGTGTTGTTGGGCAAGGAAAAGGAAAGGCAATGGATCCAAGTGTTGAAGGGTCAGCTATCTCTGAGGTAGGGAGAGTTAAGATGGGTTTAAAGAGTACGATACTTGAGAGCAGTTTGAATTCTGTTCGGTTAGGGATCACTAATACAAACATTGGAATGTGGGACTACAAAGAATTCAAGACATGGATAGCAACACATAATCTTCCTTTGTTCGCTAGAAGGACATTAGAGTTTGGGTTAGCACATGTGGCTTGATTTCCTTCTATGGTCCAATGTTATGAGTTGGTCCTTGAGTGTACTAGGCATTATGATAGGGGTACACAAAGGATAATTGGTCCTCAAGGAAGTATTGTGATAAAATTTGATGCTGTGTCACTAGCTCAGACTTGTGACATTCCCGATCAGTACCATGTTGTGGCTTTTGATATGGATTCGGTCAAGAAGTATTATGAGGAGAATGTTGTTAAATCGCAACAGGTTATTAAATCTTGGTTGGAGAATCCCAAGTCTCACTTCTCCAAGCTGCCCAAGCAGCTAGTCAGACTCAAGTTTAGGAGGGAGTATTATGATGCTATCACACTCCTTAGTAGGTTGGTAGGATTGAAAAGTGCGGGAGTATTTGAGAGTTGTATGTTCAATGTTATTGCTCGAATGGAGCAAGGTATAGATTACCATTGGGAAGGTTTTTTAAGTGAATTAATTCATGAGCAAAATGTGCAATGTCCTACAAACTAAGACCTTCACCATGACTTCTGATTTGGTGTATGCACTTGCAAGGTTTCACCCATACAAGGGGAAGAGCACCAGAGGTGTGTTTGGGAAAGATGTAATCTATGAAGTGTATCCACAACTACACTTGGGTGGAGGAAGCTATAGGAGGGTAAATGATGCATTCACCATGTATATCACTAGGTTGCTATAGGGTGTTGAGCATGCTAGAATTTTAGACAAGGCCAAAGAATTGATCAAAAGGTTTGGAGCTTAGTTCATTCAGTTCCCTACCTTTTCATACATAAGAATTGATGGTTTTTAGAGGCCTACCTACAAACTTCCAATATATCCAACATACCATTTTATATTGTTGGAAGTCACAAGGAAAATATGTGATTTTGATGTGATTGTGAAGGGGAAGAAACATAAGACAGGATTTGGTAATGACTTCCCACTGAAGATAGGCACTAATAAGGTATGCCCTTCTATCCAGTCAGCCCATGCTTCCAAGGAGGAGATGAGCACTCTTGGTCTCTCCTTCCATTCCAAAAGGGCTAGGTTTGATATCACTGGTGAAGCACATAAGAAGGCTAGTAGGGAATATAGTCACAAGGATAACATAGAAGATTATTGGGCTAACCTTGGTGATGAATTTGAAGTTAGAAAGAAGAATTTATCCATGCTTCAAGTAGACTTAGTAAGGTTAAATAACATAAAGGAAATTCCTAATCAAGTTGAAGAGGATGGGAATCTGATTCAGGGTCACATATTTGGGGTTGTGAAGGACAAGCTAGTTGGAGAAGTTGACTGGCTGGAGGAGGGAAAGATAGAGTTAGAACAAATCATGACTCTGGTGATTAAGTACACCAAGTTGTGGCTTAAGTACAAAATGTTAGAATTAGAGGGTGAAGGTGTGCAATGCACCTATGACTTAATGGGAGACTTGGAGTCTCATTCTTCTTTTGAGGAGTTGTATGAACAAGATCCTAAAGGTAAAGCCAAGGTGGGCTCTCCTTTCAAAATAAAGATTAGAGATGTTCATACAGAAGAGGTAGTAGAAGCAGGGAAGCAAAGGAAGCCCATTGACAAGAAGAGGAAGCATGTCTCAAGGAGAAAAGGGGTTGAGAAAGATGAAGAAGAAAAGGAAGAAGTGGATGCCACTACTCCTTTATCCAAGAAAAGAAGACTTGTGAAATTGTCACAAAAGGAAAAGGAGACTTATAGGACAAATAATGAGGTTGAGCCACCTATGGTGGAGGTAGAGAGTTTAGGGTAGAAAATGCAAGTGTACATGAGGAGGTCAAGGACTCCTTCTCCAAAGGAGGTGTTCCTATGACTGCTCCTATCCCTGAACAGGAGGACATTCCCCCTTCTCAAGAGACTGGCAGTGTGCCAGATGAGACAAAGAATGTTGAAGACCCTAAGGATTTGAGAGAAGAATAATTCCAAGAGGGAGATCTCTACAATGTAGAGGCAGAAATTGATAATTAATATAGTTTCCTTTGGTGGATGATGTAGTGTCACCTACAGAGGTACATAAGGAAAAAATCCCCTCAAAAGGATGAGATGTCAACCAAGATTCCCTCACCAGCATAGGACAAAGGGGAGGAGAAATGTAAGGAAATAGAGGATTCAACTAGGGAGATCCCTACAAATCCAAGCATTGAGAGGGATGCACCTAGTGTTCAATAGGAATAGGATAGACAAGATAGGGTGTAGTCAGAGTCCACTATTCTAGGTTGGCTAGATAAAGAGTTGAAGAGCAAATTGGTTATTATGGAAAATAATCCTCCCAATTGGGATGACCTACTGGCTAACATTGGAAAAGGAAAAACAAAGAAGAAATCCAAGGTCATTTCCAAAATTGAAAGAGATGGATCAAATAACAAGGTAGCCCATATTGCTATTCCTACTCCTAATAAAGATAGAGATGGGGTGACTGCAAAATATTATCATGTGTAGACCATCGATTTAGGGAATGCTTCCATGGAACACAATATTGAGGAGTATGAAGGATCCAGTGTTGTGATCATTGGTAGATTGAGGAAGGAGGTACAAACCAAGGGAGTTCAGAACAAGGGAGATGGTGCCATCAAAGGCATCTTTTCAATTGCAAGGGATGGAATGAGGTCAATTGATTGGCTAAAGATTGTCCTAGCCCAGGATAAGGAGGAAATAGATCTCCTGCTTCAGAAAACAAAGACAATCATGGAGTATATCGAAGATCAACTGGTAAAGGATGGAATTCTTCCTTTCTCAAGGGTTGTAGAGCCTTGGGAATGGTTTGAGATTCTGCAAATGAGTTAAAGGGCCTTGAAGAAGATACACAAATAGGGGAAGTAGATTGAGGACACTTTGACTGGTATTTATGAAAAGTGTATCTCCTTCTTTGAAATTATGATAGGGAGAAATAATTTTTCTCCTAAGAATCTCAGTTTGGAACAGTTAAGGAGGTTGTGGCAAGATGTCTACTCTCCAATCAATGAATGTATAGTTAAAAAACATCAGCTAGATGATGTTGCAACTTACATTGCAGTCATTGAAAGGTATCAAATGAATAGGGCTGATTGGGATAGTGCAGTGAAGCAAGCAAGAGAGGACATCAAGTCTCTTGAGAGGAAAGTTAGGGTTTTTCCTGTGCCACCTATTGTCAAATTGGACAAGGTATTATTGGTAGTGCATGGTGAAGTGGAGCATGATAAAGACAAAGTAGGGAAGTAGTTAATATAGGGCTACATCAGAGTTTGTGCTTCCCATTATTTCTCCTCTTCCTTCACATGCATTGGATCGAGTTCTTTGAGACCCTAGGCCGACTTGGATGAAATTGATGCAAATTTCACATTTCATGTTATTTTTGAATATCTTTTGTGCCGACCTATCTTGGGGGGTTCTCTATAAATTTGGCATGATGCCTCATTTGTAATATATAGAATATAGAATAGAATAGTAGTAAAAAGTTGGAAGAATTTCACACTTGAGAAAATTGTAAGAGCAATAATTAGGGTTTAGCTTCAAGAAAGTGTTGTAAAAAAAGACTGGAATTGTTTCCACTTTGGGTGATTTAATATAAGAAAGGATATTGTGATTTGTTATCTTTCTCATGTTGAGTTTTATCTGGCATGGTTCATGATATTCTATCTTTAAAATTTCTTAAGTTTATTGTTATATGGTTTGGTGATGCTTAGGGTTTTATACTTGAAATGTTTGCAGCGATCTCTAGTCCATACTTTTTGTAGTTAGCTGATTGTTAGCTGCTTTGTAAAGTTAGCCTAGACTTAAAACTGTGCTTAGTTCAATTATGAATGTTTGTTCATTTCAATTGCAATAGGGTTGTCTTGAATGAGTATGCATCATTTGAAAATATTTAACACCTTAGAAGATTTCACTATTATTATAAGATTGCAGATTTATCTGGGTTGAACAGAAAATAGTTATTGAGGGATCGGTCCATTTTGAGCATCTTTTCTTTTGCATTAACATTCTTAGGGTTATAATTAGTCTTAGAATTATCTCTGAAACCTTTATCTTTTGTTATTTCTTTATTATCTAGATTAAATTTAGGGTTTGAAGTATCAACATATTGCTAGATCTAATAAATTTGTGTCCATTATTTGTTTGTAGTAAGGTCCCTTTGTGATTACCAACATTTTCACATTATCTCTGAGTTGTTTTATTTGCATTGTCAAGACTTGACATTAGAGACCTTGGGGTTATTTCTTGAAGCTTTCTAATAGAGATTTATCTTTCAAGAGAGATAGGATATCATATTTTGTTTGAGTTGTTGTTGCGCATAAAACACCATCAACAGATCTCTTCAATAATTATTATGCCACTAGACTAGGGACTTATGTCATTTATGATGAATAACAAGCCATCCCAAAGGTGATAAAAGAGACTAAAGGTGTTTTGGGCATGGAGCTATGGACACTGCACTTTGATGGTGCAAGGTGCAAGGTCAGTGAAGGAGCTGGGATATGCCTGATATCCCCAAGCAATGAAAAGACACTCCAAACTTTTTGCTTCTAGTTCACTTGTTCGAATAGTGAAGGTGAATATGAAGGCCTAGTGCAAGGTCTGAGCCTCATAGAGCAGATATGCATCAAGTAATTAATGGTGTTCGAAGATTTTGACCTAGTGGTTGACTAGGTCTGAGGAATTTCTACAGCAAGGAATGTCCATATGAGGTCCTATAGAGAGATTCTAGGACTTGATTGAGGGTTTTGAAGCCTTCAACATCCACATGGTGCCCTGAGAGCAAAATGTTGATGCAGACCACATGACCATAATTAGATCCCAATTTGAATCGACCTTTGACCTAATGCATAATAGACAATTTTTATGAGTGATAGTCCGACCGGTGATTCTAGATAATGATACGAGTTGGCAAGTATTTGAAAGTGATGAACACATCGCCTCATTCATCCAATAGTCGGGAGAGTTTTCTGACCAACTCCAAAAAATAATCGTCAAAGCCTACGATGGACAAATAGTTTAGCTAAGATATAATAAGCTTTCGAAGGTTCTAGTCACTCTCGAAAACCTTTTTGATTCTGATGATGTAAGAAATGATAAGAGGAAGTTTGTAGTAGACAAAGGAAATTATGCAGACCTTTAGATCAGAGATGGAAGAAAGCTCAAAGTCAGGAAGGATATCTTGCACCATGATAAAGAAAGGCTCATCGAATTTTGCAAAAAATATGAAGGAGTGGTGGCATGGTCATATGATGACCTCAGGGGATATGATCCTAACATCATCTAGCATACAATAGAGCTGACAGAAAGGGCCAAATCAATCAACCAAAAATAGAGGTCAGTGAATCCCAAGATTGAAGTGCTAATGGCGTAAGAGTTAACAAAGCTAATCCAGACACAAATTGTCTTCTCAATCAAGCATAGCATGTGGGTATCCAACATGGTACCAGACTGAAAGAAGAACAAAGATATCCACCTATGTGTCAAATTTCATGACCTAAACCAAGCATCACTAAAAGATCATTATCCACTACCCTCCATGGAATCAATCCTACAAAATGTAGTAGGCTCAGAGATGTTTTCTTTGTTGGATGGCTTTTCAGGCTACAATCAGATCTAGGTTAAAAAATAAGATCAACATAGGACCACATTCACTACCAAATGGGGAACATTCACATATGCTAAAATTTCTTTTGGCCTTTCAAATGCAAGAGCCAATTTTCAGCGGGCAATGGGTATCGCTTTCAGCGAACTAGTCAACAAGATTATCTTGATCTATTTGGATGATCTAACTATTTTCTCCAAACATAAGGATGATCATTTTGATCACCTTGAGATGGTTTTTAGAAAATTCCTAGAGTTCAAGGTCTCCCTGAACCCAAAAAAATGTGTTTTCAAGGTGCCGCAAGGTAAGATATTGCGACACGTAGTGTCCAAAGAAGGAATTTCAATTGATCCTGAGTGAGTGAAAGCAATCAAAGAGATTCCCCTTCTGGTCAATAAGAAAGGTGTTTAGTCTTTCTTAGGAAAGGTAAAATTTGTAATCAAATTTATTTATGATTTTGCAGGAATAATTAGGCCAATCACCTTGATGCTGAAAAAGGATCAGAATTTTAAATGGACTAAAGAAGCCAGAGAATCCTTTGAGAAAGTTAAGGGTGTTATTTCTTTATACCCTATACTGGTTGATCCAAACTTATCAAAAGAATTCATAATGTATGTATTCAGTAGTAAGTCAAGCATTGCTACTAGATTAACTCAGAAATATGATGAAGGAAAGGGAGAACATTCGATAGCATTGTTAGAACTAAAAAATTCCATCTAAAACCTTAAGGTTTTCCTACAAGTTTCCATAAAAATCCATACAAACCTAAGGTTTTATTCTCATTTGAGCCTAAAATTTTCATTATCTTCTTCTTAAAATTCATTTTTCCATCCTTAATATTCAAATGCTTTTATCGCCTTTCACAAAAGGACAAAAATGATTTATACCCTCACCGCTCCCTTGATTTTCATTCTATAGGTCTTTATCGCTTTACCGTGGCCTCCCATAAAGGGGCTCGCGGTATAACAGTGGTGGTTATAGACTATCACCCCAGTACCACTGACGGTCAATTCTAAGACCATGGTGACTGCGGTAATGGTCAACGAAGGGTCAGTAAGCAGCGAGACAGATGAAGGCGAGTAGTTTGAAGGTTCACCGTGGTACCGCGCACGGTCAATACATAGACCACGGTGGCATGGTAAATGGTGAGTCAATAGTGAGAGTAGCAGTGAGGAAATATACCATGATACCATGGAAGGTCCGAATATAGGCCGCGGTAACGTGGTAATAGTGGAGGTAGCGACGGCATGGTAAGCGATTAGTAGTTATCGCTATACCGCACACAGTTAATACGAAGACCGCGATAGAGTAGTAGGCGAGGAGGTAAGTGGCGAACGGTTACTGCACAATCACACATGGTTAGTATGGTCACCACATTAATGTGGTGGATAGTCAATGAACGGGCCAGGGCATTCAGTGGTCAAAGCCTACGGTCGAGCGGTAAAAATAAAGGAAGTTGTGGTAAAAGAAATAAAGAAAGCCATGGAGTCATAAAGTATTAAAAGCGATAAAGGTATAGAGTAAAATTCAAAGAGTGGGAAAATATGTAAAGAAAAATCAAAGAGAGAGCAATAGTATAAAATATTTAATTTTCCGATAAGGTAATTAATTAAATATTTTATTTGATTGTGAAATACAAACGGTTGAAACAGAAAATAAAGGGCCACGACCCTTGATGTGTAATATATAAATAATTTGAAAATTTATTTGCAAAAGAGGGGTGAGAGAGGAGTCGGATTTTCTCAGAAATAAAAACTGGGAATGGAAATAATGTACAGATCCTTTCCTGAAACAATGCAATGGAGATTAATATGTTAAACTCGTGAATTCCATTTTGTGTTCAGTTGTTGTTTTATAATTATTTATATTTCCTATCTTGTATTTCCAACTTGCAGTCCTCTAATCATTTAAACCAATATGTCAAGCATGTGTTTGGTTTATCAAGGTGTACTTTTTCACTTTGTGTGATTTCATTAATTGGTGTCTACATGTCAGAGTTAAATTATTTTAATAAGTCACAATGGTCTTAGGATTTCTTTTGGATTGTTGAAGAACTTGGTAGGAAAAAATTCTAGCACTATTTGTGTGAGACATAAATAAATGAAGTTGTATGCCAGTCATTAGAATTTCATTTTCAAAGTGCCTAACAACTAGAATTAAGACAAAAAGGGAAAAATACACAATTCTTGATAATTTGACTCTGTTGCCCATGTGGATAGAAGGCACTGATCTACTTCAACCCAGAGATTAGATTTCATACAATTAATATTTTCAAATCCTTTCATTTGTGCAGTAGGAGTAGGATTAGTTATAGTGGTTTTTATCTATCCACTACCCTTTACCATTGTGGATAGATTGCTTAACCAAGAAATACTTTTTTAATCTACATCATTCACATAGGTTCACCCACCTTGGTCTAGCAGAACCTAAAGAGAAGAAGGTTCAATTGCATCAATTGGCCTTGTACGTTAGCCAAAGGTGTAGTAAGAGCTTGGAAAACTCTTCTAATTAAAACCTGCATTTTTGAGACCAAACAGTTTGGCGACTCTGTTGGGGAATTACTTGGGAAGTTTTCAGCCTTTCCATTTACAGAGTCAGCAAAGTTTTACATTTTTGGAGATTCCGCTGGGGCAAACCAAAAGCAATCCATTTTATTTTCCTACTTTTGGAAAAGTAGATGGCAACTCTATTTTAGATTTGATAAATAATGCATGGATATTATGGAACAGTCACATTTTTTCAAGATGTCAGAAGAAGAGAGAAGACAATGGTCAATAAGAGAATTGAAGGAATTGAGACAACAAAGGCTACAAGTGAACCAACAATTGCTGCAATTAGGAGTCAAAGGTGCTCAAAATACATCACCATACAGGCCATCATACAGTGAGAATAAAGACACAAGTGCCAACAGATCTTGGACACCACAAGTGCCCTATGATGCAACTGAGGAGAAATCTGGAAACAAAGGTAATGTACTTTATTCACATAAAAGTACTTTTGATGAGTATATTCAAATTGAAGAGAGAGGCAAAAATCTTGTGGATTTTTTTTTGATATAAGGAGATATAAGGGAGAATCTATGAGTTTTTTATACAACAGGATGGTAGATCTCTGTATGCAATTACCTCCTCATTTTAGGCCTACAAGACCCACATTTGTTGCACAATTTTTGAGAGCATCAGAGCCTGAATCAATTTATTGGTCAGAGTCATTAAAATAGCAAGCCTTTGATGTAGCAAATAAACTTATTGATTCCATGCTTGGGACAAAGTATGTGGATACTACCAACAGTGCTTCAGAAGCTGAAATAGAAGAACATGTCATGCTATCCAACAATGAAGATATGGAGAGTACCTCTAGAATAACAGATTGTGAGTCAAATTGTGAAGATGAAATAGTGTATGTTGATCTTCAACAAGATGATTGTTGCAGTTATTATGAAGATCAAGAGGAAGTTGGAGACACAGTAGAAGATATGGAAGTAGAAACATGTTCACTCAGCACTGAGCAAGTTTCAAATTTGTTAACTCTTGAATACCAGAAGTATGCACATAAAGATGATTCCAGAGTTTTGGCTCCAACTTATATCTACTTTGATAGTGAAGATATTATGTGTAAAAATTCATATGACCCCATGTGCATCTCTCACAGTGATGAGGAGTTCTTTGAAGCTGATCAAAGATCTATTTGTGTCCAAGAAAAGGTATGTGACTTGAATGATTTTTGCCTGCAAGATAGAGATACTAGTTTGAATGTTATGGATGATGAGTGTCTGGCATTTGGTGATTCAAGTATGTGTGAGGCTGACTATCTTGATCAAGAGTGTGTGTCAATTCCAACTAGTGATAGAAAAGAAATGGAAAGTAATTTTGATTTGATTATTTCAAAGAATGCTGATGAGATTGAATTTGGAGATTCCCATGTGAAGCATTCAGATGTTCAGGTCCTAGTACAACTGCTGGTGATTTCAGCAACATATGATAATGAGCAACATTTTGTTGAATGTAGATACACTTTGATGCCGAGGATGATAAATACTTTTCATATGATAATGAGAATGATGAAATGTAGAGTGGTGAGATGAATATGAATCAAATTCAACACAATGATTTCCTGAAGGTCTTCAATGATAGTGTATGTTGTAGGGTATGTGGAATGGATAGTTTCAAAATAAACCTAATGAGCTCTAATCAGAACAAACTTAATGACAAAGGAAAGTGCAGGTTTTTCTTTTTCGGGTGGCCTGGGGCCATTCCTTATGGTTTAATCTTTTAAACCAAAGCAGGTACAGATGATTAAGGATTTTCTGTGCATGGACAACTCTTATCAATGCCTCTTTAAAAAATTCTCTTCCATGCATAGTAGTTTAGGATTTTCCATTTCTCCATTTTTCTCCTTTGTCCATGTCTGCTCTGTTCATTCCTTTCATTGTCCATTTCCTTCATTTTCCATTTCATTTACTTGGTCTGCTCTACCAAAGATACTCTGGATTCTTGTAGCAATTGAAAAATCACTCATCCCTAATAGGAGCCACTATTAGAACTGAAAATTTCCATCTAAAACCTTAAGGTTTTCCCACAAGCTTCCATAAAAATCCATAAAAACCTAAGGTTTTATTCTCATTTGAGCCTAACATTTTCACTATCTTCTCCTTAAAATTCATTTTTCCATCCATAATATTCAAATGCCTTTATCTCCTTTCACAAAAGGCCAAAAATGATTTATAGCCTCACTGCTCCCTTTATTTTCATTCTATAAGTCTTTACCACTTTATCGCGGCCTCCCACAAAGGGGCTTGCGGTATAGCGGTGGCAGTTATAGACTATCACCGTAGTACCACCGACGGTCAAGTCTGAGACCGTGGTGACTACGGTAATGGTTAGCAAAGGGTTAGTAAGCAGTGAGATGGACAAAGGAAAGCAATTTGAAAGTTTGTCATGGTACCGCGCACAGTCAAGACATAGACCACGGTAAATGGTGAGTCAACAATGAGAGTAGCAGTGAGGACATATACCATGATACCGTGGAAGGTCCGAATACAGACTACGGTAATGTAGTAATAGTGGAGGCAGCAATGGCATGGTAAGTGGTTAGCGGTTACCGCTATACCACACATAGTTAATACGAAGACCACGATAGAGTGGTAGACGAGGGAAGCGGTGAACGGTTATTGCACAACCATGTGCAGTTAGTATGGTCACCACGATAGCGCAATGGACAGTAAATGAATGGGCCAAGGCAGTCAGTGGTCAAAGCCCATAGTTGAGTAGTAAAAGTAAAGGAAGCTGTAGTAAAAGAAATAAAGAAAGCTACAGAGTCATAAAGTATTAAAAGAGATAAAGTTATAGAGTAAAATTCAAAGAGTAGGAAAATATGTAAAGCAAAATCAAAGACATAGAAATAGTATAAAATATTTAATTTGTCGATAAGGCAATTATTTTAATATTTTGTTTCATTATGAAATACAAATGGCTATAATAGAAAATGAAGGGCCACGACCCTTGATGTGTAATGTATAAATAATTCAAAAATTTAGTTGCAAAAGAGGGGTGAGAGAGGAGTCTGATTTTCTCAGAAATAAAAACTGAGAATGGAAATAATGTACAGAGCCTTTCCTGAAACAATGCAATGGAGATTAATATGTTAAACTGGTGAATTTCATTTTGTGTTCAGTTGTTGTGTTATAATTATTTATATTTCCTGGTGAGCCCAAAATATGCTCATAATTTGAATATCATGATGTATTTTTAAATACCCTTAATCTTTTGTTAATGGTTGTTTTCAACTCTTTGATTATAATTTTTTTATTTAAAATTGGGTAGTATCCTGTGGCAATGCATTCCTATTTTCCTCAAGCTTAATATCTTCGTATGTCTATATTCATTGCCCTGTTTGACCTCCCAATTGACTGATATGATGCATGTGGTTTTTGGATAAATGAGCTGAATTTAATGTGTGTGATTAATGAATGAGTATCGTGTTATTATATGCATGCTTTCTTTTTCCTCTATCACCATGTGTTTCACAAGTTGTTGAAGATAGCATGATCGAGTCAATGCACAGTAGATCTCGACCCAGCAGTAAAATCCATTTCTAGCATGGCATCGAGGAATTTTTTCCAGCGAAGATTCTTTGTTTTGGTCATTGGGAGGAAATCTAAATGGTCATCAATCTAGGAAGAGTGGAATGCTAGATTCTCTCTGAATCAGTTGAACAAATATGCTTTCATTTATGGGAAGTCTGTTCCTTGGTATTAGGAAGCATTTATGTCCACATCTTTCTCTATTAAGTTAGTTAGTTAGTTGTTTTTCTATAAATAAGTGTTCCTCCTATGTGAGTGAACAAGTAAAAGAGAGAAAAGATTAGACTAGATTAGAGACAAGAGAACAGAATAGAGTATGTTTGAGTTAGTATTATAATGATAAACAAAGTTTTGTGTTAGTTTTCTTACAAGTAGAATGACCATGTATATGATTCCAAGTTTATGAATAAAAGGTGATGAAGTTTTGAGTTCAATTCTTGCATAAATTGGTTGATACTTGTTAAGGGGGCCCACTTAGTAAGTATCTATAGTTAGTTGTTTATTTCCTATTGTTTATCAGTTAGAATTTCATTCTAGGAAGTTTTAGCACAAAATTAGTCTTATATTGTTCCTACAGCATAAGGAATCCATCCCTGTGTCTGTTCCTGCAGCATAAGACTAGTAAATGGTTTGTTTCTCAGTAATAGTTGTTACAATTTCTGCTTTAATTAAGTTATGCTTAAGTTGAGAAGACTTTGCTTTACGTTCCTGCATCAAAAGTAGAATTCCTTTCACACATTTATTTCTAGTAAATTGTGGCTAAAATTGGTTCTTAGTGCACATACAGTGCTGCTCCATTCCTAGTATACGTCCCCTAGTTTGACAAAGTAAATGAATGACCATAAGAAGATGTTAGTCACTTGCTAGAATGTCCAATTCCCAGGTTAGGATTTTATGTGACTTTTATATCCTTTTGTGGGCGACAACCATTTTTGGCACCGTTGTCGGGGATGGTGTCAAGCTAAGAACCTGTCATAGTCATTGTTAGCAGTAGTTTAGTGTGATTATTCAAGAATTTTCAAATCCTTCAATTTTCAATTAAGTCTGTTACATGCATAGAAGAAGAGAAACTCTAGGAAGATTCCTCCCAAACCCTCCATTCACTGATAATGATTTTGAACTAGCTTATAATCTATTTGAGGAAGGAGGAAACCAAGATATCAATCCATTTGCTGAAGACCCACTTGCTGAATTTCCCTTTGACCTAGCTAACAAAGAACCTCAAGAAAATCCATTTGCTTTGATACTTCAAGCAAATATGGCACAAAATCCACCTAATCGACCTCCTGCTTTTGAATTCCCTATCATACCCCAGCAAGATAATGATAACCTCAAAAATATTCCTTCTTCATTACTTCCCAAGTTCTATGGACTAGTTACAGAGGACCCAGACACTTTCTTGTTTGAGTTCGACATCCTCTGTCGAAGCTATGATTACACTACAGATGCTCACAAGCTGAAGTTGTTTCCTGCTACTTTGAAGGAGGGAGCTCTTAGATGGTTCATGAGTTTGGGGAGGAATGTTGTCGATAGTTGGGCAGTCATGCAAACAAAATTTCTTGAGAAATACAAGGAATATTGTAAGAGTGGTAGTAAGGGTGATGATATATTCTGAATTCAGCAAAAGGAGGATGAAAGCCTAGAAGACTATATCTCAAGGTTCTTGTTTTCCTTGAAAAAGAATTTAGACCATACTCTCAATGAAGAATCTCAGAAATTACTTTTTCTGAGGGGAATCAATGATTCATGTACTAATGCCCTGGATCTGATGGGAGGAGGAGATATAACCCAAGTGCCTTGGGATGATATTAAGTCCATATGTCACAACTACTCTCGATTAAATGTCAAGAAGGGAAGAGGTCATCAAGCCACAGTGGGAAAGACTTCTACTAATGGAGTTTCATGGATGGAGATTTCAAATTTGTTATCTGATTTCAAGAAAGATATCATAAACAATATGGCTACACAGTTGGATACTATGTAATCTCGTTAGAAACATGAGGAAGTTGAAGCAATCTTGGTCGAGTTCTGTCCATATTTCCAATAGAAGAAGCATGACTGTAGATGTAAGATGGTGGCCAACCTGGAGACTAAGCAATTACATACTGACTTTAAGGTAGTAGAGGGTGATGATGAACAAGTATTCTACGTTGCACAAAAGTGCCCATGGGCTCAAAGACAAGGTATGCCTCAAGACCCTTTGACTTTTGGTAATCCTTACTCTAATTATAATAACCAATGGCAACCTACATATGGCCCATCACCACCTTGGAATACCTCTCAACCACATTGGCCTAACTATCAGAGTCCTTAATGGTAATCTCCTCAAGGAGGTTGGCAATAGCCACAAGGACAATGGACTCCATCCCAAGGTAACTGGCAGTAGAATCCTCAATAGAGAGGTTCTCAACAATGGCAAAGCCAATCCCCTAGATTCTTGCAGCTTCAGCAACCACAACCTCTGGTCCTCATGCCACCTCCTGCAACACCTATAGCAAATACTAGCCCTCCAAAACAAATGCTTATGCCTGCTCAACCATTGTCAAATCCTAATAAACAACAACAATAACAACCTATGTATTTTAAAAAAGCCAATCAGTATCCAGCCTATGCCCTGAATATTAATAATATCCATCTTAGGTCTGGAACCACTCTACCTGCTCCACACTCGTCAGTAATTATTGAGATTCCAGACCCTGCCTCTAAACAACTGACTGGTCCTGCAGAACATATACCTATATCAGATACTATCTCTAAGGAGCTTGTCTTGCAGCATCAAGCCAAACAACCTTTCCTCAGAGATTGCAAGTCAATACACCCAAGTCTATGGAAGAGCCTACCTTTGATAATTTGGATCAGCTAAAAAATGTACACATTCAAATCCCTCTTTTTCAAGCCATTAAAGATGTTCCAATTTATGGGAGAGTCATTAAGGAGGCTTGATTGAAAAAAACTGAAAGAAAAAAAAAGGATCCCCAAAATATCCATGTTCTAGGACATTTGGTAGATATTATGTTAGGAAAGGTAGTCATGCCAAAATATGCTGACCTTGGGAGTCTTGTGGTACAAATAAATATTAATGGTCATATAGTAAAGAATGTTTTGGTTGACCTTGGTGCAGCCATTAATGTAATGACCAAGAATACTATGGAGTATTTGAATATCCTAACCATTAGGTCTACACCTACCATCCTACAACTTGTTGATAGTTCCACAGTAACACCTGATGGCATGGTAGAAGATATAATTGTCAACCTTGAGTCTTGAGAATACCCAACAGATTTCACCATATTGTCCACTAAGGAAACTTTGGGAGGATATCCTATCATCTTAGATAGACCATGGTTAGCCACAATTGATGCTTTTATAGGATGTCATTCAGGAGACATGACAATTTCTGATGGTCAGTCAACAAAGAAATTGGCTTTATACCCACCTGCCCAGCCTCAGCCAGACTTGTCTCAGCCAATTTGGCCAGATTTAGGTGAGGAAACTAAAGAAGTCAGTTCATTGGATCACTTAATGATGTTGCAAACTAATCTATTTTCCCAACTTCAGAGTAAGGATGACCTATTTTTACAAATTTTGTAGTCTAACTCTGATATGAGTAGCCCATCTATTTTAGATAATTGTCCTCAGCAGTGCTTCCCACAACAACTAAATCCTGAGAACCTGCCATTTAAAATTCTTGCAGTCTATCAACATTTGCTTCCACAAGAAATATAGATGCCACCTTTATCAATAGACTCCATGAATGATTTTACCAAAAAAATTGAGCTATCCCGAAGCCACTATCTAAATATCTATAATAAGTTGCTTCAATCTCAACAAACTGCCCTAGTCACAATGCTGCAAGATCAACACAAAGCTTTTGCATGGGACTATGGGGATATGAAGGGAATAGATCCTCAACTCTGTACTCATAGGATCTATATTAAGGAAGACTATTCATCTATTAGGCAGCTTCAAAGAAGGATAAACCCAACACTCAGGGAAATAGTTAAAAATGAGCTCCAAAAATTTCTTGATGTTGGTTTTATCTACCCCATTTCAGATAGTCAATGGGTATCTTCATTGGTGATTGTTCCTAAAAAAGGTGGAAAATGGAGAGTTTGTGTAGACTACAGAGAGCTGAACATAGCAACTAAAAAGGATCACTTTCCACTGCCATTTGTTGATCAAGCACTAGAATCATTGTCTAGTAAAAAGTATTTATCCTTTTTGAATGGATATAGTGGGTATAATCAAAATAAAATTGCCCTTGGGGATCAAGACAAAAAAACTTTTACCTGTCCATGGGGAACTTTTGCTTACTCTATCCTACCTTTTGGCCACTATAACGCACCTACAACATTTCAAAGGACAGTAATTAGTATTTTTGCTAACATTTCTAATGATTCTATGGAGATCTACATGGATAACTTCACCACTTATGGAGTTACTTATGAAGAAGTATTAGCAAATTTGGAGAAAGTGTTGAAAAGATGTCAGGAGCACAATTTTTCTTTAAATAGTGAGAAGTGTTTTATGATGATGCAAGAAGGAATTGTTTTAGGCTATCATATCTCTCCAATAGGAATTCAAGTTGATCCTACAAAAATACAAGTCATTATAACTTTGCAAACACCTATGAAACAAAAGGATGTTAGAAGCTTCTTAGGACATGCTGGATATTATAGAAGATTTATTAAATATTTCAGCAAAATAGCTAGTCCCTTGTATGCCTTACTGACTAAGGATAGTGAATTTAACTGAACTGAGACCTATGAAAAATCTTTCCTATAGCTTAAGAACTTACTTACTAAGGCACTTGTTCTTCAAGGACCCAAGTGGAGTTTTCCCTTTCATATACACACATATGCTTCTGATTATGCCATAGGGGTAGTTTTAGGATAGAAGGAGAATTCCATAGAGCATGCCATATATTTCATTAGCAAAAACCTTCAAGGCCCAAAATTAAACTATATTGTCACAGAGAAAGAATTGCTAGCATTTGCGTATGCCCTGAACAATTTTTAGTATTATGTCACTGGTTACCAAATATTTGTTCATACAGATCATGCAACAATAAGGTACCTCATGAATAAGTCTTCCATATCTGGTAGATTAGCAAGATGGCTCCTATTGTTGCAGGAATTTGACATCACAGTTATTGATAAGCCAGGCAGGGAAAATGTGGTGGCTGATTTCTTGTCAAGACTTCAAACAACTACACCTGCCACCTCTGAGGTAATTGATGATAGCTTTCCTGATGAAAATCTATTTTCTATTGCTGCCCAAACTCCATGGTATGTAGATATTACAAATTATTTAGCAACCAAAAAAATTCCATCTCACTTCTCACCAAAGGACAGGAAGCTGTTGGTTGAGAAAAGTTTTAACTTTTCATGGATTGCAGACTGTTTGTTTTACATGGGACCTAATCAAGTCATACGAAGGTGTGTTAGAGAAGATGAGACCTATGACATTTTGCATGTCTGTAATGATGAGCCATGTGGTGGGGACTTTCCATCCAAGAGAACATCAATGAAAATGCTTAACACAAGGTACTATTGGCCCACACTACACAAGGATGTCGTAGCCTACACTAGAAAATGTGACAGATGTCAACAAAGGGGAGACCAACAAAGTTTGATGAAATGCCCCTATATCCGCAAGTGGTAGTTAGTCTCTTTGATAAGTGGGGCATGGATTTTGTTGGGCCTATTGATCCTCCATCCAATGGAAAATCCTAAATTTTGGTTTGTACTGATTATGTAACCAAGTGGGTGGAAGTTAAAGCAATGACACATACTCATGATAATAAAGTTGTTGAGTTCCTATATGAACAAATTTTTACTCGGTTTGGAGTCCCAAGGGAGCTTGTTACTGATCAAGGAGCTCAGTTTACCTCAAACCTGATCACTGCAGTGATGAATGATTACAAGATCAGGCACAGAAAATCAAGCCCCTATCACTCTCAAGCCAATGGTCAAGTAGAGGTTACTAATAGAGAATTAGAGGCAATCCTTACAAAAACAGTACAGTTACACAAGAAAGATTGGAGAAGTCGTCTTCTAGAAGCAGTCTGGGCCTATAGGATAATATGGAAAGCAACTACAGGGTTTACCCCTTTTGATTTACTTTATGGAAAAACTGCCATGTTGCTAATAGAGTTTGAGCATAAAACCTTAAGGACTGCTCTTCAGCTTAATATTGATCTTTCAGAAGCCCAAAAGGAACACCTCCTACAGCTGAATGCATTGGATGAGATAAGGAAAGTTGCTCTATAGCATACTAAAGCTATCCAATAGCAAAGGAAGAAATGGCATGACCACAATATCATAACTAATCATTTCTCTATCGGTGATTGGGCGCTACTCCATGACTCTAAGTACAAGGAAAATCAAGGTAAACTCACTATAAGATGGCTTGGTCCTTATGAAATAGAAAATGTATTTGATAATGGTTCAATTTAGTTGGCTACAATAGATCCTGTTCGATTCAATTTGCTGGTTAATGGACACCGTCTTCGATTGTATCATAAGCCTTCATCCAAAGAACAATTTATAAAGAAATTTTTTTTAGATGCAGCCACTGATCTTCATGCAACAAAAGGCTTTGGTCTTCATGTAGCATCTCTTTAAAAACTATGTTGTCCATCCATAATAAAGGTTTTATTTTTATGGAAACCACTTTCTCCATCACCATTCATCACCATCATTCATTCCATCTTTCTTTTCTACCTCACCCATCCTCCCGTACCACCTTCATTTATGATTTCTTTTCCAAGCAGTCATTTCAGGCTGTGTTGTGATATCTCCCAACATCCGCGAGCATTTAATACAAGGTACACGATATTCTTTTTATTTGTCACATCATTCATTTATTTCATTTATTCATTTATTACAATGTGTCTATCAGTCATTACTGTTTGTTCTTCACCTATCCTTTCGCACATGTGTGGACACATGCCAAATCTTAAGTAGGGGACAAGGATAATCTATTTCAAAACTTTTTCTTTTTTGCCAGTGCCACATCTGTTAAAGAAAGTTTTTAATTATACTTGCCAAGAATGAATGCATGCTTTTTCCCTGATCAACAAGTTAACTACTTAATTAAGTAGTTTCTAAAAATTATTGCATGCAATTGTCTTTTATATCATTCTTGTAAAGAAAAGAAAGGTAACAAGCCAAAAAGAAAGAAGCAGAGTGAAGAAAAAGTTTTTTTCAAATTCTTAGAAGAGGTTGAGTTTTAGGAATTTTAGTAGAGATAATTTATGAATATGGGTGGTCAGCTAGTAAGACATGAGTTAGCAACTCATGAGGCCTTAGCACAAGATCCTTAGGTGGTTCAGGCATTCAGTATTTGTGAATGGCATAATTATTTTCTGAGGATAGATTCCTTCAATGAGGAAGAGGCTATAGTATGGGGTTTAACAGTAGCCATGATAGAAGAATGGATTGCCAAAGTGACTGGGCTTCCAGCAGTAGGAGATAACTTCCCTTCAGGAAGGGACACTATCTCTTCTAGGACAAAATTCACATTGCCAACAAATGGACCCTTAGAGGTTTCAAAGCAAGGATGCAAATGGGTCTCACTGCCTTACCCATATTCAGAATATGCCTCCTTCATAATCAGGTATTTGACTTGTGAAGGAAGTTTTTCCTATTTGCATTCTTACCATTTTAAACTGTTGAGACATATGAGACACAGGTTAGCTATCAACTTCCCAAACTTCTTGTTAAATCTTTTGGAGCATAGTGCCCATGAAACCCAAAAGGGTAAAGACAATTCTATCACCCATCATGCCCTTATTAAATTATTGATTAAGCATTCCCTAAGGGATGTATCACCCCTTTCTTGGCAAAAATTTGCTGCCCAGAAAGGATAGCAACCTCCAAAACCTCCTAGAGCACTCCTTGCACAGCCCAAGAAAAGAAAAAGAGAGTAGAATCTATGAGTAGGGAAGTAGAGCAAGAATCATCTGCTCTTGTAGCACCTAGTCCTGTAGCCTCCACACCTGAGCCCTCTACCCAAATAAAAACTAGGTCTACTACAAGAAAAGAAAAGGGGAAAACAAAAGTAGAAGAATCATCCAGGGCTGAGCAAACCCCAGAAGCAAGCCATCAAACACAAAAGCAAAAATGTTTTACCTCACTTTTCCCTATAGCAACACCTGTTCCCACCATAATTTCATCATCTTTCTCTCCGGCTAAGTCTGAATCCCCTAGGCAAGTTAGAAAGAGGAAAGCTGCAAAAGAACCTCCTACATCTGCTACATTGCCTAAAAGAGCTTCAATAAGGAAACAAAGCAAAACTACCTCAACCTCTATCCAACCAGAAATTATAATAATTTCAGAGGAGTATGAGGAGCTTAGTTATCAAGATTCTCAAAGTGTATCTGAGAATGTTCCACATAGTTCCTCTATTATTCCCGAGGAATTACAAACTAAAACAAAGAAAGTTGAGGAAGTACAACATGGTTGTAGTGATGAAAGGAGGATGCCAAGTCTTAATGATTTGGCTGATGCAGTTGAGAGAATTTTAGGAGAAGCACAATCTCCTCTTGAGCAGCAAGAAGAAGAACCTGAACAAACTAAAGTATTTAATAAAACACCATTGCCCTCAGAACCTTGTCGTGCATTGGTTGTGTATAAAAGAACATTACTGATTGAGTATTTAGAATATCTTAAAATTGTTCGGAGGCTTGTTACATTTCAGAATTTGAGTTTTCGCCATCTAGCTAAAACTGAAATGCAACAAAGTCTATGAGAAGAGGAGAAGAAGAAATTAAAGAAAGAAATTGAGAGCCAAAAATAGGAAATCCAGGAAATAAAGGAGAAAATGAATGAAATGATGAAAGTAGTTGGACAAATCATGGAATGTAGACCACCACCTAGGGTGTATGCAATGTGCCTTAAGGAGCAATTTTTGTGGTTCCAATTAATGAGAATTTCCAAAAATTTGGACCCTAACATTCATTCTGCTAAAGAGTTTTATGATGCATATCAGACAACATCCAATTGGTTAAGAAACTCTTTGTGTGAATTTTATTTGCATGGTTTGTTAATCCCTTTGAAAATAGAGTGGAATATGCTTCTTTACATTGGTGACATTCATCTGAGGTCACTTATGTCTTGGGCGGCTAATGAAATTAACTATGGGAAGAAATTAGAGGATTGTGAGGAAGTTGAAAGGAAAGAACCTATTCCCCTGTGACCAGAAAGCTCAGATCCTCAAACAGTTCTAAGAACTTGGTTCACTATTGCATATGGATTCTATGATCCTGCAGCAAGAATAAAAATATTTGATCTTAGAAAATAGGGATATGATGAGTTTAAAGGCCAACCATCTTTTTTTTGGAAGCTTTCATCTTCCAGAATCAAAACAAGATGGGAGAAACTGACAATTGGTCTGAGAAAATCTGAGCCGCATAGCCCTTTGAATTTTAGAGTAGCCATCAGAAGATCAGAAAGGTATATACAACTGGGTCTCCAAGAAAGGTTTGAATTATGGTTTCCATTAACATTTTGACCTACTATTTTGATGTGGCCACTGTACCCTTATTTGGCTACAAATGTTAATGAAGACACAAAAGTTCGTAGGTATGAAAGATGGCAGAATTACAGAGGCTTCTACTACAAGTTTGGAACTTCAATGCAAGGCCATGTTACTCCTACCGATTTCAGGGAAACAACCAGGAAGATTAATGCTGGAGGACCAACATTAGGATAAGTAGGGGGCAAATGATGAGCCAAAAATATGCTCATAATTTGAATATCATGATGTATTTTTAAATACCCTTAATCTTTTGTTAATGGTTGTTTTAAACTCTTTGATTATAAACTTTTTATTTAAAATCGGGTAGTATCCTATGGCAATGCATTCTTATTTTCCTGCAGCTTAATATCTCCGTATGTCTATATTCATTGCCCTATTTGACCTCCCAATTGACTGATATGATGCATGTGGTTTTTGGATAAATGAGATGAATTTAATGTGTGTGTTTAATGAATGAGTATTGTGTTATTATATGCATGCTTTCTTTCATCTCTATCACCATTTGTTTCACAGGTTGTTGAAGATAGCATGATCGAGTCAATGCGCAACAGGTCTCGGCCCTATAGTAAAGTCCATTTCCAGCATGACATCGAGGAAGTTGTTCCAACGAAGACTCTCTATCCGGGTCATTGGGAGGAAATCTAAATGGTCATCAATCTAGGAAGAGTGGAATGCTAGATTCTCTTTGAATCAGTTGAATAGATATGCTTTCATTTATGGGAAGTCTGTTCCTCGATATTAGGAAGCATTTATGTCCACATCTTTCTTTGCTAAGTTAGTTAGTTAGTTGCTTTTCTATAAATAAGTGTTCCTCCTGCATGAGTGAACAAGTAGAAGAGAGAAAATATTAGACTAGATTAGAGACAAGAGAACATAATAAAGTATGTTCGAGTTAGTATTATAATGCTAAACAATTTTTTGTTTAAGTTTTCTTACAAGTAGAATGACCATGTATATGATTCCAAGTTTATGAATAAAATTTGATGAAGTTTTGAGTTCAATTCTTGCATAAATTGGTTGATGTTTGCTAAGTGGGCCCACTTAGTAAGTATTTGTAGTTAGTTGTTTATTTCCTATTGTTTATCAATTAGAATTTCATTCTAGGAAGTTTTAGTGCAAAAACAGTCTTATATTGTTCCTACAGCATAAGGAATCCATCCATGTGTCTATTCCTACAACATAAGACTAGTTCATGGTTTGTTTCTTAGTAATAGTTGTTACAATTTCTACATTAATTAAGTTATGCTTAAGTTGACAAGACTTTGCCTTACATTCCTGCATTAGAAGTATAATTCCTTTCACGCATTTATTTCTAGTAAATTGTGGCTAAAATTGGTTCTTAGTGCACATACAGTGCCACTCCATTTCAATTATACGTCACCTGGTTTGAAAAAGTAAATGAACGACCATAAGAAGATGTTAGTCACCTACTGGAATGTCCAATTCCTAGGTTAGGATTTGACATGACTTTTATATCCTTTTGTGGGTGACAACCATTTCCTATCTTGTATTTCCAACTTGTTGTCCTCTGATCATATAAAGCAATATGTCAAGCATGTGTTTGGTTTATCAATGTGTAATTTTTCACTTTGTGTGATTTCATTAACTGGTGTCTGCATGTCAGAGTTAATTTTTTTTAATAAATTATAGTGGTCTTAGGATTTATTTTGGATTGTTGAAGAAGAACTTGGTAGGAAAACATTCCAGCACTATTTGTGCGAGACATAAATAAATGAAGTTGTATGCCATTCATTAGAATTTCATTTTCAAAGTTCCTAACAACTAGAATTAAGATAGAAAGGGAAAAATACACAATTCTTGATAATTTGACTCTGTTGCCCATGTGGATAGAAGGCACTGATCTGCCTCAACCCAAAGATTATATTTCATACAATTAATATTTTCAAATCCTTTCATTTGTGCAGTAGGAGTAGGATTAGTTATAGTGGTTTTTATCTATCCACTACCCTTTTCCATTGTGGATAGATTGCTTAACCAAAAAATACTTTTTTTAATCTACATCATTCACATAGGTTCACCCAACTTGGTCTAGCAGAACCTAAAGAGAAGAAGGTTCAATTGTATCAATTGGCCTTGTACGTTGGCCAAAATTGTAGTAAGAGCTTTGCAAACTCTTATGGTTAAATCTTGCATTTTTGAGACCCAACAACCATTTCATTCTTAGACCTTGAAAGAATATGAGATGAACTACAACTTCGTCAGAGGCAAGCTTCCACAATAGTTAAGGGACTCAAGAATTTTTTATACCTAATATCTTGCAATAAGGTGGTTGTTTATGTCGTTCATTCTAATGTACATGAATATATTATGGAAGGATAAATCATCGAAAAAAGGGCTAATTGGATCACCTAGATCCTTGAATATGACATTTAGGTCAAGCCTACAAATATTTTTTGGGGAAGAGGATTGTACGAATATACCTGGCACATGATGAAGAGATCATGGCTGAAGAAGGATAGTCAGAGCTGGTTATAGCAAATGAGTTAGAAGTGCAAGGCTTCTAGTTGGTAGATAGAGTAAGATTCATGCACACAGGAAGATATCCACCCATCCTTACTTCTCAAAAGAGAAGATTCTATCGACTGCATAATAGTGGATATGCACTCATCAGAGGGATCTTGTTTGGGAGAAACTTCAACGACGTTCTATTGTGGTGTGTCACTATGGAATAGGATAAAAGAATCCTCCACACTTTCCATAGTAGTGTTATGAGCAAATACTTCTCCACTAAGACCACTACCATCAATATCATGTGCATCAAGTATTTTTGGCTGACATTATTCAACGACTCTTATTCATTGGTTAAAGCTTGCAAGGAATGTGAATTCTTTTATGAAAGAAGATGGAATTTTATGATGCCCCTCAACCCAATAGTGGTTGATGAGCCATTTGTGCAATGGGGCCTTGACTTCATTGGAATGATCAACTCTACCTCCAACACCAGACATAAGTGGATTCTAACGACCACAGACTCCTTCACAAAGTGGACCGAAGCCATGCCCCTGAAGAATGCAATAAAGATGGAGATAGTAAAATTTCTTGAAGAGATCACGACAAGATTCGGCCCTCCTAAAACCATCATCTCTAGTAACACAAGAGCTTTCCTAGGCTCTAAGGTATGTCAATTTTCACTCATGCATGGAATTTTCCTAAAAACATGATCGAATTACTATCCACAAGGTAATGGATTGGTAGAGTTGACTAATAAAAATTGTTTGAGTCTTCAAAAGAATTGGTTCAGAGGACCAGTGGGAATGGCATAAAAATATTCGAGCGACACTTTGGGAAGACCGCATAACTCATAAGAAAGTCCTCAAGACTTTTCCATATGAGTTAGTATATGGAAAAGAGGTGCTATTACCCATCTCCATGAAGATTTTTGCACTGCAATTACTCAAATCTCTCAAGATAGAGAAAAATGGCACAATGGAAGTGCGGTTGGTTGAGTTGTTGGAAGTACAGGAGAAAAGAGAAAAGGCCCTGATAGCTATGACTAACCACTAGTAGGTGGTTAAGAGATGGTTTGATAAGAAATATTCAAACCAAAGTCTAAAGCATGGCGACCTAGTGTTAAAATTTAATGAGCTGTAAAGCTAGGTCAACATGGAAAGTTCGACAGCCTCTAGGAAGGCCCTTTCAGAATAATTCAGTGTAAGGAACACAACGCATTTGAATTAGAAACATGGAAGATGAACCATTGGGAATCCAATTCAATGGGATTCACTTAAAATTATTCAATTAACTTCAGACTATTCCACCATGTAAGTATGTGAATAGTGCATTTTTCTTTTCCTTTCCCTTTTGTTTTGGTTGGCTGGTCTTTCTTAATTCATTCATATGCAAGAAGTAGGAACGAATGGAGCCCATTATCACAAAGTTTATAAAATTTTACAAGAACCCAAAGGAGAAAGAAAAATAATACCCATAGACTGAATTGAAATAAGCATACATATGCAAGAAAAGAAATGATAACGCATACTGCAGGGCAAGTCAAGGAGACAATTTTTTTTAATATAAGTCATATCTTCATTATATTTATATACTTTGATAAATACAATATCAAAATGTCTCACATGCTACGCTTTTAAACTATATACGTATATATATTTATGTATCTTATTTATTCAACTACTATAAGGCCTTTTCCAGGCATATATACAAAAAAAATAGTCTAACAAGCTTTAGTTATGAAACATGAAAAGAGATAATCTTTAGTCATGAGAGTGAATGACAACAATGGCAGCATCCAAAACCATTTCATCATTAGAGGTAGAAACTTGGCCAACGACACCATCCAAAGGAGCAATATTAAGTGGTGGAGGGAACACCACATTCCTGAAGTCAGTATACTAGCCGATGTCATAAAATGGCACCATGTTGTACATGCGGAAAAGGAAGTGACAAGCATGGGTGACCCTCTGGCAATGCTCGACCTATGCCTCAGGGAAGAAACTGCTTAGGAACGACAACCATGGTATGACTACATCTTCTTCAATGAATTTGTAGAGGTCACTTGCAGTTGGAATGCCTCCACCAAATGCAACATTCGCCACCACCTCTCTGAGGCTATTCAGGAATTTCTTTGGAAAGATCTCTTTCACCAAGTGAAGAATGAGTGGCTTGGGAATCTGGATGTCAAGAATTGATGTGACAAATTGAGAGCACACATTAGTGTTAACTCTTTATTTATCCTCGTATTCAAGGAAGTCACATCCTAGGACCCATTTTATGGCTATGATGGCCAGGGAATGCTTATTTTTGGTCATCCTCTTAAGGTGCCTAGTCGAGATCTCGCCCAGAAAGGCCAATTGAGATTTGTGAGAAATAAGCCTAATTGGGGTATTCATGGTGACAATCTCTATACAACTATCTGACAGAAGCTCTATGCAAATATTATGCAAACTACAAGCGCCAAATACTAAGCCAATCACCTAATACCAATTCTACCAAAAATTACAAAGTGTGATTTCACTATTGTCTAGGCGCCTATTTATAGAAATGGCAAGGATAAGCATGGTAATTTGCATACCATAAGCATGAGGTTAATCAAGCACCATCTCAGGAACTGCACCAAAGCTCACTTGAAGCTCTCACCCAGTTGCATCTATAGGTATGATTTTCTGCATGTAGGATTAGTGGAATCCAATTAATTAGCATAAGCTGGTGGTAGTCTCTTGCGGTAGTCCATACGGTCGAATGCTGAGGTGGCATTATACAAGTACATTAGGCACTTATTGCACACTTTGGTATAATTATTCTATTTGGGATATTAATTACCATGACATACGATGCTTAAGCCACCTTCAAATCATCAGCTCAAGTTCCAATAAAAATCATGCTGGAGTACATCATTGCAAAGGATCATTATGAATTCTTTTAATTTCAAAATGGCAAGTAATTAGCTTCATAGGAGAAAATAATTGGTAGTTCATGATGAATTTAGTGCAAGTAGGTGAGAGTTGTTGGCCACCCAAGGAAGGAAATTGCTAAGTATCGCATGCAAAAAAAAAAAAATTGTTGTGAATGCTTTTCAAAAAATGCTACCTTGAGAAAAAATAAATTTAAGTGCAACCAGAGTTGAGGTAGGTTGCCAAAAAATTGAAAAAGGTAGAAATCTATAGAAAAAGGAAATGGTAGAGAGCTCCCAAGCAGGTTCACGAGTAGAGGCCCAAGCAGAAGAAACACACAATTTTTTTTATTATATGCGTAGAGCATCAACTATCTATGTCTTAGAAAACCTTTCTTACACTTCACCTTGTATACCAAAGAAGCCAGAATGGGCTAATACAAAGGTTCTAGAGAAGCCTAAAAAGTATAGAGATCATAGCAGAATTAGGGAGGATTGGGATAATATTCATGATTCCATCCTTGCAAAAAACCCCAAGAATTTAAGGGAGGTAGCCTATGAAAGAATGAAGGTATCCTTTGGCCTGAATTCAATGTCACAAAAGCTATGGTACAGTGGGCTCCCACAATATATGGTCCCATTTGTTCACTATTGCTCTGAACTGGTTGATGCGGCCATCGAACATTTCAACCCACACACCAACACCATCAAGGGTTGGAGATTATAGGTTAATATCTATCCAAAGGCTATCTAGAATATATTGTGCACCCCTCACCCTAACTCCAGACCAAAAGGATTAGAGTCATTCAACCTAGCAAAGAGAGAGGCAACCTGGAGGGGCATGAAAAAGGCTCTACAATTTTACAAAAAATAAATAGATGCACAACCTGCTGAAGGTCAAGCTGGCTCATCTTAGGTTGGGGATGATTTGTGACAAATGAGAGTACAACCTCAAAAAATGATGTGCCAAACAAAATTTTCAAGGTAACTTATAGCCCACGACCTTACTGGGAGAAGAGGCGAAACCCGCTGAATGGTCTAGATGATCTACTAGCTGATTTGATCCGTATACCTACAATGGATAATAGGCCCCAATGGCATAAGTTCTACTTCCCTTTGGTGGTGTACGATGATAGGAAAAAATGGGACCCACCCTATTCAACAAGTTACGACAAGAAGAATGGACTGTGGAAAGAATCAGATCTTTTTGGGTACACCGCCAAGAGACCAACAAACCCAAGGCCGATTATGGAAGCATGGTGTTGGATGACCAATTTGATGCGATATGGGATGATGAAAATTGTACTTTTGACTCAAGCACGGAAAAGAGAAATGACTCTAGTGAAGAACCTAAGGAGCAAGAATCTGAAGTATTGTATGCCTCTGCTCATCAAAAGAAGGAAATGAACCAGCCTATCTAGTTTGTTTCAAATGTGTGGTTGAATCAATCAAGAGCTTTGAAAACACTCACCTAGGCTACCACAAGGACAAGAGTAAACCATAACCATTAGAAACTAAAGGAGTGGTGGACAATCCACCCACCAAATGGTAGCGCACAAAAGTGATTGTTGGGGAGAGTTCAAAAAAACTCATGGCAGGCAAGGAGACTATGGCAAGCCAGGAGCCACAATCATCAAGTCAACAGGTAACATTTTCTCCTTCTTCTCTAACTTTGCAATATTTGGTGGCCCCTATTGTCTCTATGGCACCCATCACTTTAGGTATCAGCCTTTCCTTTTCTATCTCTACCACAGTGGTTGTGGAGGGTTTCTCCTAGTTTTCCCAAATGAGGCCATTTCTCTTAACACCTTTGTAGACCCTTACACCCCATGCCATTTCCCAATATTCTCTTGCCTCTCTTTCCTTAAGAATGGTCTATATTGACAGCCCTCTTGCTACTACAACAAGCACAACCTAGTCCACCCAATAATTGGAGCCTGCCATGAGCCCACAATTTCCGCAACAACCAATGAGTTCTCTTGTCAGTTCATAAATTGAACTTTGATGACTTCCCAATTTCTCCCCATAGACTATCAACCTCCCTAAAATGAAGGCACTCAGAGCCACTACCCTCACTTTCCCTTTTTTTGTACCTCCCAATGCACCTTTTGTAGGTGGGCTAGTTCAGTCACCATCCAAATTTATGGCACAGGGTGATGCTACAAAGGAAGCATGGGCCCTTGGATCCAAAAGAAAAAAGAAAAGGATGACAAAAGGGTGGTGGAGTCAAAGGTGTATACTATTTACAATGAAGTACAATAAACATTGAATTTTGCCACCATGTACCCAAACATTGTCAAACTGCAAGGGGAGATATTGCCGGATGATTACAACATGTATGCCATGGTACTTGATTTGAGAGTGGCCTAGCCATAGGATAAGGTTGAACTCATGGAAGAAATGCAATAGGTGGTGACCTCAGACTTCCTCAAATCTGGTCACCAACTAAAAAATAAAGAGGAAGAGTTAAGACTGGTGAAAGATAGATTTGAGTTCCTGCAAGCGAAGGAAAAGGAAATGGAAGCAGATATTGTGTGCTTATCAGAAAAGGTGTAGGTGATAGAGGTGGAACAAAATAAACTTTAGGAGGAATTGGAAAAGTTCCAATCCATTGACCTCACCCTGACCGATGTGTTGTGGAAGAGGAGCCAAGACTATTAGAACCAGTTAACCTTGGTGGAGCAGGCGATGCAACAAAAGGATAAATATTTTGAACAAAAACCTGCTCAATTTGAGAAAAGGATGCAGGAGATGGAGGCTAATTTTAAAGACTGAAGGGTCCAATTTGAAAATGAGCTTCAGGAGATGAAGCTTGTCCTTGAAGCAGAATCAATAAACAAGAGCAGGGCCAAAGAAAACTGGTCCAAGGAGCTAAGTAACATCGAGGGACAACTTACATTCACAAATAGGAGAATTATGGAATTAACTGAGGATTTCAGCTTGAAGGATGTAGATATTTCCCTTCTAATGAGTGCTCCCCAGGTCCCTATTGCTCAACCAAACCTCATCCCAGTAGCTCAACAGCTATATATTTCATACTAGGAAAATGTTAAGGCCTTCTACCTAACACTACAACCAATGAATTGATTCATGTCAGTGGAAAAAAAATTGAGTAGGGAGGTTCATAGAACAATTGAGTAGTTCTCATGGTTCATCATGGAAAAGGTTCCCGAGGCAAAGAATTTTCTAAGAAAGCTATACATGGTCTCTGATGAAAACTTAGCAAAGGCAAGGATCAAGGATCAAAATATTGCTACCAGGAAGATGAACAAATTCATCCACTGCCACTCAACTATCCTTCGTACTAATGCCTGCTTGGCTACCTTGAGCCAGGTTATGGATAAAATGTGGGAAAATTTCTCCCGACTAACTGAGATGGGCATGCCATCCCCATTCCTTGAAGATGAGTTAGTCACCACAACTGAGAAAATTACAGAAAAAATTAAAGAGAGGGAATAGGACCCAACTGCTTCCCAAGGTTTCAACCAACCTCCTACTACTGTAGACATTGAAGGTGTCATTCATCCAATAGCATGACTACTTTTCCAATGTGCAACTTAGTCTGATTTACCTAAGGTGTTTCCTTATAAAGAAATGCTCAACCTAGGCAGAGCGCTGGATAATCTGCACGATGTATTGAGACCATCTAAGGTCGACTGGCTACCATTGCAGGTAGCTCTTTCTAAGCTTTGACTCTATCACCCTATGGATATGGTTCTAGTTTTCAAGAACAAAGAAAGTTTTAGGTTCCTCGTTCCATATGCGAAATTCCCCTAGTAGTCACCAAAAGTTGTGAATGTAAAATTCTTCAAGCTCCCTTCGGGTCTAATTTTTTGTGTTTTGCTAAAAGTCGGACCAACCCTCATATGTTAAACTTGCTACCCTTCGCCTTCCATTGGCCTTCTTTTTCTATACTCTATTGGATGCTTCCATGTGGCTACCTAGTGCTCTTTGAAGGTATTCTTCCCTTTGCTTCTCAACTGGCTCCCGTTATGCCTCCACATGTCTTTACCACGAGCTATTTTTAACTAATCCCCTTCATTTTCTAGTCATGCCTTGCTCGCATGCCATGTAGCCTCTATTCATAATCTTTGGTGGACCCCACAGGCGGTTCTGATAGTAAAAATGTTGCTATGTGTCTTATTAGTGTAGGCTTTCATCAAAGGGAGGGGAGGATGAAGTACGTGTTGCAAAATACTACCACATATTCCCTCGATGGGTCTTCATCAAAGGAAAGAGTAGAGCGCATGTCAGGCCACCATATTCCACCACATGTTCTAACTAGCTCTGCTAAGAGGCAACACTTATCTACACAAGGTAAGCCAGGACCACTGCCATCATTTACAGGGTGATGTGTCTGGCTGGGAAGCGTCTACATGCCATGGCCTGATATTTAATGTTACAATGGCTGAAGGGAATCTGGGGTTGTATCATTTCTCTAGATACCGAATATTTTATGTTACTAGCTCACCAGGTGGTGGAATTGTTGGCTATAAATACTGTTTCTTATTTCAGAAAATGAGTTCGGAAGCGAAATTATTTTGAGAAAAGACACCGGGCCTTTTACTATTTTTTAGATTATTGCAAATGAACTCACAGACTGTGTCATTATTTGGCCTTTCTATTTTCTTAAGCTAATTGATAAACTTTATACTGTGTCATTATTGTTTGAATTTTTATTTGTAGATATTTTATAATTTTAACGCAAATTTTTTGGTTTAGATCATGTCTTTGACTCCTCTTTTTAGTGAATGTGCATGAAGGTTATTTTATGTCATTGGATGAATTATTCAAACTTCTATCTTTAATTTCTATCATTCTGAGACATAGCAGATTGTTGAACAGGCACTTAAATTGCATCCAAAATATAGATTTTTCACGCCTTACATCTAAATCTTGGTGCATCACCCTAGTTAGATCTTTTATTTTATATCTACTTCCTTTTCCCATTCAAAACCCCAGTTATAGAAGTTGAATTCTTAAAAATTTAGAGGTCACTCATTTTTGTGCAATTGGTCCCCCATTAATTGAGTTTTCCATAAAGGTTGTTACCTTGCCAATTTTTGGCTCAATAGTCAACAAGCTGTCCAAAACACCCTCCATACACATCTAATAAAGGAAGTATTCACCAAGGTTATATTACAAGAATATCCAACAAGAACAATAAAAAGAAGATAAAGATTAGTGCCCCATTCTTTTCTCCCTAAATCATTTTGATAGACATCATCAAGAGGTCATTGGAATGGGCATAATAAGATGAATACAAAATAAAAGATCAAGTAAATCAACAAGTTAATGTTCTTCATACCACTAGCTAAGACTAAGCTACGGTGATGCCTGATGTTGATGTCCATTATAGGAAGGATTCATCCTAGGACATGATGTTATCAGATGATGGTGAAATTGAATGGATGATAGGCTATTGATGCTCAGATTTGACCAACTTGTTTAACTAATGACCTAGACTTAAGAACTTGACGTTGGAGAATACACTTTCAACTAATAAGCTTGCTTTTGATTGTTTTTCTAAAGGATGAGAGCAATTATTGATTTATTATGAGTGAATTTTTATTGTGGGTGAATGTCGAAATGGGATAGATGCACTCTTTTGGGTTTTTTGAATGTTTTGAGGTTGTTTTTGGTATTTTTAAGATGTTTTCAATTTTTTAAATTTTTTTCCAAGATTTTGACCAAGAACCTAACCTAAAGACCTATCCTAGGGGTCTTGGGAGATGATCAAAGATTAGCCTTGCCTATTTTATACACATAGAGACCATGTGGTTTGACTGACACAGACTCAGTTATTGATGAGATATGAACAAGTGAAATTTCCAGTTTATTATGATGGAATCCTAAAGGACTAACCTAGTGTCTCGAGGGCCAATCAAATACTAGCTTTGCCTACATTCAAACTCAAAGACAATGTAGTTCGACATGATGACTCTATTTTTGGATTTTTTGGATTTTTGATCTATTTTTTGATTTTTTATATGATTTTGTGAATGTTTTTGGATTTTTTGATTTTATGACTATATTTTTGGATTTTTTGAGTTTAGGAAGATCTCAAGAATATACATGAATCTGATCCAATGAAGGTGAAAGAACATGCCCCAAGAATAATGTGATAGACTACCTAGATATAGGGAAGACAAACTGACCTTAGGAATGTGCTAAGTAGTACTAGGGTGAAACACGATACCAGCACATGATCAAGCTATGATGCAAAAGTGAATGGGTGAATGTGATGGATGAATGATGTAGAACAAGCCATAAAGATCATGGTGGATGGAAAGTGTTTATTTACACAAGGCACCTGATTGCCAGGTTTTCACCAAGGTACTTTCCCAAAGTGCCACTAAAGTGGTTTTCACTAGACGATGATTTTTATATTTATTGTTTTCAATCTTTTTTTTGATTTTTTTGATTTATACCCAAAAACTTAGGCATAAAAATTTTTGAGATGGGAGTTGTTGATAGGCTCCTATAGAGGTTCCCCTTCATGTGTTGATAGATAATATGCAGTATATATATAGCTTGTGGTGATGATGAAAGGTCCCAAATAGTTGGGATCAAACTTTCCCTTGCTATCTAGATTCAACAATTTTTTTTTATTTTCTTTCATCACAAGCTCGCCAACTTGAAATGGCCAGTTTCAGATCTTCTTATTGTAGCCCCTCTTCAGACGGTTCTAGTAGACTTTTAAGTGGTTCAAAGCATCCATGTGCCACTCATCGAGTAGTTTTGGTTCATTCAAAAAAGATACCTGATATTCTTCATCTATTATGAGGTTTTGCAATGATATCCTCAAGGATGGGAGCTCGATCTTGATGGGGAGAATGGCTTATGATTCATTGACTAGGAAAAATGGGGTTGCACCTATTGGTGTGCGAATACTTGTTCAGTAATCCCATAGTGTGGGATTTGACTACAAGTGCTAGTCATGACCAGCTTCATTAACTATATTTTTGAGGATTCTTAGGATAGTTTTATTTGTAGCCTTATCTTGTCCATTACCCTCAGGGTAGTATGGATTAGAAAAGTGATGTTGGATATTAAATTTTTGGAATAGGTTTTAGACATCCTAATTTTTGAAAGGTGTCTTTCTATTTGAGATAATGGCCTGTGGGACACCCTAGCGATATATGGGGTAATTCAGGATGAACATTGCAATCTACTTTCCAATGATATAGGTCATAGTTATGGCCTCTACCCACTTTATGAAATACTATCTAGCAGTGATAATGAACTTGTATCCATTAGATAAGGTGGGGGTGAATTTTCCAATGAGATTGAGCCCCCACTACAAGAAGGGCCAAGGTTTTATGATCGTGTGGAGCTCCTAAGCTGGTGCATGGATGAGGTCCCCATGTTGTTGACATTGCAAGCACTTCTTGACATATTCTTGAGCTTCCATTTTCATTATTAGCCAGTAGTACCTTGTTCTCAACAGCTTCTTGGCCAAGGTCATACCACTCAAATGTGAACCACAAATGCCATCATTTACCTCCGTTAAAGTAGTCAAAGCTTCCTCAGTGTTTAGGCATCATAAAATGGTTTCCTCAATACTCTTACGATACAAGGTGTTGCCTAAGATGAAAAAGCGACACAAATTCTTGACAAAGGCTCTTTTAAGTTTCAGAGTGATATCAGTAGGGAGGACTCTTATTATTAGGTAAGCGTATATGTCATGATACCATGGGTTACTAGGACCAAAAATTTCACACAAAAATTCAAACTTTGGTACATCAAAACTTGGTACGAGAAGTTTCTCTACTAAGAATTCATGTTTAAGGACATTGTGTGGGATGCCCAACATTGATACAATCATTTCCATGGCATTTGTCGCTCTATTGTTTTGCCTTGGTATTTGCTCAAACATGATGTCAATTTAGAATTATTTGAGGTCTTCCACCCGTTTCTTGTATGGGGTCAACTTTTCATCCTTTGTTTGGTACTCATTGTTGACTTGGTTGATGATTAGTTGGGAGTCTCCATAAACTTTAAGAACCATGATCTGCCACTATACTACTATTATGAGTCTAATCACAAGGGCTTCATATTCAGAAATGTTGTTAGTGCAAGGGAAAGATAACCTATAGGATTTAGGAATGTAGTCCCATTGGGGTGTGATGAAGAAACCACTCGATCTGAATCCATGATGTGTATATGACCCATGAAAATAAACCTTCCAATGATCTATGACACTAAGGTTGAATATGGACTCATCTAGGAATTATGATACAAGTGGGTTCTCTGAATAGATAGGTGCTTCTGCTAATTGATCAACATTCACTTGTCCCTTGATATATTTTCTTTCCACATATTCAATATCATATTATGAGAGGATCGTGACCCACTTAGCCATCTGCCCTGTGAATGTCGCCTTGGAAAGTAGATACTTGAGGGGGTCTATTCTGGTGATGAGTTTGATTTGATGTGCTAACATGTAGTGCTTGAATTTATGTGAGGCAAACACTACTGCTAGGAAATCCTTTTCAATGGATTTATAATTTAACTCATGCCCTACCATGGTTTGGTTGATATACTATATGGCTCTCTCCTTCCTCGTCTTGTCATGCTATGCTAATAGAGCTCCTAGTGTTGCTGCTATTGACAATATGTACAAGATTAGTGGCTTATTCTCGATTGGTGGCATGAGTATTGGTGGCATCAATAGGTATTATTTGATTTTTTTGAATAATTGATCACACTTCTCATCCCATTTGTATGCTACCCCATTGTGGATTAGATGATAATATGGGATAGCATTGTCTTCCAACTACACAATGAACCTACAGATGGATTGGATTATTCCTTGTAAACCCCTTAATTGTTTTAATGTCTTTGGAACCTCCATTTCAAGAATCTATTTGAATCTGACTGGTTCTATCTTGATCCCTCTCATTAACACTATATATCCTAGAAGCTTTCCTGATTGTACATCGATGACAAATTTATTAGTGTTGAACCTTACCTTATATTCCTCTAATCTATCAAAGATGGAGCTTAGTGCCACTATGTGATCTTGCCACTTTCTTAACTTGTCCAATATGTCATCCACATAGTATTCTATAGACTTGTTAATCATGTCATGAAAAATGAGTGTCATGGCCCTTTGATAAGTGGCTCCTACATTCTTCAACCCAAACGACATCATGTTCTAGCAATATGTACCCCATGAATAGGTAAAGGTTGTCTTATACTAATCATCTTTCACTATCATTTTCTAATTGTATCCTAAGAACCCATCCATGAGTGACAACATTTCATGCCCAACTGTTTGATCGACAATCATATAAATGTTCAAAAGGGGAAAATCATCTTTGGGGCATGCTTTGTTTAGGTCCTGGAAGTTAGTATAGATCTATATGCCGCTAGTGGACTTTGTGACTAGTACCAAGTTTGAAACCCATTCAGGATAATTGATGGGTCTTATTAATCCAACATCCAAGAGTTTTTGCAATTCAAGTTTGACTAATAGTGTGATCTATGAATGCATCTTCCTTAGTTTTTTCTTTATCGGTTTTTCCTTTGGATATACTACAATATGATGAACCACAACCTCTAGATCAATTCTTGGCATATCAACATAGGTTCATGCAAATTTTACATTTCTTTCTATCAGAAATGCAGCTAAGAGTTCCTATTCTTTAGTCAAAAGAGATTCTGCATAGAAGGTTATGTGTGGCATCTCCTCAGTCCCCAGGTTGATAAGGGTTACACTTCTTTGCCAACACTTTTGACTTCTCCTAATGAATAACACTAAGGGGAAAATTGAATCCCTCATTGTTGGGTGCGTCGGAGAGGTTTTCACCCTCAAATTTTCCTTTGATTTTACTATTTTTGGGTCAGAAAGTACCATAGTGTGGTTTTCACTTAAAGACCTAGAGATTACTCTTAGATTTTCACTTTTCCAACTAAGGGATTCAATTTTTTCCCCATAGTATGTGTGTGTGTCTATCTCAATTATAAATCCTACTTTGTGGTCTCCACATGTTATAGTATCCCACAGTCCCATGAACTCTAAGAGGGCCTCATCATTTTTGAATGTGTCTAAAATTGGCAATCCTCATTGGTCATAGTCTATTAGCTAGGGATAAACTATCTTTATTTTGTGGGTTTGTTTGTTGGACTCAAAAGACATAGTGGAGATCGTGAATAGGGAGGAGTCCTCAAATAACATGGGTAGGTCAGTGAGGTGATCATCATCACTACTACATACATTAGTTATATCAAAGGTATAGTTGTCTAAGGGTAGACCTATGGATACTATTAATCGAGGAGGAGCTTTGACTATTTTAACAAGGGGACTTCTACCACGTATGGTTATCTTCAAAAAAGTACATTTGAGGCCAATATTCTTTATGCGCTTCTCAACAAAAATGGGTTCTAATTATCCATTGCAATATTTCCTGATACTTTCATTCTTATTGTAACCCATGCCAAGAATTAATTGTAGCCCATTGTTATCATTGTCCATTGGAAGAGCTGATATAGGTCTTTCATCTTGGTATAGGAGACTTGATATATCCTTTTCATCTACCACTTCTTGACCTAGGTCTCCCAAAATTTTGAATTTGGAGGGGTCTTCTCTAAATGTATGAGATGATGCATTACTTGGTTGTGGCTATCCGTGGGACCTAGGAGATTGAGATAAATTTCCTATTACAAAGGTGCTTTTCTTCATCTTGTAGTCTCCAAATCCATTATCTTGGATAATGGCTTTGATATCATAAATGTTGGGAATGGGGGGTTTCTTTGTCCTAGAAGTGGAGGCTAGGGTGGAAATATCTACATATGGAGTCGTAGGGCTTTCATCATTCTTGGGAGATTGTGGCATTTTCTAATATTTTGGCTTCCTGGTTCCTACAGTAAGCAAAGGGCTTTGGGTAACCATGAATTGTGACCTCTTGGTTTTTATAGGGGAATTTAACACATTGGTGAAATGTGGATGCTACAGCTTTCATCCCATGGATCCATGAGTGCCCCAAAATAATGTTATAAGGGAGGTCAAGATTAAGGACTTGCCAAGTAGTCTCCATGATGGTCAGTCCTACTTGGATAGGAAGTTGAATGGTGCCTTGAGACACTCTTTCTTAATCATCATAAGCCCATATTGTGATGCATTTTCCCTTTTCAATCATATCTTCTGAAAATCCCATATTCTTTATTGGCTCAAGAGAATAAATGTTCAAACCTACACCCCCATCCACCAAGACCCTTTTGAATTTATTTTTATGGATGAAGACTTCAAGATGAAGTGTGGGGTTATGAGATGGTCGGGATGGAAGATCATGTTCAGAGAATGTAAGGAGATGTGGCATGGTGATGTGTCCGACCATAGCTTGGAACTGGTCTACATCAAGATTTGTGGGTATGAAAGGTGCAACTAGTTCCTTTTCTAGGATTTCCCTATGGGTAGGCAAGATTTTCAGCAGCTCCATGATGGAGATCTAGGTGGGGTTCTTCTTCAACTATTCTAAGACATTGTAACCATTAGCAACTAACTTTGAGTTTGTAGGGGGTTCTCTAGCTTGCGTGGATGGTCCAGGGATGGTGATTTTGCCACCTTGTGTGGTGACTCCACACTAGGCTTTGGACCTTGTGATATGGATAATGCCAACCCACTCATCTAAAGATGTGACAACATGGTCATAAACATGGTTGATGTTGTCTTACTTCGTACTTCTTGCCTTTTCCATTATTGTTTTCTTTATTGTGATCCAACATTGGATTTGTGTATATTTTGAAGTCCTGATTTCTAGCTAGTTTCTCAATGGTGATAACCTTGTCATCAATAAGATCTTCGATCAGGTTCTTGAGTGTCATACAACTGGCTTTCATGTACCCCTTTATCTTATGAAAATCACAAAGGTGCTTCTTGTTATACCATGGTGGTTTAACTTGAGGAGCTTGGTAGTTTTCAATGATTGGGAGTGTGATGATGTTGGCTTCAATGAGTCACTGCATGATGGATTCAACTGATTCCCCAAGCGGTGTGTACTTTCACTTGGGGGATATCTGTTTCTTATGGATGGTCCACCTTGATCATTGGCATTGTTGATTGTTTGTGTGTTGCTTTGTTGTTGAGATGCATTGGGTTGTGGGGTGTTTTGGGTGTTGTTGGTATGTTTTTTGTTGTGTGTTTGGTTTTGGAGTATTGATTACAACTTTGGCATCAACAACACCATAATTGGTAACATTTTTTTTTTTTGCCCATGTTCGAGGTTTAGTGTTGTAGCTTGTTGATGGATGATTTTCTTGATAAGTGGGTGTCCCCCCTTGTGAAATGAGGGCTCTTTCGATGTTAAGAGATTTGGGGATGAGTTGATCATAGGTGGTAATGCACTACATTTTGACATGGAAAGCTAGGATCCCTTCAAGATTTGAGATAATGGTTTTGACTTGTTACTCTTTTGGCATAGCCCACTTGCTCCTATTTTCCTTATATCACCATTGTTGCAAGAAGGATGCAAATGTCTCTCCATTGTTTTTATTTAGGTTGGACAACTCTTCCAGGCTTACATCGATTCCTATGTTAAATGAGTAATTTTGTATGAATGTGTCCGCAATTTCTTGGAACTTTTTGATTTCAGGAGGAAGATGGGAGAACCATTCCATGGCTAGGCTAGTTAGACTTTTGAGGAAGAGCCTCATTAGATAAGATTCATCATAGGAAACTTCCATATAGTGCACATGGAATTCCCTGATGTGATCTTCAGGGTTTCCTGTCCCATAGTACTTGCTGAATTTTGGTATCTCAAAACCTTGTGGGAATGGCTTCATCACAATGCTTATGTCAAATGGATAAGGACATAAATTCCCTTGTTGTTTTGTGGTTTTCCTGGATTGGATGTCCAAAAATTATTGTAAGATATTTTTTATTTGAGCATACAAGTCATATTGTGGATTAGGTGGTGGAATGAATGTGTTAGTTATGGCTTGAATAATGGGTGGGGTGACTTGTGCATTCGTGGGGGTTTGTTGTAATATTTTCTATGCAAGTAATGCTTGTTGATATGCTTGTAGTTATTTTCATGCCAACAATAATTTTTGTTGGTCTTGTTGTTTCTGTTGTGCCAACAATGCTTGTTGTTGGGCTTATTGTGCAGCTACTTTTTGTTGGGCTTGGTATTGCTGCAAATATTGTTAGTAAGCTTGTTGTTGTAACAAGCCTTGTGCATGAGATTTTTGTGCTTGGTATTGAGCTTGGTATTGAGCTTTGGATTGTGCTTGTGCTTGTGCGTGTGCTTGTGTAGCTTTAGTAGCTTATGTCGATTGAGTAGCCTAGGTCCTTGTGCAGCTTGTGTGGATTGTTGTTGTTGTAGTAGTGCTTGTGATTGGGTAACTTGTGCCACTTGAGCAGCTTGGGTGGCTTGTGCAACCTGTCTGGCTTGTTTCATAGCTTGCATGAATTATTGGGCTTGGAATTGTTGGAGTGCCTTTTGATAGGCTTGCTAGGTTGTGTGCAACATAATGTTGTATTGGTTTGTCATGTTTGGAGTTGGTGGTAGAGGTGGAGGATTCAAAATGGTGTGAGATGGGTTTTATTGAGGAGGTTGTTGAGGTTTTTGAGTGATGACCATAGGTTGTGTGGTGGAGGGTATGGCTGATGTGCAAGGTCCTTGGGAGACCACGTTTGTAGAGGGTGTAATGGTTGATTGGGATGTCTGGATTGGTGCCACCTGGTGTTGTGATGTCGGTGGAATGCTTGGAGGATTTGGTACATTGATTTGATTCATGATTGGAGGATTTTTCTGATTTGATTGATTTTGGATTGGTGTGTTAGGTAAAGGGGGTTGCCCTAAACCTTGGATTGATGTGGATGTCAATGTTAGTGGGGGAAGTGGTGGTAGGTTTCCTTGAGAAATTGATATGAAGGATCAAATATTCTCCCTTTTCCAAATAAACCCTCTTGTCCTTGTGATACCATGGGGAGAGAAACCTGTGTCTCAAGAGAGTATGTTGGAGTTGCAGAGAAGGTGGATGCATTGTTGGTATCATGGAATACAAGTGAAACATATGGATGCTTTGGGTCTTGTGGGATGATATTTATGTCTAAGTTTTTATTACTTAGAAGGGGGTGTGTTTGAAGATCATGAAGCAAAGAACTCCCCTTGGTAGTTAGGGGTTTGCTTGGAGCATGAGATGATATTGGTTGTGGGATGGGTTGAATTATGTTTTGGAATGATGATGCGAATGATACTAGCAGCAAAGTCACAAGAGGTGGTTACACAATAGTGCTTATTATCACCAAAATTTCACCTTAGCTCAATTTGGTTGAGCTAGAAATAGTTGACTACATTAAGGTGAAAGGTACATTCATTTTATGCTAATAGTTCTTTTGCAATGAAGGATTTTAATAGAATTTAGTTGATTATGCAAAGATTCACAATAGAAGATTTAACAAAGTTTGCATATTAATGCTACTTTTTATTCATTTTAAAATCAAAGAACATACAAGATTGCATAAACATTATTGTTAAACACTTGGAAGATAGAAGAAATGTTTAAAAGTCCCACACAAGCCATGGGAATTGACTGAATTAATTTAATTCAATAAGGGATGTAAAATATACATCTGAAGATTAAATAGAGTAAAGGAAACATGAAAAGGATCATATCCATCATTTCCATGAAAATTTGGTGATGATCATTAATTCTTAAGTCTTCATATGGTTCTTCTCATCTTCAACTCCTCTCATACCCGATCTTCAAAGGAACCTGCAATTGATTGAAAAAGTCCTATTAGAGCTCCAGATATGAACCTGATCATACATCCTATCAAAAGACATATAATCTACAACCATTATTGAATTAAACTAACTCAGCCATTATCAGATGAATGTAGAGGTTCCAAATTAAAATATCACAAGAAACTTGAATAAACTATTTTTATCTAACTTGTTTGTTCACTGTGCAAGTATAGGTACATGTTTCAGTACTGGTTCATCATTTTAACATGTGGTAAAAAATGTGGCTCCCATGAGGTTTGAGCCCAGCGTGTTTAAATGAAACATTTCAGAAATAGGAGCAACTCATAAAGTGTCTATAAGATCTCAACCATTGATCATTTATGGAAATCAAATCTAAGTGCAATGAAGTGAGAAACACAAATGAACAATGGACTTTTAATATGCTCAAGTGGTTTGCAAATAAAAATATAATTGCATCTTGTATATCATGGTCCTACATCAATATTTTGTTGTCATTCCTTACGGTTATGCTATTATAAATATGATGCAGACATTCATCAAGTATCAAAGGAAACAACATGGGAGGTAATTTGAAGTAATTTGAAGCTTCTTCATTATGCAACAATCAAAGAGCAAGAAATAAGAGACATGTGATGGTGAGAATAAAATAACGGAGAAACATAGACATCAAGAGAAAAAAGATGCATCTAAGAGGAGGATAGTCATATTCAGCCCTATAATGCAAAATAATATTTAAGAATAAAATATGCATGCTCAACATAAAGCCCACTCTCAATAGATCATATTGATTAAAGAATACTAAATAAATGATCTTCTAGAAAAAATCAATATAGGTTAGGTCATTATTCTTTTGATTGATCATCACTAATCCTCTAAATATGTAATGGTGAAAGAAGCTAAGAATCATGAGATATCATATTTTTCATGAAGGAAACAATGTTAAAGGTGCAGAAGCCAGGAAAAATACCACTATAGAATTTTCTAATGGAATCAACATCTTATCAATCGTTCTTTTTTGCTAAAGCTTCCTTTGTTTTCAAAATCAAATATATTGGAAAAATCTCATGAACCACAAAGTCATGTAATTATTGTAAATTTTGGTACAGATAATCTTGTTGCTAACATTGACTCTAACATGGATGAGTCCATAGGGTATAGAGTGCAAATCACTCAAGATCATTCATTCAATGATGATGTAACTAATTAGTTGACATAATATAGTTCAAGTAATTTGAAAGGGTTTCAAAACTCACCAACTCAAAGGACATTCACCAAGGATCATTCAAGGAGGTAAAGTCAATATGATACAATGCATAAAATGTGTAGAGAATTCAGAAATATAAAGTATGGTCAATACAATGGACAAATAAAATTATAAACATTGGTGAAACTATTATACAAAAGAAGTCACACTGCTTAGAGTATGATTGGAAACACCTGAGGTCAATTTTGCACTATAGATCTAGGTGATAGTGATGTAGCCTCATAATTAATGCATGAATTCATTTCAAATGGAAAAGATTATGCAAATATTGTATAGCAGTGCATAACTATGCACTCAAATACAAAAGGATAAAAGGAACTTTAAGAAGAAAAATAAATTGTACCTTTTGTTCTCAATAACACTTCTTCAATCAATAAAGGGAACAATAATTAGATACAAAGGATGCATAGTGTTAGCTGTAAAATAGAGTGTGACAACATTAGAAAATTGAGATACATAGCATGAAGGGGCAGTATAACTTGAAGGAAGGTCAAATTAAATCCATTAAAACATAGAAAATACTTTGCAGACCTATTAGTGCATAGTGACTATCATGAGGAAATAGTCCATCATTGGTCCAATCATGGTAGGAGGGTCCTCAAAAGAGAACTACCTAAGCCATGCAGCTAGAGTTACACAAAAAAAGCAACACAAAATATGGAGGAAAATGTAGATTCAAACATTCTCATTAACATAATTTTTTATTACAATCAACCAACAACATCTGGGCTTATAGATTCAGCTTACAGATCTAATATAACATACATGCTCCTTAATGTGAGAAAACATCTTACAGATAGAATTCTATATTCTTCTTAATCTACTTGATCTTTATTGATCAATATCCTAATGATTTGTTACCAGCGTTATATCATATCCAAAGATCTAGAATTATCCGTGTCGGCCAAAGATCATTACAATTTATGATGAAGGAAACGTAATGTGTACATTAACAGGTTGGACTCAAAGTTGAATTTCTCCACAACAGGTGCATATGATGAAGTGTGGACCTAAAATTAAGGTCAGGATGACTCCACAAAATAATTTGAAATACCTCACAAGGATCTACAAGTGACGAGAAAGATCCATAATTGATCAAACTAGCTGTTAGGTATCAAATTATTCTGGGGCGAGTTCCAAAAAATGGTTGTTACTCTCATAGCAATAAATTGTCGGAAAAAGATCTAATCGAGCTGAAAACTTGGAATAAGGAAAATAAACATATCCATGATGAAAATATAGATTTGTAGGGTCTAGTGAACAAACATGATGAAATACCGAATCTTCTGACTTGAACAAGAATAAGAACTGAATGAAAATATTTTTTTCGTTGATGTAGGATTGTGAAGAACAAAGGATGCTCCTGCATCAGACATATAGGGTTAATGAAAAGTGAGCCCCTTACTTTTTTGGGGCTAAAGGAAAACTAATAAGGTCTACCTCAACCTGAGAAACCAAAAAAGAATCCTCTGCTGGTCTTCCCTTCCACTTCACAAGATATTATTTTTATTGTCTTCCACATGTTTTCCTCCCATCTTTGATATCCAAAATCTCTTCTATCTCATTTGATTGTTGTTTAGGAAACTATTTCTGCAAGTTTTATTTACTATCTTCATTGAATTTTGCTTCATGGTACTAATGTAGGTCTATAATGTTGAATATAGGTGATATACCCATGCCATCTAGTAACTCCACTTCATATGCATTTCCTAAATCAAATTTCTTCAAAATATTATAGGGTCCAAAATTCCTCATTTTGAGCTTATTGTATGCACCAACTAGAATTCTCTCCTTCCTCAAATACACCATCACTTCATCTCCAACTTCAAACTCCTTATGTCTCCTCTTTTCATTTGCTCATTCCTTATACTTTCGGTTCATATCTTCCAACTATTGCTTTACTTCAGTATGAACTTTCTTCATATGTTCTACAAATTCCTCTAATTCAAAACATATTTTATCCTCCTTATTGATGTCTCACAATTTTTATATACCTCTAGGATGAACTCGAGTAACAATCTTAAAAGGTGTTTTCCCAGTACTCCTATTCACTGAATTATTGTAGGAAAACTCTGCTTGAACAAGGACTAAATCCCAACTTCTGATCTTCTCTCCAACCAAATATCTCAAAAAATTCCCCAAACTCATGTTTACTACCTCTTTCTGTCCATCAGTCTATGGGTGAAAATTAGAACTAAACTTCAAATCTTTCTTCAACTTCTTCCAAAGTTTTCTCCAAAAGTTTAAAAAAAACTTTGTATCTCTATTTGAAACAATACTCCTAGGTAATCCATGCAATCTGACCACTTCCTCAAAAAATAAGTTTGCTAGATGTATTGAATTTGTTGTATTCTTACAAGGTATGAAATGTGTCATCTTAGAAAATTTGTCCACCACCACAAATACATAATCATTACCTCTCTATGTCTTCAGAAAACCAAGTATGAAATCCATGTTAATATCCTCCCAAGGTTTCTTTGGAGCTGTCAAAGGCTTATACAATCCAACATTCTAACCACTCCCTTTTACAACTTCATAAACTCTGCAAATTTGCACAAATTTTCTAGCATCCTTATGAATATGAGGCCAAAATTAATTCTCACTTACCAATTCTACTATCTTATCAACTCCAAAGTGTCTTTCCAATACTCCACTATGTTTCTCTTTCACCAAGTTATCCCTCATTAAACTTTGGGGTATACACAATTGATTCCCTCTGAAGAACATATCCTCATAAATGAAATAATCCAACCACTGATTCCTATCCTCCAAGACTGGTTGTTTACAAGATCTCCAAGGTTCTACAAAATCCAGGTCTTCCTCATACAAGTTCTTCAATTCATCAAAGACTAAATTATCCACTCTCATTCCTACGAACAAATTCCTTCTCCTACTTAAGGCATTAGCAACTCTATTTGACTTTCCACTTCTATGTTTCAAAACAAAAGTATAACTCTACAAGAATTCCACCCATCTCATGTTTTTCTCACTCAACTTACCTTGACTGTTCAAATACTACAAATCCTGATGATCTATGTACAAAAAAACTCCTTAGACAATAACTAATGTCTCCACTTCTTCAAGGCTTGAACTATGGCATAGAACTAATCATACACTAAATACCATGTCCTTACATTATTCAACTTCTCACTGAAATAAGTGATTGGTCTTCCTTCTTGACTTAATACTACTCATATTGCATTTCCACTTGCATCACAATCTACCTAAAATACCTTATTAAAGTCTAGTAAAGCCAATAGAGGCTGCTTAGTCACCTTCTGTTTCAACAACTCAAAGCTCTTTTTTGCTCCAGATGTCCACCTAAAATCCTTCCTATCTCCTCTCATTGTTTCTGTCATAGGACTACAAATAGAGATAAAATTCCTAATGAACTTTCAGTAGAAACTAGCAAATCCATGAAATGATCTTACCTCCCCAATGCTTTCTAGTCTATTCCACTCAACAATTTATCTTACCTTCTCAAGATCCATCTTAATTCCATCCACTGATATCAAAAATACCAGATATATCAATTCTTCCTTCATGAATCTACACTTTTTAATGTTTATCAACAACTTCTCTTCTCTCAACCTTTGCAAAACTTGTCTTATATGAAACAAATATTCTTCTCTAGTCTTACTAAAAATCAAGATTTCATCCAAATAGACAATCACAAACTTACCCAAGAATATCTTCAATACCTCATTCATCAACCTCATGAAAGTACTTGGTGCATTTTTTAGTCCAAAAGGCATCACCCCCAACTCATATAATCTTTCATTTGTCTTGAATGTTGTCTTTCATTCATCCCCTTCTCTGATTTTGATCTGGTGATATCCACTCTTTAAATCTATCTTTGTAAACTATTTAGCTCTACTCAAACAATTCATAATGTCATCCATTTGGGGTAAAAGAATCTATACTTTATTGTAATTTTGTTTATGGCTCTAGAATCTCTACACATCCTCCATTCTCCATCCTTCTTAGGTTCTAGCACTGTAGGTACTACACAAGGACTTAAGCTTTATCTTATCAAACCTTTTTCTTAAAAACTCTTGCACTTGTTTGTTCAGTTATTCCTTTTCTGCTAGTGGCATCTAGTGCACTACTTTATTAAGAAAACTAGCTCTAGGAATCAGGTCCATGCAATGACTAATACTCCTTCTAGGTGGCAATCCATCGGGTACATTATCTGAAATGATAGCTTCATATTCTACCAACAATTCCTTTATCTCCTTTGGTTGTTCTTCTACATGCTTTAAGTCTTTAGCCTTCTTTGGAACCAAGGCATAGCACATGCTCTCATGTCCCAATCCATCTAGAAATATCCTTCCATCAACCAAACAAATTCTAGCATTCGTACAAACCTCAACTTTAGGAACATCCTCCAATGGTATCAAATTCTTCTTTATTCCATTTTCAAGCATGGTATATATGTTGTTATTTCCATCATGAAATACCTTTCTATCATAATATCAAGGCCTTCCCAACAAAAAATGGCATACATCCATAGGCATGATATCACACAAAACTTCATCATGATAATTTCCTATCTTCAATTTCATCAAACATCATTCACTTACCAGTATATTATGCTCATCTTGAATCCATGCTATCAAATAGGGCTTCGGGTGTTTCAACCTTTCCAACTTCAACTTGGTCACCATTTCTTCAAAAACTAGGTTCTTTGAGATTCCACTATCAATAATCACTTTGCAAAATTTACCATCTACCTTGCATCTAGTTCAGAATAAATTATTTCTCTACAACGGTTCCTACTCCATCTCACTTTGACACAATACTCTTTTGTTCACCAACACTTCTCCCTCTTCCAGTTTATTAGATGATCTATCATGATCCTCCTCAACAAAGGTTGCTCTTCTATTGTTCTATGTCTTTCTGCTTGCTTCTCCATGATTACATTCAAATACTCTATCTCCTTCTCCACCACACTTCAAAAAAGTTCCTCTCAATACTTGTTTCTCCTATCTTCTATCATATTTTCTATAATATTTATTCTGGCAACTACCATATCCTCCTCTTTGGTAAGATTTTCCATCATCTCTACATTATGGATTTTCATTCTTTCTGACTCCCTTATCTTTATTTTGATTTGCAAAAGATCCTCTTCCTCCTCCAGTAAAGATTCTTCCTCTCTGAAATCCTCCACCTCTTTCTCTGTCTTTTCTCATGTCTTTTATTCAGCTTCTCTTCTGCTTTTCGGGAACATTGATATGCCTCCTCCACACTCAGTAACTTATTCAAGCTGATCTCATCTTATATACATGACCTCAAACCATTCATATATCTGGATACTTGCTTGGTCTCATATTTTGAATGTATAGAATTGATATTCGACTTGTAGAACTCCTCAGTATATTCTATCACACTTGACTCCTTCTGCTTCAAATTTTGCAACTTTTAGAACAAATTGATCTAATAGTCTGCATGAATAAAAAATTTCTTCAACTTATTCATCATCTGATCCCACAATCTTATCTTATTTTTTCCTTTTCTTTTCCTATTTGTTTGCAAATGTTCCCACCAAAGGGATGCATGTCCTTTCAACTTTGTACAAGAAACTTTTACCTTCTTGTCTTCCATGGTACCTTCAAAATCAAAGTACTTCTCCATCTCTGGTATCCAATCAAGAAATTTTGGATGATGTGGTTATGTTGCTGATATGTGGTTGTCATTGATGTAAACACTATTAGCATTAATGTCTTTAAGACTGTATATGTCAAGGATATTGAGAAAATTGTAATAAAATAAGTTGCAGGTTGTCTGTGAAGCGGTGAAGATCAGTATGATGGAAAGTTTAGTATGTTGATAGTGAGAAGTTGTGGATTAACGAGTTTTTTTCAATCCTATCTAGTTTATCCACCAAAATTTTCTAAGGTGTGCATGAAGATTCGAGCAAGTTATGAGTTTCTGTGTTTCGATAGTTATTCTGTTACTGAAGCTGGTGTTCCTAGAAGAAGAGTTGTTGTGTATGCTCCTATGGTGTTTGTGGATGTTTCTAGATTGTTCTTTATTTGTGTTGCACATCTGCATTGATCATTGTGCTCATGGTCGATGATTTTCTCTTGCGTGTTCATGTTTTTCATGTTCATGACCGACAAGGTGATTATAGCGTGTTGTGGATCTTCGAGGAAAAATATTTGAAGGTGTTTTGTGTTTGAGGAAATTGTTTTGGGTCTCTACTATGTTGTGGTTGACCTTGGTAGACTTGCATTAATAATATTTACTATTTTGTGCTGATAGTTTGTATTCATCTTATTATTTTGTTGAAGATGACATGAAGATATATATGAGTGATTGTTTATCTAATTTGAGGTATGCATGATGCGAATTGTGAGTTCTTTTTGTGAATAAAGATCATATCATTCAAAGGAAGAGCAGAGTGTGAAGAAGAGTGAAGAAAAGTGAAGAAGTGTTCATGTGCTTAACCAAAATTGTAATCAGGCATTAGAAGATGCTACTTTCTTAAGTCAAAATCATCTGATGGATTTAATTTGAATGTTTTTGTAAGATAGTGAGTCTTCCCTTATATTTGAACATTGATCTCTAGGTAGTGTGTCTGAATGCATGTGCATTCCCCATTTATTCTTCTTATACTTTTAATAGAGTATAAACTTGTGGATTAACCTCCATCATGTTTTTTCCCCTAACAAGGTTTGCACACAACAATCTTGGTGTTATGTGTATTTCTCATGTGTTTTTGATTTATGTTTTCATGGTTATTAATTAGATCTGAGAATAAGGGTTAATAAAGTTAATAAGTTTGAAATTTTGTGACAACTGATTCACCCCCCCTCTCAATTTTTTTCCCTTGTGTTTCCAAAAATTGGTATCAAAGCAGGTTCCTTGGAAGAAGTTTAATAGCTTGAGGTGATCTGGGATAGTGACATATAAGAAGGATAGTCTAATATTTTATGGAACAAAATATTCTTTGTGTAAGACTCGAATGGAGTGTCATCTGAGATGCATTTTTGAATCTTACTAGAACATTACAACTAATAGGTATGTTATTCCTCAAAATGGTCCTACTACTAATGCTGAGATTAGGGATATTGAATACAATATCAGGGCTAAGGAAGCATTGTTGAGTGATTTGATTGATTTTGAGATGATGAATGTTATGGATCTGAAGACTTCTTATGAGATCTAGAAAAAGTTGGAAACTTTGTATGAAGGTGATGCTAATGTAAAGATTGCTAGGCTACAAAGTCTGAAAGGGAAATATGAGTTGTTGACAATGGATAATGATGAGAATATTACTACTTTCATGTAAAGAGTGAATGAACTTATGTGTGGTATCAGATGTGTTGGTGAATGAGAGATTCTTGCTAAAGTGCTTAGATCCTTGACTGATGCATAAAAAATCAAAGCTACAGCTATTAAGGAGCTTTGAACTGTGATAAATGTAACTAGAGATATGTTGATTGGTAAACTTACTACTTTTGAGTTAAGTGAATTCAGTGATGCCCTTCCTAAGATATAATCTGCATTCAAAGCTACTACCTATGGAAGAGACAAGAAAATATATGATCTAGGTGAAAGTTCTTCTAGAAAGGTATTCAAGTATGCAAAAGAAATGAGATAGATTGAAAAGAAGAAAGATAACTTAATGAGATGGAAGCACTTATTGTCAAAAGAGAAGCCAAAGGAGAAGGTAAATATAAAGGAAAGTTTCCTATTAAATGTTTTTCCTACAATAAGATAGGTCATTTTACATAAAGGTGTCCGGAAAGAGTCCCTAAGCCAAGATACAAAAATCCTAGATTTCAAAAGAAGTGTTATTATGCTGATGATGAAGGTCTGATAGATGATGAATCTGATAAAGGGAATGTAAGTGAAGATGAGTTTGTGTTTATTGATATCCAGGAAAATAAACCTATGTCTACTGAAGCTGCTAGTTTTACAAATGTGGAGAAAGCCCTAGCTACTCAATTTGAAGAGAAGGATGAATGGGTAATTGACAGTGGATGTTCACATCACATGATAGGTGATAAAAGAAAATTTGTGAGCTTGGAAAAGTACGATGATGGTGTTGTAAGATTTGGTGATGAAAATGGTGGTATAATCCATGGAAGAGGAATTATTTCTTTTGATGGTAAGAATAATACTAATGATGTTCTTTATGTGGAAGGTTTGAAGCATAATCTTTTAAGTGTCAGACAGATGATTGATAAGGGATACAATCTTCAATTCAAGGATGGAAAGTGTAGAATATTGGGAAGTTCTAGAAATGTGATTGCTTTAGGTACAAAAACAAAAGGTAACATTTTTCACCTGAATACTACTAGTAATTATTTTTTGATTATTCAAGTTGATGAAAGTTAGTTGTGGCATAGGATAATGTTTCATGTAAAATTTGATAGTATTATCAAGATAAGTTCTACTCAAGTAGTGAGAGATCTTCCTAAGTTGGTAAAATCCTCTAATGCCATATGCAAGGAATTTTAGTTAGGAAAGCAGACTAGAATTTCATTTCAGAGCAAACAACATTTTTCAAATGAATTGTTGGATCTTGTGCATACTGACTTGTGTGGTCCTGCTAGAATCAAAATTTTGCAAGGTTAAAGGTATTTCATGTTGCTTATTGATGATTATTCTAGGATGATGTGGGTTACTTTCTTAAGGGAGAAATTTGAAGCTCTAGAGAAGTTCAAGATTTTCAAGGATATGGTTGAGACAAAGACAAGTCTGAAGATCAAATGTCTAAGATCAAATAGAGGTGGTGAATTCACTTCCAGTGAGTTCAATTCCTTCTATGAAGTGCATGGGATAAAGAGACAATTATCTACACCACCGACCCCTCAAAAAAATGGGGTTGTGGAAAGGAAGAACAAGACAATTCAAGATGCTTCTAGAACTATGATATTGGAAGGAAAATTTCCTCATATATATTAGAGATAATTTGTGATTACTATTATTTATATCCTCAAGCAGGTACAAATAAAAGGTGATACTAGTAAGACCCCTTTTGAGCTATGGTTTGGTCATAAGCCTACTGTTATATATTTCAAAATATTTGGGAGTAAATGCTACATCAGAAGAGACAAAGATATAGGAATGTTTGATGCTAGGAGTGATGAAGAAATATTTCTTGGTTATTCTACTAATACCAAGGCCTACCGGTGCTACAAAAAGAGATTGAAGAAAATGGTTGAAAGTGAAAATGTTAAGGTTGATGAAGACATTTCTAGACCATCCAGAACTAGTGGATATGGTTTTGATGATCAGAATGATAGTACAAACAAAGGTCACACCTCAAATCAAGTTCAAATCATTGCGGTGAATCAAGAAGATCAAAAGGAAGGAGAAACTAGTGGAAGTATAGAAGAGAGATCACAAGAGCTTGAAGTTTAAGAACAACCTAAGACTCCAAGGTATGTGAGATTAAATCATTTAGAAAAATAGATTATAGGTGATAAGAAAAAAGGTGTCCAAACTAGGAGAAGAATTGTAGAAGAATACTATTTGATATCAAAGACTAAGCCAAGTAATGTAAATGAAGCATGAAAATATGAATATTAGATTGAAGCAATGAAAGAAGAACTATAGGAAATTGAGAAGAATAATACATGGATTCTTGTTCCTAAACCTAAGGATAAATATTTAATTGGAACTAAATGGGTCTTTAGAAATAAACTGAATGAGCAAGGTGAAGTTATCAGAAACAAAGGAAGACTAGTATGTAAAGGATATTCTCAGATAGAAGGAATTTACTCTAAAGAGACCTTTTCCCCTGTTGCTAGAATTGAAGTTGTGGGCCTGTTTATTGCCTATGCTGCTTATAAAAACTACAAAGTTTATTAGATGGATGTCAAGTCAGCATTTCTAAATGGTGAATTGAGAGAAGAAGTGTACATTGAGCAACCTGGTAGATTTAAATTGACTGATCAGGGAGATATGGTGTGTTGGTTGAAGAAAGCATTGTATGGTCTCAAGCAAGCCCCTAGAGCTTGGTATGCCAAATTGGACAAGTATTTGTTGAAGCTTGGATTTAACAAAGGTATTGTTAATAGTAATCTATATTTTAAGATTGTTGATGACAAATATTTGATTGTGGAAGTCTTTATTGATGATATCATTTTTGGAGGAGATGATGGTTTGTGCATGAATTTTGCTGATGAGATGTAGAATGAGTTTGAAATGTCAATGATTAAAGAGATAAGATCATTTTTAGGATTGCAAATTACTTAGTTAGATAAAGGGATCTTTATATCTCAGTCTAAATATGTGAAATAATTGCTAAATGAGTTTGGTATTGAAGATTCAAAGCCATTCGGTACACCCATGGTGACCGTATGTAAGTTGGAAATAGATGATGATTCTCTGAAGGAAAATTAGACTAGATACATATCAATGATTAGTGGATTTCTTTATTTGACTCAAAATAGACCTAATATCATGAATGTTGTATGTCTTGTTGCAAGATTTCAAGTCAATCCTAAGGAATCTCATGTGACTTCTATAAAAATAATTTTTATATACTTGAAGACAATAGTTGATTTTGGCCCGTGGTATCCTAAAGATGATGATATTACTTTAAGTGCCTTTACTAATGTTGATTGGGTAGGAGATATGAATGATAGAAAAAGTACCAATGGTGGCACATTTTTCTTGGGAAGAGAAGTCGATTTCATGGTTAAGTAAAAAGTAGAATGCCATTTCTTTGTCTACTATAGAGGCAAAATACATTGTTTTTTGCTAACAATTGTACTCAAGTATTGTGGATGAAGCTGATGTTGAAAGATATCAGAGTTGTGTATGATGAACCTATTGGTATATTATGTGATAATTCAAGTGCAATTAACATTTCTCAGAATCTAGTGCTACATTCAAATACCAAGCATATATCTATCAAGTACCACTTTTTGAGAGACAAGGTGAGTGATAAGGAAATCATGCTAGAGTATGTGCCTACTAAGGAATAGATTGCAGACATCTTTACTAAGTCCTTGCCTAAGGATACTTTTGAGTATCTCAGAGGGAGGTTAGGGGTGATTACCCTTCCTAATTAGAACTAAGATGCAAGACATTGCATCAATCCGATCATTTCATAGTCATATCTTAATTTGGATTGTTGTTGTGGTGGTTACTACTCAGGGGGAGTAGTTAGATGATTCTGATATGTGGTTTAAATATTTTTTGTATCTTTGTAATTGATGTCAAAGGTGGGGAAGATCAATGCAATTTTTTTTTCAAGAATTAAATGGGAGAAGAGCAAAGTGAAAAATTGGAAATTATCTGAGGAGAAGAAGTCAGAACCTAAGCGGGAGTAAGTGTTGAACTTAGTTACGTTGATGGTCTTTTTCACATCATGTGTTGTCAACAATGCAAAAGGGGGAGATTATTGGATGATGTGGTTGTGTTGCTAATATGTGTTTGTCATTGATGTCAACACTATTAGCATTAATGTCTTTAAGATTGTATATGTCGACGATATTGAGAAAATTATAATAAAATAAGTTGCAAGTTGTCTATGAAGTAGTAAAGATCAGTATGACATAAAGTTCAATATGTTGATGGTGAGAAGTTACAGATTAAAGGGTTTTTTTCAAGCCTATCTAGTTTATCCACCAAAATTTTTTGAGGTTCACATGAAGATTTGAGTAAATTATGAGTTTATGTGTTCCGATAGTTATTCTGCTACTATAGTTGGTGTTCCTAGAGGAACATAATGTGATTCTAGTAATATGAGTTGTTGTGTATGCTCATGTGGTATTTGTGGATGTTTATAGATCATTCTCTATCTATGTTGCATGTCCACATTGATCATTGTGCTTGTAGTGAATTATTTTCTCTTGCATGTTTATGTTTTTCATGTTCATGGCCGACAGGGTGATTATAGAGTGTTGTGGATCTTCGAGGAAAAATATTTGAAGGGGTTTTGTGTTTGAGGAAATTTTTTTGGGTCTCTACTATGTTGTGGCTAACCTTGGTAGATTTTCATTAATAATATTTATTATTTTGGGAGGGTAGTTTGTATTCATCTTATTATTTTGTTGAAGTCGACATGAAGCAATGTAATTACTTGTTTTGGACATATATGAGCGATTGTTTTTCTCATTTCAGGTATGCATGATGCGAAGTGTATGAGAGATATGTGTGAATAAATATCAGATCATTCAAAGGTAGAGCAGAGTGTTAAGAAGAGTGAAGAAAAGTGAATAAGTTTTCATGTGCTTAATCAGAACTATAATTAGGCATTAGAAGATGCTACTTTCTCAGTTCAAAATATTAAGATGGATTTAATCTGAATGTTTCTGTAAGAGACTGAGTCTTCCCTTGTTTTTTAGTAGTGAGGTCTAGGCAATGTGCCTGAATGCATGTGCATTCCCCATTTATTCTTCTTATAATTTTAAAAAAGTATAAACTTGTGGACTAACCTCCACTGTGGTTTTTCCCATAACAGGGTTTCCACACAAAAATCTTGGTGTTATGTGTATTTTTGATGTGTTGTTGATTTATGCTTTCATGGTTATTAATCAAATTTGAGAATAAAGGTTAATAAAGTTAATAATTTTGAAATTTTGTGACAACTAATGCACCCCCTCTCACTTGTATGCCCTTGTGTTTCCAACAATTGGTATCAAAGCAGGTTCCTTGGAAGAAGTTTAATAGCTTGAGCTTATCTAGGATGGTGACATAACAGAAGGATAGTTCGAGATTTGATGGAAAAAACTATTCTCTATGGAAGAATCGAATGGAGTGTCATATGAGATGCATTGGTGAATCTTACTAGAACATTACAAGTAATAGGTATGTTATTCCTCAAAATGGGCCTACTACTACCACTAAGATTAGGGATGCTGAATACAATATCAGAGCTAAGGAAGTGTTGTTGAGTGCTTTAATTGATTATGAAATGACGAATGTTATGGATCTAAAGACTGCTTATGAGATCTAGAAAAAGTTGGAAACTTTGTATGAAGGTGATGCTAATGTAAAGATTGCTAACCTACAGAGTCTAAAAGGAAAATATGAACTCTTGAAAATGGGTAATGATGAGAATATTACTACTTTCATGCAATGAGTGAATGAACTTGTGTGTGGTATCAAATGTGCTACTGAATTATAGATTGATGCTAAAGTGCTTAGATCCTTGCACAATGCATACAAAATCAAAGCTACAACTATTGAGGAGCTTCGAACTATGACAAATGTAACCAGAGATATGTTGAGTGGTAAACTTACTGCTTTTAAGTTGAGTGAATTCGATGATGCCCTTCCTAAGATAAAATTTGCATTCAAAGCTACTACCTCCAGAAGAGACAAGCAAAGATATGATCCAAGTGAAAGTTCTTCTACAAAGGTATTCAAGTATGAGGAATAAATGAGATAGAATTGAATGATCTTGAAGCACTTATTGTCTAAAGAGAATCCAGAGGAGAAGGTAAGTATAAAGGAAAGTTTCCTATTAATTTTTTTTCCTGCAATAAAATAGGTCATTTTGCATCAAGGTGTCTAGAAAGAGTCCCTGATCTGAGATATAACAAGCCTAGATTTCAAAAGAAGTATTATTATGCTACTAATGAAGGTGTGACAGATGATGAATATGATAAAGGGAATGTAAGTGAAGATGAGTTTGTGTTTATTTCTATCAAGGAAAAAAAACCTATGTCTATTGAATTTTCTAGTTGCACAAATGTCGAGAAATCCCTAGCTACTCGAGTTGAAGAGAAGGATGAATGGGTAATTGACAGTGGATTTTAACATCACATGATAGGTGATAAAATAAATGGTGGTGTTATAAGATTTGGTGATAATAATGGTGGTATAATCCATGATAGAGGATGCATTTCTTTTGATGGTAAGCATAATACTAATGATGTTCTTTATGAGGAAGGTTTGAAGCCCAAAATTTTAAGTTTAAGAAAGATGGTTGATAAGAGATACAATCTTCAATTCAAGGATGGAAAGTGTAGAATATTGGAAAGTTCTAGAAATGTGATTGCTTCAGGTACAAAAAAAAAGGTAACATTTTTCACCTGAATGCTGCTATTAAAAGTTGTTTGATTGCTCAAGTTGATGAAAGTTGGTTGTGGCATAGGATAATGTTTCATGTAAACTTTGACAGTATTATCAAAATAATTTCTACTCAAGCAATGAGAGATCTTCCTAAGTTGGTAAAACCCTCTAATGCCATATGTAAGGAATGTCAGTTAGGAAAGAAAACTAGAATTTCATTTTAGAGCAAACAACATTGTTCAAATGAATTGTTGGAGCTTGTGCATAATGACTTGTGTGGTCCTTCTAGAATCATAAGTTTTCAAGGTTACATGTATTTCATGTTGCTTATTGATGATTATTCCAAGATGATGTGGGTTACTTTCTTAAGGGAGAAATCTAAAGCTCTAGAGAAGTTCAAGATTTTCAAGGCTATGGTTGAGACAGAGACAAGTATGAAGATTAAATGTCTAAGATCAGATAGAGGTGGTGAATTCACTTTCGTTGAGTTTAATTCCTTCTGTGAAGTGCATGGGATAAAGAAACAATTATCTGCACTGTGGACCCCTCAGCAAAACGGAGTTGTAGAAAGGAAGAATAGGACAGTTCAAGATGCTACTAGAAATATGATGCTGGAAGTAAATGTTCCTCATATCTATTGGAGATAAGTTGTGAGTATTGTTGTTTATATCCTCAACCAGGTACAAATCAAAGGTGATACTATTAAAACCCTTTTGAACTATGGTTTGGTCATAAGCCTACTGTTAGATATTTCAAACTATTTGGGAGTATATGCTACATCAGAAGAGATGAATATGTAGAAAATTTTGATGCTAGGAGTGATGAAGGAATATTTCTTGGTTATTCTACTAAGATCAAGGCCCACCGGTGCTACAATAAGAGATTGAATAAAATGCTTGAAAGTGAAAATGTTAAGGTTGATGAAGCAATTGCTAGACCATCTAGAACCAGTGGATATGATTATGATGATCAAAATGATAGTACAAACAAAGTTCAGACTTCAAATCAAGTTTAGATTATTCCGATGAATTAAGAAGATCAAGAGGAAGGAGAAACTAGTGAAATTACAGAAGAGATGTCACAAGAGACTAAAGTTCAAGAACAACCTAAGAATCCAAGGCATGTGAGATTAAATCATTCAGAAAATCAGATTATAGGTGATAAGAACAAAGGTGTCCAAACTAGGAGAAAAATTATAGAAGAATACCATTTGACATCAAAGATTGATCCAAGTAATGTAAATGAAGGATGCAAAGATTAACATTGGACTAAAGAAATGAAAGAAGAGCTACATCAAATTGAGAAGAATAATTCATGGATTCTTGTTCCTATAACTAAGGATAAAAATATAATTGGAACTAAATGGGTATTTAGAAACAAACTGAATGAGCAAGGTGAAGTTATTAGAAACAAAGCAAGATTGGTATGTAAAGGATGTTCTTAGATGGAAGGAATTGACTTTGAAGATATGTTTTCCCCTATTGCTAGAATTTAAGCTATGAGACTATTTCTTGCCTATGTTTCTTACAAAAACTACAAGGTTTTTCATATGGATGTCAAGTCAACATTTCTAAATGGTGAATTGGAAAAAGTGTACATTGAGCAACCTGGTGGATTTCAATTGACTAATTAGGGAGATATGGTGTGTTGGTTGAAGATAGCTTTGTATGGTCTCAATAAATCCCCCAAAGCTTGGTATGCTAGATTGGACAAGTATTTGCTGAAGCTTGGATTTAACAAAGGTATTGTTGATAGTAATCTATATTTTAAGATTGATGATGACAAATATTTGATTGTGGAAGTCTTTGTTGATGATATCATTTTTGGAGGAGATGATGGTTTATGCATGAAGTTTTTTTATGAGATGCATAATGAGTTTGAAATGTTAATGATTGGAGAGATGAATTTTTTTTTGGGATTGCAAATTACTCAATTAGATAAAGGGATCTTTATATCTTTGCCCAAATATGTGAAATAATTGCTAAAGAAGTTTTGTATGGAAGATTCAAAGCCAGTCGATACACCCATGGTGACTGGATGTAAGTTGATAACAAACAATGATTCTTCAAAGGAAAATCAAACTAGATATAGATCAATGATTGGTGGATTTCTTTATTTGACTCAGACTAGACTTGATATCATGAATGTTGTATGTATTATTTTAAGATTTCAAGCTGGTCCTAAGGAATCTCGTGTGATTGCTATAAAAATAATTTTTAGATACTTGAAGGGAACAATTGATTTTGACCTGTGGTATCCTAAAGATGGTGATATTACTTTAAGTGCCTTTATTGATGCTTATTGGGAAGGAGATGTGAATGAAAGGAAAAATACTAGTGGTGGCACATTTTTCTTGGGAAATAAGTTGATTTCATGGTTATGTAAAAAGCAGAATGTCATTTCTTTGTCTACTACAATGGAAAAATACATTGTTGCTACTAACAATTGTACTCAAGTATTGTGGATGAAACAAATGTTGAAAGATATCAGAGTTGTGTATGATTAACCTATCACTATATTCTTTGATAATTGAAGTGAAATCAACATTTCTAAGAATCTAGTTCTACATTCAAAGACAAAGCATATATCTATCAAGTACCACCTTTTGAGAGACAAGGTGAGTGATAAGGAAGTCAAACTGGAGTATGTGCGTACTAAGGAACAAATTGTAGACATCTTTACTAATTTGTTGCCTAAGGATACTTTTAAGTATCTCAAAGGGAAGTTAGGGGTGATTACCCCTCCTAATCAGAACTAAATTGCATTGTCTTGCATTAGTTTGTGCATTTCATAGTTATATCTTGATTCAGATTGATGTTGTGATGGTTGCTACTCAAGGGGAGTGGTGAGATGATTCAGATGTGTGGATTAGAGCTTATGTGTACCTTTGTCATTTATTTCAAAGGGGGAGAAGAGAAATGTGATTTTTTTTTGAAGAATTAAAAGGGAGAAGAGCAATGTGAAAAATTGGAAACTATCTAAGGAGAAGAAGTCAGAACCTAAGGGGGAGTAAGTGTTGATGGTGTTTTTCACATCATGTGTTGCCATGAATGCCAAAGGGGGAGATTGTTGGATGATGTGGTTGTGTTGTTGATATGTGGTTGTCATTTATGTCAACACTATTAGCATTAATGTCTTTAATATTGTATATGTCGAGGATATTGAGAAAATTATAATAAAAGAAGTTGTAGGTTGTCTGTGAAATACTGAAGATTAGCATGATGGAAAGTGTATCAATGGGTTATTTTTGGGTAAGTTTTAGTGGATTAGATTAAATAAAAAAAAACCCAAAGAAGCTATGAAGCACAAAGAAAGAAAATAACAAGAATGATTATACTAGATATTCATTGAAGCTTCCATGTTTCACCTCCATAGCACCTTCTAGCTTGCAGCATATGATTGTTGCCCTTAGATCGAGTGTGTAAGAAATTTAACTATGACAATGTCCTATGCAAGTTTTGAAGGATTTGAATGACAAAAGACTATGCCTATGAAAATTAATCAAATCAAATAAGCTAAATGCCAAGTAAAATCTAAGCATAAAATGTGTATAATAATGAAGTGGTTCCTAAATTATGAGTAAAATTGGCATTTTATAGAAAATGCAATTTTGGATGGATGGATGAGATTAAAAGCTATCAAAGCCTAAAATTAGTGGACGAGATTGCATGTGACAATCCCTAATTAGGGTTAGGGCAAGATAGTTAAATGAGTGGCCAAGATGTCATTTGATTAAATCAAATCTATGGTCGAGAATAAATGTGATAATTAGTCAAAAAGATAAAGATTTTCAAAAATCAAGAAGATAAAGACTACTTGATTTGTAAGATTCAAAAAATCAATAAGATGAGAGTTGAACTGAAAAGTAGATTTGAAAAATCAAGAATTTTCTCAATTACTTGATTTTTGGAAGACAATTACCATTTTGAATTAAATTAATTCAAAATAAGGATTTTATGTGACAATAAATAATCTTTTTCAGATTATTTACTAAAATAAAGTGACAGTTAATAGAACGAAATCATTTTAAATAATTTCATTTATTTAAAATGAGAGAAATGTTAAATTAGGTAGTTAAATAATAAAAAATTATTTTTTAATTTAGAGGATTATGACCGATAATTAAATAAATTAATAAATTCATTTAATTATGAGAATTAGTGACATATTAAATAAACAAATAAAGCTCATTTATTTAATAATCAGGAAGAATAAATGAATAAAAGGTAATTAAATAAATTAATAAATTTATTTAATTGTAAGAAGACAATAGACAATTAATGATGTATTGAATAAATAAATAAAATTTATTTATTTAATAATCATGAAGAATACAATAGACATGAGTTAATTAAATAATACTGAATCACTTAATTAATAGTCGAATGTGGACCAGGGACAATTAAATGTCATAATTATGCTAGGACGAAAGTGGTAAAATAGAGCTTGCATGCCTAGGTCATTTTTAAGTGTCTACAGAAAGTTTAGTATGTTGGCAGTGAGAATTTTCTGATTAAAGGGTTTGTTTTCAAGCCTATCTAGTTTATCCATTGAAATTTTCTGAGGTGCACATGAAGCTTTGAGCAAGTTATGAGTTTCTATGTTCCGACAGTTATTTTGTTACTATAGTTGGTGTTCTTGGAAGAAGATAATGTGATTCTGGTAATCTAAGTTGTTGTGTATGCTCCTATGGTGTTTGTGGATGTTTCTAGATTGTGCTCTATCTATGTTGCACATTTGCTTTTATTGTTGTGCTTGCGGTTAATGATTTTCTCTTGTGTGATTATGTTTTTCATGTTCATTACCGACAAGGTGATTATAGCGTGTTGTGGATCTTCAAGGAAAAATATTTGAAGGTGTTTTGTGTTCTAGGACATTGTTTTGGGTCTCTACTATGTTGTGGCTGACCTTGGTAGATTCACATTAATAATATTTATTGTTTTGAACCGATAATTTGTATTAATCTTATTATTTTGTTGAATTTGACATGAAGCAATATAATTACTTGTTGCAGATATATATGAGCGATCGTTTATCTCATTTAAGGTATGCATGATGTGAAGTGTGTGAGTGTTATGTGTGAATAAACATCAAATCATTTGAAGGCAGAGCAGAGTTTGAAAAAGAGTGAAGAAAAGTGAAGAAGTGTTCATGTGCTTAATCAAAACTATAATCAAGCATTAGTAGATGCTACTTTCTCAGTTTAAAATCTTTAGGTGGATTTAATTTGAATGTTTATGTAAGACAGTGAGTCTTCCTTTGTGTTTGAGCAATGAGCACTAGGAAGTGTTCCTAAATGCATGTGCATTCCCCAATAATTCTTCTTATACTTTTAACAGAGTATAAACTTGTGGATTAACCTCCACCATGGTTTTTCCCCTAACAGGGTTTCCATGCAAAAATCTTGGTGTTATGTGTATTTTTGATGTGTTGTTGATTTATGCTTTCATGGTTATTAATTAGATTTGAGAATAAGGGTTAATAAATTTAATAAGTTTGAAATTTTGTTACATTTGATTCACCCCCCTCTTAGTTATTTGTCCTTGTGTTACCAACAAGCAATTCATCTTAATCCAACTTACCACTATAATCTGGTGGATTGAAATGTGGTTTAGTATTTACTCTAGTTAGGGCTCTTATGAACCTCTCTTCTCCCTGATCAAGACTAGGTTGATTTTCTCCTTCCCTTTCTTCCAATTCTTCTACCTCTCCATCCCTAACATCTTCAACTGCTCGACCTCTCCTCTAGGCCATTTCGACTGCTTCTAATCTACTAGTAATTCCTCTCAACATATCCATTATAGCTGGGTCTACATTTCCACATGCTCTATTTCCTCTACGATTTCTTCTTCCCACCATCTTTACACAAGTCCTTTGTAGTTGTAGGTCGGATCCTCAATCCACCACCCTACAATAAATCTTCAACAAGACTTTTTAAACTCTGACGATCTTCCACGGAATGAACCTCCCTCTGATACCAATTTGGTGCAGTCGTGATAGGAGGGTCCTCAAAAGAGAACTACTCGGGCTATGCAGCTAGAGTTACACAATAGAAGAAACACATACTATGGAGGAAAATGTAGATTCAAACATTCTCATTAACATAAATTTTGATTAGAATCAACCGGCAACATTCAGGCTTATAGATTCAGCTCATAGGTTGGATATAACATACATGATCCTTAATGCAAGCGAAAATATTACAGATCAAATTCTATATTGTTCTTAATCTACTTGATCTTTATTGATTCCTATACTAATGATCTATTAAAATAATTATATCATATCCAAAAATCTAGAAACATGCATCGGCCAAAGATCATTACAATTTTTGATGAAGGAAATGTAACTGTACAGGAATAGGTCGGCCTCAAAGTTGAATTTCTCCATGATAGGTGCATATGATGAAGTGTGGACCTAAAATTAAGGTTGGGGTCATTCCATGAAACAATTTGAAACACCTCACAGGGATCCTCAAGTGATAGGAAAGATCCACGATCGATCAAACTAGCCATTAGGTATGAAATTATTCTGAGGCCAATTCTAAAAACTACCACTTACTCCAAAAGTGATAACTTGCCAAAAAAAGATCCAATCAAGCTGAAAAATTGGAATAAGGAAAATGAGCATATCCATGATGAAAAAATAGATCCACAGGGTCTGGTTAAAAAACATGATGAAATATCGAATCTGCCAACTTGAATAAGAACAAGAACCAAATGAAAATATTTTTTTGGTTGATGCAAGATTGCAAAGAACCAAGGATGCTCCTACATCAATCATGTACAATGAATATTATGAGGAAACAATCCATTATGGAGGATAGTAACATACATAAATTTTGTGATGATTTTTAGTCAGTGACAATCAAAAGAAGTAATCATTCTACCCATGCTGGGTATGTAGTGTCCAACATTTCAACATGCAATATCAAACTGGTAGAACAAAAGAAACAAATTTTGATTCCTTGATGAGGTCGTTAATATTGTTTGGGATTGGGTGATCACTTTATTATGACTACTAGAGGTGTAGGTGGTGGAATAGGATATCAATTGTTTATATGTTGTGTGCATCAAGGATAATGGAGAAAAACTCACGGCCTCTCATGGGGAAAATGAGATTTTTATAATAGAAAGAGAGTTCTATTTTTTTTATAAAAAAAAAATTCAAAGATCTCTACATAGAGAAAACCCTTGAGCCTATTTGAGAAAAACCTGGAAGATGAAGCTAGGGTTTTGTAGTAGAAAATTTAGGTGAAGGAACAAACCTAGAGAAAAAAAGGAAACCATATATGGAGCTATAGGTTTTTGAAAATCCCATATCTTTTTAAGGTAGCAATAGTAAAAAAATGAATTCCAATGTGTATGTCCAAGTCGTAGCCAAAGCAAAACACCCAGAATGGCCTAACATAGACACAAAAATCCATGACCACAAGTTACAAAAGGTCCTCAAAATAATGAAAGTAACCCGCATTTAGTGAGTCTCAAAAGCTCAAACTAGGGTCATTCATGGTGGAAGAAATGAATTATTGGTAAAGCATGAAAAAAACAAAGTTCACTCATCTTGCATTTCTCTAGCACGACATCAACAAAAGAAAGAGAGGGAAATGTTAGATTTGAAGCTTACCAGAATATCTTTGTTACAAGAATACAAGAACATAGGTTTCTCCTATGAAGTGATCCTCAAAAGCTCAAAACCCTATCATCACGACAGCCTCAATGGAGAAAGGAAACCCTAACAAAGAAAATGAAGCAGATCCTGATTAAAATTCATCATAAATAATAATATGGAACCCATGGCTACATACATAAGATTTTAAATATTTTCATGAAGGAACAATAGTATTTATAGCATGAGAATGAGTCTTACCCCATGGCCAAGCATGTTCCTAAAGAGAAAGGTTGTCTTGCTCTAGATTCTCCATTGAATTTCAACAAAACCCTAGTGTTTCTAGCACAGGTAGAGCTCGACGTTTCTGGAAGATGGAGACAATATTTTTGTAAAGTGACAAAATTATTTAGGGTTTGGTCACTTTTGACCGGTTTCCCTAATCATTTAGGGATTTTGGTCGAATATTTTAAAAATAAATCATTTCATTATATGCACCATGGTCTTGAATTTTAAGTCAAATGACCTAATGATGTTAATGATTTATTTGATTATCATGGGGTTTGAATGACCAGTCCACTTCACTTATTTAGGAAAACACAATGTGATTAAATATTAAGGTAATATTTCACCAATTACCATAATATTTAATGTAAAGTGGAGTAGATTGATCATGTAGAGTTATAGTGAAGTAGATCATGGGATTTTGAATTCTTATTAGAGTTCTTTTTTGAGTCAACTGATCATGCAATCAGTTGAACTAGAGGTCACTTGCATGCGATATTGGAGCTTCAATGAGGTTTTTCTTTGACTTTTAGTCAAAATGGAGTGAGTTTTGAGTTTCTTTTGATTCTGTTTATCATGAGTTGGAGTTTACAACATGTCAAATTCAGTGTGCTTCAGTGGTGGGCCCTTATTTGGAGGATTTTCATATTTGCTCGTGAGGAGGATATTTTACTTCTAGTTCACTTTCAATTCCACCTCCATGGACTCATGAGCCATTTCGAGTCACAGTTCAGGTATACAGTGTGAGATGGAGTTTTGATCTGTTTAGGCTTAGTTTGCAACATTGGCGGGCCCCGTTTTCAAGCAATTTTTATTTTCTCATGAGAAGCATGATTGATTTTTCTCACTTCCAATTCACTTTCAGTTTCACCATTTGGTTGCATTATAAATTTCATATTTGTATATATTAGAAAAATTCTTTTATTTTCCTTAGTTCTTGTTTTATGTCTTTGCATTCTACAAAGAAGAATATCTTGTAACTTAGATTTTTTAGTTTATGATATACAACAAGTTTTATAGGTTATTTTAGATTGTCATTTGTAGAGTTTCTTTCTTTCCATTATTCGAAGTAAAGTATTATCATTCTTAGATTCATGTGTTTTGTATTTATTGAATGTTTTAGATGCAAATTTAATGTGTTTGATTTCAAATCCTTTAAATTCCTATCACATTCATGAATGCATGTACATGAAAAAAGAAATTTTAGTTATAGGTCATAAGTTGTTCTCTTAATTTATCTTCTCCTTTAGGTTGTGAAAATATATCAATTTCCTTCATAAAGAATGAATTATCAGGCCTTCTAGTGAAACACCTATGTGATTAGATTGCCCAATTTGAGTTGTGAAAATAGATCTCATAATAATCAATTATCAATCAATTTTCTCATAAATACCAATTAGATGCATCACCTAGTTTTAAGTTTAGTTTATGCATTCATTTCAAGCCTCTCTTCCCTTTTCCATCTGAGTTATAGAAAATCATTAGAATATCATAATGGAAGTTGGCCTATAATCTATAGGTTTATTTTCAAAATAGGGTACCCACAACTTGAAAGTACTCCCATGTTTCATGGGATTGCTAAGCGTTTCAACTTTGGATTTGGGTGCTAATCCTCGTGAAAATAGTTTTTGGCACCCTCGGTGGGACTCTGAAGACCATTTCAGAGAAAGATTTACAAATAGAAGCTATTTTGGTATACATAGTAGTAATTTTATTTTAGAAGGTTACAATTATGCCTAGCGACTCCTATCTCAGCTTTCCAAGAAGATCTAGTGCAATCAGCCTATGAAAATTATTCAAACAAGAGGTAAATGTTCATAGCTTGAATACTTGTAGTTGTCATCACCAAAAGAGAAGAGGGAGGACAACGAAAAGGAAACCCGATCAGCCCTGAAGAAATCAATCAACATCTCCTAGTTTTAGAATAGAATCACTAGTTTCATCACCTAGAAGAAGATGCAGACCATCAAGGAGACAAGTTAGTTCACATTCAGCTTCTTCTAGCTTTAGAAAATCTGTTTCACCTTCAAGAAGCCTAATAGGATTAGCCACAATTTTTGTTCTAGTAATTCTGGTGTCCTGTACCAATACTTGAAGCTCTAAATCTCAAATTTCTAGTAGTTTAGATGGACATAACACATGTGTTTGCACCATTCAATGGGATCAACCCATTGAATTTAGCTCAACATTATGACATGTTGATGGCTAACTTAAAAAATCTACCTTTTCTCACTGATAAGGATAAAATAATGCCAATAGAACACATAAGTGATGTAGCTTCACTTTGTGTAGTTAATCATGTAACTCAAGAGAATGTAGCATTGAGGCTTTTAGCAGCACCATTCAAAGGAAAAGCACTCCAGTGGTTCAAATGACTTCTTGTTAATACTGTCGCAACATGGGATGACTTAGGAGACAAGTTGAGAAAATAGTTTTTAGATAAATTAGATCATCTTTCCCTGGTAGAAAAATGACAACCATAAAGAGAGCTCTACATGATCAGATGATTGAATTCAACTTCTAGTTTCAAAGAACCTTGAACTGAATACTAGAAATAGTAAGACCTTCACCAAATCATGTTTTCTTGTATTATCTTAGAGAATAAAATAGTGATAGTGCTTTAATGATATAATCAATGGGTGGAGTAACCTTACCAACATCATTTGAGATAGCTATTAGGGTTGAAAACAACCTTATTCAGGATGGTAAGATTGCACCAAGGCCTCCTATGCCAATTTTTTGAGATATTCATCCTTTGATGCCCATCCAAATACCTCCTATTTCTATAATACCTATTGTTCTAACCTTAGGTTTTCAGACAGCAGTACAAAATATTATTGTTTCAGCAAATTCAAACCTACAAGAGCTTAGGGGTACCCAACAATAGTTGGTAAATGACCAACAACAAATGGCCAAGTTACTGCAAAATATGAGTAAAAACTTAGTGAACCTTAAAAACCAACAAGACAAAAAAAACTTTTATACCTTATCAAGCACCCTTTTAGCTAAATAGATAACCTTATTAGGCTGATTACCAAGGACAAAGGAGGAATTATAATGCTAGGCCAAATCAGCCTTATAACCCTAATGTTGTCAGCTCTTCAAAAGAGCTTTTACCTTTGCAAAACAATTTGGCACAAAATTATGTGTGGTGTTATCCTTGTAATTAACCTCATAATCAGGCTATCTATATGAATGGAGTATTTAGTTAGGCACTAATGGTGCATAGTAACTATGCTACTTTAGAGAATACAACAAAGGAGAATAATAATCAGCAAGAAGATCAAACACAAAAAAATGATCTTGATGTTTCCATGATGAACTTATTGTTGGTAGATGGTCAACGCTCCCCTTGAGGTTCATGACATGGCTTAACTGCCTCCCATAGATCCATTAACTCTCACAGTTGTATCGGGCATTAACAGGTCAATCTTTTGGTGCAACTGCAACTGTGTTTCCAACAAGTGGTATTAGAGTCAAAGGTGTTGGGTTTGAATCCCCTCAGGTAACATTGAGGGGGAGTTTGTTGGTAGATGGTTAGCGCTCCCCTCAGGGTTCATTACATGGCTTAACCACCTCCCGTAGATCCATTAACTCTCATAGTTGTATCGGGCATTAACAGGTTGATCTTTTTGTGCAATGACAACTGTGTTTCCAACACTTACAAGGTAATGAGTTTCGTGGAGTAAGTAACATGCAAGGACAAAATCAGTTAGCTACCTCCATTACAATCAATACAAGGTCAAAAAAGAGAGTTATTGATCTGAGACAACAAAATATTCTTGATGAACAAGTAGATAAAGACAAACAACAAGTTGTTCAATAGAAAAATCAGACTTCTACAACCCAACAACAGAAGCCACAACCCTCTTCTTCTCACAATGTTCATATTTTACCAAGAGGACAAGCTGAACCTACTAAAGATTAGCTGAAAACCCAGCCTCAACATTCACTAGTATAGAAGGAATTTTTTGTTCCTAAAGTGTAGCAAAAGTTTAGTGGCACTTCTTTTAATATTGTTGATCATATGAAAAAGGCCACAATTAGCATGACCATGTTGGATTCTTTACATCTTCCTAGGCAAAAAGAAAGATTGCAAGAGGCTTTAACTAAGATTTCAATTTCTAATGAATCCATTAAGGAGAAGCCTAGAGTTCTTGCAAATAATTCAGAAGGCAAGAAAGAACAACCAGCTCAAGAGGTAATTCCACCACCCTTTTATGTAAGTCTGATTATTGGTGATAACATAGTGCACAATTGCATGATAGATTCAAGAGCAAGCAGCTCCATTTGCCTAAATAGTTGGTAGATAAGTCAGGAACAAGTTATAATCCATTGTCAAAAGGGGTAGTTCAATTAGATGGTACAACCATTAAGTCTATTGGAGTGATTAGAGGTCTACCTCTTACACTACATGCTTGTCCAAAAAATTTAATTCCACAAGACATCTATGTCATTGATTTACCTCCTTACTTTTCCATTTTCCTATCTCGAGATGTTACAACAAAGTTAGGAGGAGATTTGTCATCAGAATGGTAACACATGGTTTTCAAGACTAGGTATGGCACTAGAGTAATTGTTAAATCAGAACCATAGGCTAAAGACCATATCAAGCCTTATGTTCCAAATCTTATAAATGCAAACCTAGCTTTCCATGATCAAGAGGATCAATCCATGACCAGCGACCCCACTATACCTATTGAGGGCATACCCGACATAAATTTAGATGAATGGGTAGTCAAGAATCATGAGGTTGATCCATTCAGTCACATGGATGAAATAGGTTTGGGTATTTATATGATTCAAGAGCCTGATGTAACTATCCCAAATCTTGTCAAAAGTGAAAAATAGCTAGAACAATAGAGTAATCAACTTTAGAAATTGTATTTCGATGGCTCAAGAAGTAAAATAGGTGTTGGTGGAGGAGATATGTTGATTTCACCAGAAGGAGAAAGGTATTATTCTTCACTTCACTTTTCTTTTAGCTGCTCAAACAATACAGTTGAGTATAAAGTATTAATTCATGGCCTAGAATGGGCCAGAAAGAAAGGAATCAAGTGTCTTCAAGCATTTGGTGATTCTGAGCTGATTATAAATTAGGTAAGAAATCTGAATGTAACTAAAAATGATTTTTTAAAGTTCTACAAGCACAAAACTTGTGATTTAATTAAGGAATTTAATGCTTTTAATTTGTTGTCTATTCCAAGAAATATGAATAAAAAGGAAGATAAACTTGCTGCCATAGGTTCACAATATGACATACCAACTGGTATTCATAATACTAAGGTACAACAATATGTTAAAGTGGTAGTGATACCATTTGTACTAGATAACAAGTTAGTTGATAGGTTTTTGACAGTGATGAATAGATTATCAGTTTCCTGATAGAAGAAGCAAAGTTTTCTACTAGAAAACAACAAAAGTTTGAACAACAATATGAAAATCAGATTTTGAAGCTGAAGTCTAGTAAGCTTCCCAAGGGATTGGTGACTCTTGAACCCATTTTTAACACTAATGATCAAGTTAGAAAAGACAAATCTAGCATCATGGTGAAGCAAGAGCACTATGAACCAATGAAATATTTAAACACAAGCTTCTCAAGCTTGGAAAAATCTGTACCAAAGAAGAAGAACAAGCCTTCATCTTTCTTTTCCAAGAATTCAATGACGTATTCACTTGGGAGTATGGAGATCTAAAGGGTTTTAACCCTGAATTAGCTCAACACACCATTGAACTAGAGCCCAATGTGAAACCAGTAAGGTAAAATCAAAGAACTCTAAATCTAAAGTTGGAGCACCTTATGAAAATAGAATTGAACAAGCTGGTTGAAGGTAGTATTATCTTTCCAATTAAGCACACTTCTTGGGTTTCAAATTTGGTGTCTGTTAGGAAAAATAATGGAGAGATAAGGTGGTGTTTTGATTTTTGTGATCTAAATAGAGCTTAACTCAAAGATCACTATTTTCTTCCTTCAATGGAGCAAATATTTTAGGTTGTTTCATGTTCAAAGAGGTTCTCATTGTTGGATGGTTATTTAGGGTACAACCAAATTCTGGTCAAGGAAAAAGATCAGTACAAAATAGCATTTACCACCAAGTGGGGTTCTATGGCCTACAAAAAAATACCCTTTGATTTATCCAATGCAAGGGAAACCTTTCAGAGGGAAATGGACATGGCCTTTCAAGGCCTTATTAATAAATTTATTCTTGTGTACTTAGATGATATAACTGTATTTTCAAAGAAATTTGATGAACATTTTGATCATCTTAGATAGATATTTAAAAGATGCAGAGAGTATGGGGTGTCATTAAACCCCCAAAAGATAATTTTTGTAGTCTATGAAGGGAATATTCTAGGTCATATTATTTCAAAGCATAGTATCACCATTGATCCAAAGAGAATCATTGTAGTTTTGGCTTTACCCCTACCTGCACATAAGAAAGGATTGCAGAGTTTTCTAGGTAGAATCAACTTCATTAGGAGATTCATTCCTAACATTGTAGCCTTATTGCAACTACTTACAACCATGCTGAAAAATAATATTCAATTTCATTGGACTAAACAAGGTAAAAACAGTTTTGAAGAAATTAAAGAGACACTTGTTGCAACCCCAACACTTATTAACCCAAATTTTGATAAGAATTTTATACTATGTGCATTTGGGAGTGTTGATACAATTTCAGCCATGCTTTGTCAACAAAATGAAGAAGGACTAGAAAAATTTGTAGCTTTCTTTAGTCAAGTTTTGCATGATTATGAACCTAGATATTCATTCGTATAAAATCATTTATTAGCTATAGTAAGAAGCCTTAATAAATTCAGGCATATGCTTTCAAATAATAAAATATAGCTAATGGTTGCACATTCAATAATCAAAGATTTTATGCTCAACAAAGGAATTAATGATAAGAGAGCATGCTAGATCACAAAATTTATGGAGTATGACATTGAAATTAAAGTCACTAAGCTTGTTAGAGGCAAAGGCCTATGTGAGCAGCTTGTTGGTAATCAAGAAAACAACATACCAGTTGATCAACAAGTTGAAACAACCTTCAACAACAAAGAGAAAGTTGTTGTTCTAGGTACACCAACAAATTGGATACAACAAATGGTTCATTATCTACACATAGGTGACTATCCTAAAGGCTTGGACAAGTCAAAATGGAGGTATTATAGGCTTCAATCCATTCCTTTTGCTATAATAGATGGTATTTTGTACAAAAGGGATTATAATGGTGTTTTGCTCAGATGTGTATAAGCAGAATAGATTGAGAAAGTTTTGCAAGAATTTCATGATGGTCCCATAGGAAGCCACTTTGTGCTTAGAACTATGACCTTGAAAATAATGAGATCTGGTTATTACTAGCTAGGTTTATTTAAACATGTCCATGCTTGGGTCAAAAAGTGTAACAAATGTGCACTGTTTGTAGGAAAGTAGAAGCTTGCAACCCTGCCTCTACATCCAATACAAGTGGATCATGTTGGATTTTTTGGTTGTGTTGTTGATATGTGGTCATAATTGATGTCAATACTATTAGCATTAATGTCTTTAAGACTGTATATCTCGAGGATATTGAGAAAATTATAATAAAATATGTTGCAAGTTGTCTATAAAGCAGTGAAGATCGGTATGATGGAAAGTTTAGTATATTGATGGTGAGAAGTTGTAGATTAAAGGGTTTTTTTTTAGGTGTATCTAGTTTATCCATTGAAATTTTTAGAGGTTCATATGAATATTTGAGCAAGTTATGAGTTTTTGTTTTCCGACAGTTATTCTGTTACTATAGCTGGTGTTCTTGGAAGAAGATAATGTGATTCTAGTAATCTATGTTGTGAATTCTCCTATGGTGTTCATGGATGTTTCTAGATCATTCTCCATCTATGTTTCACATTCACATTGATCATTATCCTCGTGATCAGTGATTTTCTCTTACGTGTTCATGTTTTTCATGTTCATGGTCGACATGGTGATTGTAGCATGTTGTGGATCTTCGAGGAATAATTTTTGAAGGTGTTTTGTGTTTGAGGATATTGTTTTAGGTCCCTAATATGTTGTGTCCGACCTTGGTTGATTCACATTAGTAATATTTAGTTTTTTGGGATGACGGTTTGTATTTATTTTATTATTTTGTTGAAGCCGACATGAAACAATGTAATTCCTTGTTGCGGATATATGTAAGTGATTTTTTCTTCATTTTAATGAGAGCAAACAAGTTTGTGTGTGTGAATAATGTTCTAAATATTTCAAAGGAAGAGTAGAGTGTGAAGAAGAATGAAGAAGAGGGAATAAGAGTGAAGAAGTGTTCATCTGATTAACCAGAACTCTAATGAGGCATTAGTAGATGGTACTTTCTCAGTTCAAAATCTAGATGGTTGTAGTCTAAATATTTCTGTAAGATAGTGAGTCTTCCCTTGTATTTGAGCAGTGAGCTCTAGGCAGTGTGCCTAAATGCATGTCCATTCCCCATTTATTCTTATTATACTTTTAATAGGGTATAAACTTGTGGACTGACCTCCACTGTGATTTTACCCATAATAGGGTTTCCACATAAAAATCTTGGTGTTATGTGTCTTTCTGATGTGTTGTTGATTTATGTTTTCATGGTTATCAATCAGATCTAAGAATAGGGGTTAATAAATTTAATAAGTTTTAAATTTTGAGACAAATGATTGACCCCCCCTCTTAGTTGTTTTACCTTGTGTTGCCAACAATTGGTATTAGAGCAGGTTCCTTGGAAGAATTTTAATAGCTTGAGGTGATCTGGGATGGCGACATAGAAGAAGGATAGTTTGAGATTTGATGGAATAAATTATTCTCTGTGGAAGACTCGAATGGAGTGTCATCTGAGATGCATTGTTGAATCCTATTGGAGCATTACAAGTAATAGGTATTTTATTCCTCAAAATGGTCCTACTACTGCTGAGATTAGGGATGTTGAATACAATATTAGGGCTAAGGAAGCTTTGTTGAGTGCTTTGATTGATTCTGATATGATGAATGTTATGGATCTGAAGACTTATGAGATCTACAAAAAGTTGGAAACTTTGTATGAAGGTGATGCTAATGTGAAGATTGCTAAGCTACAAAGTATGAAAGGGAAATATGATTTGTTGAGAATGGGTGATGATGATAATATTACTACTCTCATGAAAAGAGTGAATGAACTTGTGTGTGGTATTAGATGTGCTAGTGGATAGTTGGATGAATCAAAGATTAGTTCTAAAGTGCTTAGATTTTTTCCTGATGCATACAAATTCAAAGCTACAACTATTGATGAGCTCTGGACTTTGACAAATGTAATCAAAGATATTTTGATTGGTAAACTTACAGATTTTGAGTTGAGTGAATTTGATGATGCCCTTCCTAAGATAGAATCTGCATTCAAAACTACTACCTCTGGAAGAGATAAGCAGCGATATGATCTAGGTGAAAGTTCTTCTAGAAAGGTATTCAAGTATGAGGAAGAAATGAGACAGATTGAAGAAGAAGAGAGAGAATTGGATGAGCTTGAAGCACTTATTGTCAAAAGAGAAGCCAAAGGACAAGGTAAGTATAAAGGAAATTTTCATATTAATTTTTTTTCTTTTAATAAGATAGGTTATTTTCCATCAAGGTGTCGAGAAATAGTTCCTAAGTCAAGACTGAACAAGCCTAAATTTCAAAGGAAGTATTATTATGTTGCTGATGAAGGTGTGACAGATGATGAATCTGATAAAGAGAATCTAAGTGAAGATGAGTTTTTGTTTATTTCAATCAAGGCAAATAATCCTATGTCTATTGAATCTACTAGTTGTACAAATTTGGAGAAATCCCTAGTTGCTCGATATGAAGAGAAGGATGAATGGGTAATTGATAGTGGATGTTCTCATCACATGATAGGTGATAAAAGAAAATTTGTAAGCTTGGAAAAGTATGATGGTCATGTTGTAAGATTTGGTGATAACAATGGTGGTATAATCTATGGTAGAGGATGTATTTCTCTTTATGGTAAGCATAATACTGATGATTTCCTATAAGTTTAAGGTTTCAAGCATAATCTTTTAAGTGTCAGAAAGATGGTTGACAATGGATACAATCTTCAATTCAAGGATGGAAAGTGTAGAATATTGGGAAGTTCTAGAAATGTGATTGCTTTAGGTACAAAAAAAAAAGGTAAAATCTTTCACCTGAATGCTACTAGTAAAAGTTGTCTGATTGCTCAAGTTGATGAAAGTTGGTTGTGGCATAGGAGAATGTGTGATGTAAAATTTGACAATATTATCAAGACAAGTTCTACTCAGGTAGTGAGAGATCTTGCTAAGTTGGTAAAACCTTCTAATGCCATATGTAAGGAATGTTGGTTAGGAAAGCAAACTAGAATTTCATTCAGAGCAAACAATATTGTTCAAATGAATTGTTGGAGCTTGTGCATACTAACTTGTGTGGTCCTTCTGGAGTTAGAAGTATAAAAGGTAATAGGTATTTCATGTTTCTTATTGATGATTATTCTAGGATGATGTGGGTTACTTTCTTAAGGGATAAATCTGAAGCTCTAGAGAAGTTCAAGATCTTTAAGGCTATGGTTGAGATAGAGACAGGTCTGAAGATTAAGTGTCTAAGATCATATAGAGTGGTGAATTCACTTCCCATGAATTTAATTCTTTTTGTGAAGTGCATGGAATAAAGAGAAAATTATTTGCATCATGGACCCCTCAGAAAAATGGAGTTGTGGAAAGGAAGAATAGGACCGTTCAAGATGCTGCTAGGTCTATGATGCTGGAAGGAAATGCTCCTCATATCTATTGGAGGGAAGCTATGAGTATTGCTATTTATATCCTCAATCAGGTGTAAATCAAAGGTGATACTAGTAAGACCCCTTTTTAGCTATGGTCTAGTCATAAGCCTAATGTTAGATATTTAAAAATATTTGGGAGTAAATGCTATATCAGAAGAGATGAATAAATAGTAAATTTTGATTCTAGGAGTGATGAAGGAATTATTATCTCTTAAACTTGCACTCGAACTGAGTTGTGAAACTCAGTTAGCTAGAGAAACATGGGAGCATTCTCGGGTTGTGGGTCACCAAAAAATGAGAATGAACCTCCAAATAGGGCGAATTCCTAGCTAGTTATATCACCTAAACTACTGAATTTTGAAAGAAAAAGGGAGAAGGAATGCTTAAAATGAAAGTTGGAAAACACCATCCCTATGGTGATACACCTAAATGTTAATTGAACTGGAAATTTAGATTTGAGTACACTTGCATACAATGATTTGAAAAACAAACTTGCACAACTTATTTGTATGTGCTCTACATAAGTATTTTATAAAGAGGCCTAATGCATGAGTTTTTAGGAGGAATAAGACTTCCTAGATAAAAGTAATCTGCATTCTTGACACAGATTATAACCTACAACAACACATTCTCTACAAAAAGGTCTTAATATGAGACACAATTAGCAAGAAATGGGAAAATATTTCACAAGTAATTTAGTCAATCAGGATGCACTTAATGAAGAAAAAAAAGGAAGGAAAATATAACTCCATTCACTAATTCCCAAGGTCTGCATTGTATTTCATGTCCATATGAGTTACAAAAGTTTGCAAAAATATGACATAGGACTCTAAAAGTCACTAAGTCAGAAATGCATATCAAGAAATCCCTCAAAAATGAGTTACAAGTGAGTATAAGTAAACACCTCCAAACTAAACTCCAAGAAAAAATATCCTAGAAGCTTCTTGGATCGGATGTCTCAATAAAGCCTAAAATCTAGCCACTAGATTTTATACAAAAGAGCTACAAAGTGATGAAAAATTCAAGCTTGACTAAGTCAATCATGATGACTCATAAACCACCCATATATGCTCTCAAATCCTTCAACAAGATGAGAAAAATTCCCTATATTTTTTCCACATGTTTGGAAATCTTTCTCAACTCCCCTCCAAGATGCTTGGCATCCATAAATTTAAACATATCCCCTTGACTTGGTCTTGAAAATCAACGTCCCCAATCTTGCAATTTATATAACAAATATTAAAGTGATTTATAATGATAGCACTTTAATATTGTTTTACATTTTTTTCAAATTGGATACAGCCTATGCAAAATAAGGAATGGCTTGGCAACATAAGAAAAAGGACACTTTATTTAAAGTTTGAAACATATGCAAAGAAAATGCATAAAGCATTTACTTTTGCACAAGGGGTATTAATTATAAAAATGTTGTTTTAAAACATAGGAAAAAATTCCTAAGTGCTCATGGTTCATTTTAGGGCAAAAAAAAACCCTAATCACAAATGCAGCCATCACTTTGGTATTTCATTCATTCATTTTTCTTTTCCCTTTCTGAAGAGTTTGGGTCATCGATAGAGGGTTTGATAACCTGCATCAATCATGGCAGATTCTGGTGGTTACAGAGTGATTTTTTTTTCATTTTCTATAGTTCTCCCTCTAGAGAATCACTAGTAACCTATTTCCTTTCATTTTCATTGCATTTTTTGAAGAAAAAAACTGGCTCGAAACTGAGCTCCATTTGCAGAAAAATGCATATATTTTCATATTATTAGCCTACTTCAGCTCTTTTATACTTTTCCTGTTCATTTTCTATATATTACTTTGCATTCCAAACATGGATCACTGTTGCTTCCATGGTCACGTACTGCAAATATTGAGACTCCACTTATGTTGTTCTTCCTATTTTTTACATGCATTCACTTGAAGATTGGTCACACTCCTAGCTATCCAAGTTGTAGCTTCATTTTGCATTCTCTTTCATTGTGGAATTAATACTATTTCAAGTTCCATATTCAAAAAAGTAATGGAGATATTTTGTTTTTCTATATTTCCCTTGTTCATCTTTCTAATCTGACTCTAGGATTTAGAATTTTCTTGTCCTAGCATATAATAAGGATTGTACCTATATAAGGTCCAAGGCTCTGTATGTAATTTTTAGAAAAATCATACAAAAAGAAAACTACACTCATGCATTCTACATAAAATTTATTTTTTTATTCAAAAACCCTTGGGACTAGTAATTAGTGTTCTTTTATTGTCATTTCCTTAATCATGACTTTTTACTGTGAAAGACAAACATTTACTTTTGTATAGACCCATATGCTAAAACTGTGATGCCATCACGCTTCCACAATAGAATTCCTTCATATCTTTAATGATTGAGACTAACTATTATACACGTGATCCCTTTCAAACCTCACTATAATGTGCCCTTGTTAATATTTTAAAAGATTGTAAATTGTTTTCTTTGATCTTCTTAGTTGCCCTTTGTCCATGACATCATATCTATATCTGGGGAAATCATCTACAAGTTTGCATTATCTTCTTTCATAGGGACTGCCACTGATGATCAATACAAAATCATTATACTTGCAATAATGGCTCCATTCTATTTCTTTGAAAACTAAACTATTTCATTTGATTTTGGTGGCTACCTTTTTCAAATTGTTTCTTAGTTTTGCACTCATAATCCTCATTTTACCCCCCTTATTTTTTATTGTCATGTATTATCAAGAAGTTCTCACATACATGAGGTCATGACTATCATAGATTAATAAAAATACAATTTATGACAATCATGAATCACCCTAATCTCATGCCACCACCATTGCTATCCATCATGCATATTGTACAACCCACTTCATGTGACCTCACTGTCATCTAGGGTGTATATTTCACTGCTTAATGATGGTTGATAATGCATTTTCAATTACTCATTTATAATAAAATGTTTTCCATTCTCATTACATTATTGTTTTCCTCCTAATACATTGTAGCATTGTACTTGATAGCACCATTATTCAGTCTAAATGACTGTAATTCCATTTGAGCATCAGCCTATAATTCATACCAGTAAATTCATCAACCTTACTGCAATGAATGATGAATCTATTCATAATTGCATCATAATATTCTGGAAGATTTAACAATATTATCTTGTCAAAACAAAAAATGATAGCACACTAGGCTCAACCCTTGTGGGAGCCACATTTCATCCCATGTGTTGTAATTAAAAACATGATGAAACAAAAATGAAAAATGTACCTATATCTGCACACTAAGAAAACATGTTAGACCAAGGAAATGCAGATGATGGATATGTTTTGTAACCCTATTGCTTTCTTAGACATCTATGATATGCTTGCTTATTTAATGTGCATGATGATCAGATTATATGTTCATAGGTGTTTGTGCATGTATTGCAGGAGACTTTTCATTGCTCTAACAACATTTTATCTCATAGATGCAGGGACTAAGATAACACATGAGCTAGGGTGGAAACAAGGTAACTTGAGGCAACTCATGAAGTAGGAAAACTCACCAAGAACCAGTCATTTAGGCAATGACTAGCCTCTTTCTCTACATTTACATTTTACATTTTACCTATCAATGTATATTCTTTTCTTCATTTACATTGAATGAGTTAGTCTCATGGCTTGTGTGAGACATGTTATCAATCATATATGCACCCTATGCTAAATTTGAAGAAAACATAACTATCTCTTGACACATGAAAACCTTCTTCATATGTGGGTGATCTGAACGAAGAAGGAATCTCTAGAGTGAGTTGGTTCTCCCAATGATAGTTCCTATTCTAAATGTTTTTTTGAGGTAAAGAGTTAGGAGGATGAGCTGGAATAAAAACTCTAACTTAAAGTGATTTTCAAAACCTAAAAATGACTTTGATTATCTACTCACAAACAACTCTCAGAAAACAATAGTAACTTCACAATCTCTCATGAACATTCAATACATAATTGATTTGCATGAAGATTTAGATTAAAAACAACATGCAACCTATACCACATGAACTTTTTGTATCAAAATCTGCAATACTAGGACATAAAAGGATCTATAAATAGAATCACAATGGAAACATCATATTAATATTGTAAAGGAGACAAAAATTGAGAAATAGGAATGTTGCTTTATTAAACTGAAGGAGTATGTCAAAGTCTGAGTACAAAAATTTGCACACAAAACTCTCTGCATGAACAAGAGAGGAAGAAACAATGATATGAACTAAGAAAAACACTAAGTTTTTCTCCTAAATAAAACTCTGCAAAACCCTAATCCGAGCTTAGGAAGAAATCTTAGGAAAATCACCTAGAACTACTTCATAATGTGTAACAAAAGTGGAAAACTCACACTTTTTTCATGTCCAGCCCAAAAGAAACCTAAAAATAAATTTATTCTACTTTAAAAGAAAAAAGAATACCTTATCTTCATCCCATGCAGCTCAATTTCGCCCAAGGAAAAGTCAAACATCTTTGCTTTCTAAAACTACTAAAAATAGCAAAAGAATAAAACAATTTATAAATCATTGTTTTAATCTCTGCTTTACAAGATAATTGCAATTAATTTTTTCAAATTGACTTAATTTTGCAATTAATATTTTAAAAGAAATCTTTGCGAAACTATTACAAACCTTATCTCTCCATTACAATTTGATTTTTCTCAAAACAAATCATAAAAATATAAGCAATTTTTTACATTGAATATTAATTGATTTCTAGAAAATCAATCAAAAATAAAAGCTTAAGGTGTTATGAATACTTTAGTCTTCACTAAGGCATGGGCATAAAATAAATACCACAAGGTACTTGAATTTTGAAAACAAATCAAAACCTAACTAAAGGTTTAGACTTAGGGCATGCATATATTGTCAAATGATAAAATGAAGGCATTAAAAATTAACTATGGTGATAAGCCCAAATTTGAATTAGGGCAAATGGGAAACCTTAATAAAAAAATCAACCAAACCTAAGATTTGAAACATCATTCTGAATTTTCATTTTTTGGGAGAAAGCTCTGCAAAATGGCACTACCACCATGAACTAGGGTTTCATCTTGAAGCTCATCATTTGAGCCTCATGCTGTTCAATTCTCCATGGACAAGCGAAGTAATTTGGTTTCAACTCTATGATGTCTTGCCTCTCTTCATTTCAAAAGAAAATATGGCCTTCAAGGCCATGACCATGCATACATTTTTTCTATTTTTTCTCTCTAAGCTTTCTTTCAATCTCTGTGCTTTGTGTAGCTGCCATGAAATCTTAAGTTTTGAACAATTTTAATGAATCAAAACTCCAAAAGATGACAGAATAATGAAGACATTATTATGGAAGAAACAAGCTAGAAATTTTTGTGTATTGCTCCATCATAGGCCACAGCCATCCATATATTTTATCTACATTTTAAATGAGCACCAATAGTGTAAAAGCTTGAAACATGCTTTTCTCTCTCTGCATTTGCATTCTCCACTCAAACCTTCATATGGGTATTCACTTTCTTAGAAGAAAAAGGTCTCAATGGCATGGTCTTGACATGTATTCTACATTTGTGTATTGGAATTTACCTCTACTTGGCTCGACCCATGATAGAATTCTAATGATCTTGTATTCATAGGGTTTTGTTCTTTTATGAGTTTGCAAGCTCTATGGTCACGGTCTATACTCATTATTTCTCATTGTTTTGAAGATCCTTAAAGCTCACAACTGTGTTCTTTGAAGGCTTTCATATCTGAACATGAAACCCCATATGGGTGCTTGCATTTTGAGAGAAATCCATGCATTTTTTGTTTTCTGACAAAACCCCTCAAATGGGTAAACTATAATAAGAAGAAAACTGCATTTTAAATTGAAAACATCATATGGGTACTTTTAAAAAATGGAGGAAAAACCCCTCTAGCTTCTGGGCTCAATCCAAATAAAACTCATTTCCTTCATTGATGAAAACACTTAGATTCAGAAATGGAAATGCAAGACTTCATGGCCGCAACTAATTCTTATTGTATCCACCATTTTTAAGAGCTTAAAAGCTCAAAACTGTGCATTTGACTCTATTCTACATTTTTGAGTTAACAAACCATAATGGGTACTTTGTATTTCAAAGGAATGCACTTAAAGTTGAAACTAGTTACTATAGTTTGTTCACTCTAAGATTGTAAATGATCTTAGAAAGTTTTCCATTCCTCTACTTGCAGATTTATAATCTCTTTCATTGTTCCTCCATTGAACTAAAACAACACCTCTTCTTTTACTTATACCTCCTGTTGCATGAAACACATAGAAACTCCTTGTTTTCCTATAGCAAGCTACTATTATTTGACATACTATGAAAATAATAAAACCCCTCATTAAGAAAAAAGATTTTCTTAGTTGATTTATCTAAGATCACTGTCATCTTGCACTTCTAGATAAGGTCTCAAATGGGTATTAACCTTGCTAGGAAAATAATGCTCCACCTGTAGCAACACTGATGTTCCTATAGGTTTCTTTGATGCTTACTATCATTCGTTCCATTTACTTAAATGCTTCAGAAAAATATGCATTCCTAGCTCAAAAATTCATAAAATAAAGCAATGTTTCCCTCCTATGTTTATGAGTTCACAAATTTTTTATGGTCATAACCAAATTCGTCTCTTTGTTTTACTAGCACATTTCATTTACCTTTATCACTTAATATTGTTTTCCATAATGTTGTCTTATGTATGCAAACTGATATTGAACACACCCAGAATTGTTCCTTTTGAGATTTTTTACTTAGATAGCTTGACAATATTTTGTACTTACCCTTCAACACTCCTCATGCATTTTTATGATTAAATGAATCTTGTTGTAAATAGCTTTCAATCCTTCAATTTTGTAGCTTGATTTCATGAATTTTATATGTATGCCTATTCACTATCACCATTATGACATGAAAGACTTGTTATACTAGAAATAACACCATGAAACAATATGAATAAAGATGAACAAAACACATGGTAGCAAAGATGCAATCAATTTAACAGTATTTAAAAGATGCATTTTAGTTAATTTAGTATCTGAATTGAGTTCATTGTCCACTTATAATTTTCACTTCATTGTTCAGATTTGATTGTTATGAATGAATAATGTCCTTGATTAATCTAATAATTGAAATTTGTTTCACTCCTTCATGAATGGCTTAGATGAGAATGATAATTGTATTTCCTTACTCAACCCACTTATATGTTTAAGGAGAAAAATGTTGAGCTCTACCCTTGTGGGAGCCCATTTTACTCCACATGCTTTTATGTCTTCATGAGATGATCAGCTACAAAGCTTTTAGTATACCTACACATGGAAACAAAAAATGTTAGATAAAAAAATATATTATTATGATGTTTCCCTCTTTGCTTTTTCTCAACTCTTGTTCTTATAACTTTAGTTGTTTCAATGCATTATCAAAAACATTCTACATTATTGTTGGTGATTCATATAGGGATGTTCATAATCAAAGCTCTAACAACCCTTCACTTCTCTTATAGGTCAATCGAAACTCGAGGACGAAGGATGGTGCACCACTTCTGCATCGACCAAAAGCACATGCAATGATGATTATGTCCATGATTATGTGTCTTCCTTTCTTACATATTCAATAGTGTAGCATGCTTCTCATGATTCATTGTTATAGTTACTCCCATGGCTTGTGTGGGACACTTTAATTTATTTTCTTGTTTTCCATCCTAAAAAGAAATGCATCAAAATGTAAAATTGTACAATCATTTTGTTCTTGCAAAAAAATGAAATATTGTAATGTGGATAAACATCATGAAATAAATGAAAGAAATTTTTATTCTTAATCATTTGTATATTATGTCTTGTACTTCATTCGTACTACAAAGAACTGAGCAAAAAATCTTGAAATTATGTTTATTGAAAACACTTGCATAGTTGAAACTTAATAAATCTGATGCAATACAACAATCTCAAACAATGCATCAACTAAATGAACTTCACTTTAAAATGAAACAAGTCATCTCTACCAATTGATCTATAGTGAAAATTGGTAACAAGACAAATATGCACTTTTTTATTAATAAAGATTACTTTTCAGAAATATTTGTGTAAATATTTTTCTATGTTATATGCAATTGTATAAATGCAATGATTTACTACTATAATATTTTGATTTATGCCTATGCACTTGAATGTAATGTAGGAAAGGATTAAGAAATATACCTCTCTTTTGATTTTAAAATCGAGAAGCTCTACCTAATTGAGTTGTTAGTAAAATTGGGTAACATTTCTGGTGACATTTGTTGTATGTTTGTTTACTAAACATCATGACCAACTGCCTAGGCTTATATATTGGGCACAAAGTCACCTAAATGTTGACACCACTTGAAAAGAGTTTTGAAAACAAACTGTAACTCATTAGATTAGTTCATGACAACCTTGGAAACTTATTGAAAAAAAAATTGCAGAATGGAAACACCTAACTGTGCTTGAAGAGCACTTATAGAATTGAAAACTTGCATCTAGAAACCTACCCTACACTAACAACATGAAAAAAATACTTAAATGAAACCATTTATAGGATGACTAAAGTAGATGCCCTTTCTTCTTAATATACAATAACTTGCATGCTTAAGGACAACTAAGAAAAGAAGGGACAAAGGAAAAAGTTCAACAAGATGATGCACTTCTCCTTGAAAGAGAGAAACAAGTCCACTTACCTCATCAAATAGATCATATGTATTATTTTTCAAAAGAGGATAAGTGAGTTGAACATACTCATGTCTAACTGAAAATGCATCCTTAATGTTATCTTTAGTTGTAGCTTCATGTGTGACTTCATGATTGATCATTGGTGTTGTATTAGTCTCCATCTAGACTAAATATCTGATTGGGCAACCCCTTGAAAGGACAAGGCCTAAACTTTCATTTATGGTTGCCTCTCCTTCTTCTATTTTTATATGGTTGTCTTGATTCATGGACAAGTCTAGAAGACAATCAAAATTCTTAGAAAAAAAAAATTACCTTCATCTTGCATAATAACTTTCCATGTTGATTCTTCCTCCATGGTCAATGAAAAATCCTCTTCCACTAGGGTAGCTAATAACTCATCAAAGCTATCAGCTTTTGGAAGGCTATTGGAAACAATTGGTACAAGCTCAAGGTCCTCATTATTTTCCAAGAAAGTACATTCCAACTCAGGCTCATCTTCTTCGATGAAGGAAGGTAGGAACTCAAACAATAAAGAAGCCTCTTGAAACAAACTTTCATTTGATAAACTAGCTTCAAACTCTATTATACAATAGAAAGGAAGCTCCTGCAACCAGCTAAGACCTTGTAAACCAGGTTCATGAAAATTTTTATTAGGACCATTCTCTTCATGTTGCTTCAACAGTTGTTCAAGTTTATGAAGTTGTTGTACTAGTTCAACATGAGTGTCAACTACTTCAACATGGTCTGATTCCTTGTCATCCAACCTCGAACAAAACTGTTTAATTATTCCCATGCATACTTCTTCATAAAGCTCAACATTAGCCATCTCATTTATAGCATGCTCAAAAACATCAAAGCTCTCACCTTGGAGAATAGTGTTAGGTTCATTTTTGTGTTACTCCTCATGGTCCAAGGCTATGTTTTCTTGTTGATTGTCATCAATCAACAACTCACTACTGTGTTTGATGTCCCCTTGTTGTTCTATCCTTTTCTACTGAAATTGACAACACCTTATAGCTAAATGTAAAGGATTTACCTCTCTAATTTTCTCCCAGAGGAGTACGTTGTCCTAATCAATGGGTTTCTCTTCTTCTACTTTCTCTTCAAAATAAATTTCATTCTGTTCAAAACGTAATATATTGAACCTTGGAAAATGAAGCCCTTCCTCAAAGAAAGGATTTGGAAAGGTAGCAGCTGAGTCCACTTCATACCCTACCACCTATCCTGAAAGAGATTCTTCATATCACATCTTTTACCACTCCATCTCCTATTCTCTTTCAACACCCCTCATTTTTTCTTGGAAATCTTACAGTATATATTTTGTGCTCATGTTGTCAACCTGCTAGAACTGATTTTGAAAATAGCCATGTCGTCTTGGAAAAAAGTGACCTTCTTGGGAATGGTTATGAGCATATACAAGCTACCATGAAAGTGGAGCAGGGGTGGGTGGGTGGTAGGCCAATTGAGCTTTCTAGTAACCCACCGCTATAGGATTATTTTGAGTAAAACTAGTAGTATCCTCAATAAGGTATGGTTGATAGGAAGATGCAGGCACAACAATTTCATGAAATGGTGAATGGTAAGTCATATTACCATGAAATCAACACTCAAACTATTGAAACCAGTAGATTCAAACTTGGAGTCACCAGATATGCATATTTCAACCTCTTAAAGGTCTGAAAATTGTTGGTTACATATCAAAACCAGCAGTATTATGTGTTCTTCAAACTTTTTGATTCAAATAATCCTATCGGTCATGCCAAAAATTGTTATCTATTAAACTTGCACCTGAACTGAGTTGTGAAACATAGTTAGCTAGAGAAACATGGGAGCATTCTTGGGTTGTGGGTCACTCAAATATGAGAATGAACCTCTAGATAGGTCAACTTCCTAGCTGGTTATATCACCTAAGCTACTAAATTTTGAAAGGAAATGGGAGAAGGAATGCTTAAAATGAAAATTGGAAAACACTATCCCCATGGTGATACACCTAAATGTTAATTGAACTAGAAATTCAGATTTCAGTACACTTTCACACAATGATTTGAAAAACAAACTTGCACAACTTATCTGTATGATCTCTACATAAGTATTTTATAAAGAGGCCTTATGCATGAGTTTTTAGGAGGAAGAAGACTTCACATCTAAAATCAATCTTCATTCATGACATAGATTATAACCCGCAACAACACATTCTCTACAAAAAGGTGCTTAATATGAGACACAATTACTAGGAAATGGGAAAATATTTCACAAGTAATTTAGTCAATTAGTATGCACACAATGAAGAAAAAATAGGAAGGAAAAAATAACTCCATTCAATTATTCCCAAGGTCTACACTATATTTCATGTCCATATGAGTTACAAAAGTTTACAAAAATCTAATAGAGGACTCTAAAAGTCACTAAGTCAAAAATGTATATCAAGAACTCCCTCAAAAATGAGTTACAAGTGAGTATAAGTAAACACCTCCAAACTAAACTCCAAGAAAAAATCTCCTAGAAGCTTCTTGGGTCAGATGTCTCAATAAAGCCTAAATTCTAGCCACTAGCTTTTATCCAAAAGAGCTCCAAAGTGATGAAAAAGTCAAGCTTGACTAAGTCCATCATGGTGACTCATAAACCATCCCTATATGCTCTCAAATCCTTCAACAAGATGAGTAAAAGTCCATATATTTTTTCCACATGTTTGCAAATCTTTCTCAACTCCCCTCCAAGATGCTTGGCATCCATAAATTTAAGCATATCCCCTTGACTTGGTCTTGAAAACCAACGTCCCCAATCTTGCAATTCATATAACAAGTATTAAAGTGATTTATAATGATAGCACTTTAATACTGTTTTAGATTTTTTTCAAATTGGATATAGCCTATGCAAAATAAGGCATGGCTTGGCAACATAAGCAAAATGACACTTGATTTAAATTTTGAAACATATGCAAAGAAAATGCATAAAGGATTTAATTTTTCACAAGGGGTATTAATTATATAAATATTTTTTTAAAACATAGGAAAAAATTCCTAAGTGCTCACGGTTCATTTTAGGGAAAACAAAAACCCTAATCACAAATGCAACCATCACTTTGGCATTTCATTCATTCATTTTTCTTTTCCCTTTTTGGAGAGTTCAGGTCGTCGATAGAGGGTTTGATAACCTACATCAATCATGGCAGATTATGGTGGTTACAAAGGGATTTGTTTGCATTTTCTGTAGTTCTCCCTCTAGAGAATCACTAGTAAGCTATTTCCTTTCATTTTCATTGCATTTGTTGAAGAAAAAAATTGGCTCGAAACCGAGCTCCATTTGCAGAAAAATGCATATATTTTAATATTATGAGCCTACTTTTGCTCTTTTATGATTTTCCTATTCATTTTCTATATATTAATTTTCATTCCAAACATGGAGCACTATTGCTTCCATGGCCACGTACTACAAATATTGAGACTCCACTTATGCCACTCTTCCTATTGTTTACATGTGTAAGAATGGAAAAAATCAAATAGTATAGATAAAGTGATAGCCAACACTTCTAAACTATTATCCCAATCTAAACAAGAGAATACAAACAAAGAGAGCAATCAAAATGAAATCAAATGAAATAAAACACTCCTCTTTGAAGTTGATTCTTTCTCTTGTCTCTCCTATTTCTTCTTATGCCAATATTGCCCTTAGATTTGTTGATGAAGTTGTGCAAATACCTGCAAATAGTAAGCAAGAAAGTTGGAGATAATGACTGTTAAATTGAAAATGGAGGGGAAAGGTTGCTTTTATAGACAACCATTCGAATGGATGGACGAGATTGATCTTCCAGAAATATTCTAAGATCAACTGATGAGGATTCATGAGAGGGAAGTTACGAAATGGATGGCCAAGATCGAGTTTCTAGAAAGATGCCAAGATCTATGGTTGAGAATTGATGCAACCAGAATATGCCATGCATGGAAAAGATATGACGCCGACGGCTATGACGCCTGACGGCTATGACAGACATGCAGGACATGCAGACTATGACATGAAATAATGACAGGGGATCTTTGACCAAAATAGAGGGATAAATAATTTATTTTAAATTATTTATTCAAAAATGGAAGAGGATGACAAGTGGCAAATTATTTATTTGGAGGAAATGAAAAAGGAGATTTAATTAAATTCATAAATTTAATTAAAGGAAGAAATAGAAATTGAATATGGATAATTGATTAGGATCAATTATTCAAAGGAGAAGAATGACACATAATTAAATAATTTCGTTAATTATTATTATATGACTATAGACATGTGATAAAAGATAAATAATTAAATAAATAATGATTTATTTAATTATTGAAGAAAGGGGTATTAGTGACGCAATTAAATAATTTTAATTGATCAAGATAGAAATGAGAAGGTGAATCAATTTAAATAATTTAAAACTATTTAATTAATAAAAGAATATGATCAAACATAATAGAATAATTAAAATTATTCAATTATTGAAAGATGATGACTAGGAAAAATGATGCTCATAGACTTAGGACATTTTTCAGTGTCTACATTTTGCCCCTCTTTGACATAATGTAGTTCATCGCATTGTGTCAAAGAAATTTAATTCTGAAATATGCCCCAGTATAAAGAGAAAGGGGAAGGATGACCAAGAGGGTTGTGGTATGCCCCCTCGAGAGGACATGCAGGTTCAAAGAACATGAATGTGCTCTTGAAATGGAAGATAAGACTAAAGGATGAAGGATAAAAGAAATGTTAGCATGAAAAGGGGAAAAAAGATAGACATGAAATGATAATAGAACCAACTTCCATGCTTACATTTATATTTACCATCATTGGGCATCAGAAATGTCACAAATGGACCACAAACACCATGATATGATATAGACCAAAGTGTGCAAGGTGACCATTTGGGAGAGACAAACAATCAAAAAAGACAAGGAATGCCTCAGCTCATACTAGGGACCCAATTGTCCCAGTCTTTTTGCCAAGACAAACCACAGGCAACAAACAAAGAAAAGAGACCATGATCCATCATCATCCCTCTAAATCCATTGATAGGACATCCTCGAGGAGACTAGTAACATGACCCAAAACCAATCAAAAAGATAAGAAAATCCAGACCAACAAAGTGTTTGCCAAGAGAGTGTTTTCTAGTGATAATGATGATTGTTTGGTTGGTTGATTAGGTTGACCAAGATGACCGAGCTGATTGATAGGTTGATAAGGATCGATAAAATGATTTAATTGACCATGCCTAGCCTCAGGAAGGACACATTCTAATGAAGGCAAGATTGATTGACCAAGCTAATAAGATTGAGTGGTGTGACAAAGTTGATTGATAATGATAATGCTTGATTTCAGGAAGGACACATCCTGATTAAGGCAAAATTGATTGAAAAAGTTGACAAGATTGTTTGATTGTTTGACAAAGATTTGATGAATATGACCAAACAATGTGATGATACCCAACCGTAGGAAGGACACATCCTGTTTAGGTAGAGGACACATCTGATAAAGTTGACCAAGTGACAAGTGTTGACATGACACCTAACTGCAAGGACACATCCTGCTTAAGGTAAATGACAAGGTTGAGAAAGTCTAATCCCAGGAAGGACGTATCTTGATAAAAGACAAAAGATAAGACCGAATGAGACAAATGACATAATGCCCCATTCCGATATAAGACTAGTGACCTGATTGAGTTGATGATAAGATAATTGATTGATGAAAGATTTAATTTGTTTGTTGTTTCTTGATGTAGTTTGAATGATGATTGCTTTCGGATCAAGCACACAACCCAACTCGATGAACCCTAAAGGACTTGACCTAGGGGGTCTCTAGGGCTCATCGATAGATGGCCTTTCCTACATAGCAGTGCACAGAGACCTCGTAGTTCGACACGACTTGAATTTGTCTTATTTGACAAAATACTAGGTCATGATTTTATTTGGACAACCTAAAGGGACTGACCTAATGCCTCAGGGGATCATTTAAGATGAGCCCTTGCCTATGTAGCAAACACACAGAGGCACCATAGTTTGACCATTCTAAAAGAAACTGATTCAGACTCAGACTCTATTTTTGGGATTTTTGAAGCTTTTTGATTATTTTGGATTTTGAAATGTTTTGATTTTTTTGGATATTTTTTTTTTTCAAATGTTTTGATTTTTTTGGATTTTTTTTTTAGGACATTTTAGGATTTTTAGGATTTTTTCAAGACATTTTACTAGGAAGGCATGCACACGAATCTAAGGACAAACATGATCTGGCCCCTAGTCAAGCTGAAAACCAATTGATAGGTGATGATGATGATGACAATGTTGTTTGATAGGGGAAAGACACATCCCGAAACAACATGAAGATGATGATTATGTGACTAAAGGATCAAAGTTTGTAGCAAGGCTAGGAACAAATCCGAGGAATGTTTTGGATGATGTGCTAGGTTGCATAGCAAGATTGTATGGATTAGACTCATTGCATTTGGAATGAATAACCCTAGGACCAGATGGGATTATGGAGGGCACTTGGATAAGTGACTTATAATCCTTAAACCAATAACAAGGGAAACCAAGTCCAACAATAGGTATGAAAAGATAATGGATTGCTTTTGGCAAAGGATAAGAGACATGAGGATTATTGGATGGAATAATTAGGATATGATCTCCAAGGAATATTTCGCATAGGAACAATTTGTTTTCTCCAAGATATTGGTTTGGATAAATTCTATGAAGGAAATGACATGATATTTCATGGGTAGTGTATGACCAAAGGATAGACATGTCCAAAAAAATTTAAAAGCATGATTTATGTTTGTACCTCATTTCTTATCAAGATCAAGGTAGGCGGAAAAATGGATGGAAATGATATGGACTGGATAGATGGATGGAAATGCTATGAGAAAGGCATGGGAGATGAGACAAATTGCCCCCAAGTGTAATAATTCACATAGATAATTTCTCTTACACATGACGCCTGTTTGCCAGGTTTTCATCATGGTACTTATCCAAAGCGCCATAAAAATGGTTTTCACTATTGGATGAAATTTTTCTCTTTACTATTTTTTTTTTCTTTCATTTTGATGATGTCACACAAGACGCCTACTTGCCAGGTTTTCATCAAGGTGACATTTTTTGACTTTTTATATCGATTTGATAGTTTGGATGACTATTGATTGTTCTGAATCTGTTGATGGTGTTGATGTAGATACTGGTGTCATGATATGCCAATAGTGACCTTTATAGAGTAATTGTTTTGTCAAGATCATAGCACTTGCATATAACTGATCGATGTCATTGTGATCCTCTCTGATATTAGTGTTGGCCTTATCAGAATATGCACATCATGATAGAGTACCATGGGATTCCTTATGATAAAGGGTTGCTGCCAAGATGCGATGGATTTGTGAAGTAGGATTTTTAGACTTTAGGCGAGATGCAAGATTATGATGGATGATGGTAGGTGTGGATGGAATATTTGGTGTTTTGGATGTAGCAATTTTTATTTTCCAAACTTGGGATGGTGGATGATGGAGTTTGGAATTTTGATTAGGATAGTGTTTGGAACCAACATTTTTATATGGCTTTCTTGATGACCATTTTAAAGGAGGTGGACATTTACTATATGTGGGAGTCCTTTTTTCTTGTGGCTCGATATTTTTATTGACTTTTGGATTTGAAATATTTTCTTTGTTTGATCCATTTTTCTTTGGGATCCATTTTAACTTCATTTGTCCACTTGAATTTTTGTTTGATTCAATGGTCTTTGACATTTGATTTTGAATTTTGGATTTATAATAATTTTCTTTTTGTTGGTTCCAAATGGAAGATTTTTTCATGTTGGAATGATGGTTTATGGTGTGGATGGAAGGAGTGTTGGCAACAACCTTACGAAAAGGACTACTCATGGCCCCCATTTTGATGTTTATATTAGATAAAGTTGCCCCCAATATCAAGGAGGTACCACTAACATCATTTGATTCTCTGATTGAAGAATAACCAAGACCTTGATGTCTAGGATTTGCATAAAATTGTATTGGTTCTATAATGCCTTGCTCATGTAGACCTAGTCCTCTTCCTTGATACTGCATGCTCTGACAAATTTTGTTTCCAATGAGGTATTTCTTATTTTGAAAACAAGATGCTAACCCATCATTTTGTACATGAAAATTGTTCCTTGGAATCTCCTCATCTACAAAAAATCCTACTTTGACAAAGGTGCATGCTCTTAATTGATAGAATGTTTTGGCTTTATCATTCGTCATGCTTGTTTCTTCTCGATCATTTGGGATATCAATTTGATTTTTCATAGATTTTGTATCTTCTTCTTTGACTTGATCCATAGTAGCTTCTTTGTGTTCTCCTTTGACTTGATCAATAGTAGTTGCATTATGCTCTTGTTTGATGTTATCCATATCACTCATTTGATTATCTATGTGTCCAATGGAGGCAAGTGTCTCATTTTGGGAAATGGAGGTGTTTTGTGTTTGGATGGGATCATATTCAAATGTTTGATCATAAATGGCATAAAGGTCAATAAGAGGATCATTTTGGATTTCTTGTCCAATGGTAGGATCTTGGTCAAAAATAGGTGTATCTTGGAGAACATGGTTGTGAATAGACTCTTGAACAAGGATAGGTGTATTTTGGATACCATGATTATCTAGAAGGACTTCTTGGATGGACTTAAGGATGGGATCATGAGATGGACTACTTCGATCTTGATATGAAAGTGAAGTTGTGATGTCATGCTTTGGACTTTCTTTTTGACATGTATCCTCAAGTTTAGGCAATGGAATTTGATTTTGGACAAGGATATGATTTTCTTTGATAGATCCAGGATTTTGACATGGCAATAATGGAGTTTCAATAGCAAGATGTTTTTCAGTATTGGTAGGCAATGGAGGACATGATGGTGACAAATTGTTGGATGGTGTAGGATCAACAATGTGATTGGATTTCCTAAGTTCATTTTCATTTAGGAGTTGAACAAGTTCCTTTGCTAGTTGTCCTTGGAGAGCATTAATTAATGTGCCTTTATTAGATGGTATTGTAGTTTGGGATGGAGTGGATGAAAATGGGTTAGTGGATGATGGATTAGGATAAGACATGGGGGATTGGAATAGACTAGTGGATGATGGATTATGATAGGATGTTGAGGATTGGAATGGACTAGTGGAAGGTTGGTTTCCCTTGTCAAAGTTAGGATAGGGATGACTAATGGACATTTGTTGGGGATTAATGGTATCGATTGTGTCAAGTGACTCTTGATAGTGAGGGTAGATGGATAAAGGACTAAGGCTTATGGATTGTTGGTAAGAAGGGTATGTGAGTGGTTGGTATTGACGATTGAGGATTGATTGGTATTCAGCTTGACTACGAAGAAGATCAAGGTAAAGTGAAGACATGGTCATGAATTTGGATTAGGATGGATAAGACAAACTTAGTGAGGACCATAGAAAAATTGTGACCTTTGGATGACAATGCAAGGTTCCAATGCAAAATGGATATGAAACTGTGTTATTTTTTTGTGATTTTCAAGGATATAAGGATGCAAAGTTTCAATGTACCTAAGACCAAGATTAATGAATGGTGGAATGATAATGACCCTATTACCAAGGATATGATATGCAAGGATGAACCTATGGGTGAATGCAAACTAAAGATGTCACTAATGGAAGATTTGAGCAATTTTTATTATTTTTTTGGTTTTCGATAGAGGTTGCTTGATATCAAATTGGACAAGTTTGGTCTTGGGTTTTAGACTGCAAAATTTGGAATTGTTTCAAGTTGAATGTGTGTATTTCCAGATTTGTGAAAGGTGTTTATTTGTCTCAATGTCTTAGAAAAACACTTGGCAAACACAATATCTTGTCTTTGAAAATTTGAAAACATGCACAATGAAGACAAGCACAACCCTAGGTTAAGCAAGGACAATATTCACTAGATTCCATGTGGGTTTCCCCAACCGCACTTATTCTTAGCGTGTGAATCCAAAAGCTTGGCCGCACAGGCTCCCCCTTACATTGCACTCACTTCTCAAGCCAACCAAGCTTCCAACCCCCATAAAACTCCCATGGCAAGTTGATCACCTCTACTAAGAACTGCGAGAATGTGGATGCCTTCACAACGACCGTTGTTGCGCTAGCAAATAGAAGGATTCTGACAACTACACAAAGGTTTTTAGTTTGGGACCCCCGTTCAAGTAGCCATACATGGGGCACAAGATTAAGCTCCATTTAGGAGGCACTCCAGCTTGAAGAGGTTTCGCTCAATAGGGTTTTGGGGAGTAGTACTTGGTCTATATGACACATCCGCACTCGTAATCCTAGGTTTTCTCTTAGGATTCACATTTATATACCGGTCGGGGGTAGCTTGGCCAAAAAGCTCTGTTGCTGGTTTGAGTCACCTTGGGGTGAGTACTTTTTCCCACCAAGGAAGGCCCAAGTTCTAGAGGCAATAACCGTTTCTCTTACACCTAGGATCGCATAAATGCGTAAGGGGAGAGGATACTTCGATTATTGCATCAAAGGGTAACACAAAATTGAAGACACTTGTAAATTTTAATTACCGAATGATAATGTGAGGAGGACACACAAGACACTTTGTTCATTTTAAAAATTTAACTTGATGTGAAACAAACAAAGTTCATTTTAACCCATGAGTGTGTATGCAATTTGTGTTCATTTTAATCCCATGAAATGAAATGCATGTTCATTTTAACCAATGAGTGTGCATGCAATTTGTGTTCATTTTAAGCCCATGACATAAAATGCATATTCATTTTAACCGATGAGTGTAAATGCAATTTGTTGTAGTTGTTGAAAGCAAACAAAATTGATTATGCCTAAAAAAATTAAAAGCTCGATTTTTGTTTCTAAAGAAACAATTTTTTTAGACTCCCTCCAAATTGTGCCACATGCCAAAAATAAAAGATTAGTAACTCAAAAGAAAATGACACCAGCGAATTAAAATAATCATAACTTTCTCAAAACTTAACAAAATTTTAATTGGTTTATATCCATGGAAAGCTAAAACTCAACCCTTCAAAACCCAGAAATTATTTTTCCAAGATTCTGCATGAAAAAATGTTATAGGCAAAAGAAAACGCGGGTTTTAACAGCTAAACTAAAAAAACAACAAATATTAAAATAGCCATAACTTTCTCAAATCTTAACAAAATTTTAAACCATTTGAAGTTTTGGAAAGCTAAAAATGAGAGCTACAAAACCTAGATGATCATTTTTAAAGAATTTATGTGCCCATTTTTTTGTGTTCAAAAGAAGATGACGGGATTTCATATGAATTCTTGGCTGTAACCTGCAAAACAACCAAACAAACAAGAAAACAAACGATTTTTTGCAATATTATTTGATTCATGTTGGATTCACCAATGTAAGATGGGGAAAATAAAATTGTATAGATAAAGTGATAGCCAACACTTCTAAACTATTATCCCAATCTAAACAAGAGAATACAAACAAAGAGAGAAATCAAAATGAAAGCAAATGAAATAAAACACTCCCCTTTGAAGTTGATTCTTTCTCTTGTCTCTCCTATTTCTTCTTATGCCAATATTGCCCTCAGATTTGTTGATGAAGTTGTGCAAATACCTGCAAATAGTAAGCAAGAAAGTTAGAGATAATGATTGTTAAATTGAAAATGGAGGGGAAAGGTTGCTTTTATAGACAACCATTCGAATAGATGGACGAGATTGATCTTCCAGAAAGATTCTAAGATCAACGGATGAGGATTCATGAGAGGGAAGTTATGAAATGGATGGCCAAGATCGAGTTTCTAGAAAGATGCCAAGATCTACGGTTGAGAATTGATGCAACCAGAATATGCCATGCATGGAAAAGATATGACGCCGACGGCTATGACAGAAATGCAGGATATGCAGACTATGACATGAAATAATGACAGGGGATCTTTGACCAAAATAAAGGGATAAATAATTAATTTTAAATTATTTATTCAAAAATGGAAGAGGATGACAAGTGGCAAATTATTTATTTGGAGGAAATGAAAAAGGAGATTTAATTAAATTCATAAATTTAATTAAAGGAAGAAATAGAAATTGAATATGGATAATTGATTAGGATCAATTATTTAAAGGAGAAGAATGACACATAATTAAATAATTTCGTTAATTATTATTATATGACTATAGACATGTGATAAAAGATAAATAATTAAATAAATAATGATTTATTTAATTATTGAAGAAAGGGGTATTAGTGACGCAATTAAATAATTTTAATTGATCAAGATAAAAATGAGAAGGTGAATCAATTAAATAATTTAAAAACTATTTAATTAATAAAAGAATATGATCAAACATAATAGAATAATTAAAATTATTCAATTATTGAAAGATGATGACTAGGAAAAATGATGCTCATAGACTTAGGACATTTTTCAGTGTCTACAACATGCATTCACCTGAAGATTGCTCATGCTCCTGGCTATCCAAGCCTTAGCTTCATTTTATGTTCTCTTTCACTATGGAAATAATCCTATTTCGAGTTCCATATTTAGAAAAATAATGGAGATATTTTTTTTCTATATTTCCCTTGTTCATATTTCTAATCTGACTCTAGGGTTTAGAATTTTCTTGTCTTAGCATATAATAAGGATTTTACCTATATACAGTCCAAGGCTCTGTTTTTACTTTCTAGAAAAATCAGAAAAAAAGAAAACTACACTCATGCATTCTACAAAAAAATATTTTGTCATTCAAAAACCCCTAGGACTAGTAATTAATGTCCTTTTACTATCATTTCCTTAACCATGACTTTTCACTATGAAAGACATACATTTGCTTTTGTATAGAGCCATATGTTGAAACTATGTTGCTGTCACATTTCCACAATATAATTTCTTCATATCTTGTATGACAGAGACTAACTGTTATGCACGTGATCCCTTTCAAAACCTCACTATAATGTTCCCTTGTTAATATTTTAAGAGATTGTAAATTGTTTTCTTTGATCTTCTTAGTTGCCCTATGTCCATGGCATCATATTTATATCTAGGGAAATCATCTACTTGTCTACATTATCTTCTTTCAAAGGGATTGCTATGGATGATCATTATTAAATAATTATACTTGCAATAATGGCTCCATTCTATTTCTTTGAAAACTGAACTATTTCCTTTGATTTTGGTGGCTACCTTTTTTAATTCATTTCTTAATTTTTTCACTCATAATCCTCATTTTACCCCCCTTATTTTTTATTGTCATGTATTGTTAAGGATTTCTCACATACATGAGGTCATGACCGTCATAGATTAATAAAAATACAATTTATGACAAATCATAAATCACCCTAATCTCATGCCACCACCATTGCTATCCATCATGCATATTGTACAATCCACTTCATGTGACCTCATTGTCATCTAGGGCGTATATTTCATTGCTTAATGATGGTTGATAATTCATTTTCAATTACTCATTTATAATTTTTTTTTCCCATTCTCATTACTTTGTTGTTTCTCTCCTAATACATTATAGAATTGTACTTGATAGCACCATTATTCAGTATAAATGACACTGTAATTCCATTTGAGCATCAACCTATCATTCATACTAGTAAATTCATCAACTTTACTGTAATGAATGATGAATCTATTCTTAATTGCATCATAATATTATGGAAGATTTAACAAGCTTATCCTGTCAAAACACAAAAATTATAGCACATTGGGATCAACCCTTGTGGGAGCCACTTTTCATCCCATGTGTTGTAATTACGAAAGTGATGAAACAACAATGAAAAATGTACTTGTATCTTTACACTAAGCAAACATGTTAGACCAAGAAAACACAGATGATGGATATGTTTTGTAACCCTCTTTCTTTCTTAGAAATCTATGATATGCCTACTTATTTAATGTGAATGATGATCAGATTATATGTTCATAAGTTTTTGTGCATGTATTGCATGAGAATTTTCATTCCTCTAATAGCATTTTATCTCACAGATGTAGGGACTAAGACAACACAGGAGCTAAGGTGGACACAAGGCAACTCAAGGCAACTCATGAAGCAAGACAACTCACCAAGAATCAATCATTCAAGCAACAACTGGCGTCTTTCTCTACATGTGCATTTTCAATTTTACCTATCAATGTATATTCTTCTCTTCATTTACATTGAATGAGTTAGTCTCACAGCTTGTGTGAGACAAATATGCACTTTTGTATTAATATATATTACTTTTCAGAAAGATTTGTGTAAATATTTTTCTATGTTATATGCAATTGTATAAACACAATGGTCTATTATTGTAATCTTTTTATTTTTGCTTATGTACTTGAATGTAATGTAGGAAAGGATTAATAAATGTACCTCTCTTTTGATTTTAAAATTGAGAAGTTCTACCTGATTGAGTTGTTGGTGAAATTGGGTAATAGGAATATTTTTTGGTTATTCTACTAAGAGTAAGGCCTAAAGGTGCTACAATAAGAGATTGAGGGAAATGGTTGAAAGAGAAAATGTTAAGGTTGATGAAGATATTTCTAGACCATCCAAAACCTATGGATATGATTCTGATGATCAAAATGATAGTACAAACAAAGGTCAAACTTTAAATCAAGTTCAGATCGTTCCAATGAATCAAGAAGATCAAGAGGAAGGAGAAACTAGTGAAAATGCAGAAGAGAGAACACAAGAGCTTGCAGTTCAAGAACATCCTAAGAATCCAAGGTATGTGAGATTAAATCATTCAAAAAATAAGATTATAGGTGATAAGAAAAAAGGTGTCCAAATTAGGAGAAGAATTGCAGAATAATTTTGTTTGATTTAAAATACAACGCCTACTAATGTAAATGAATCATGCAAAGATGAACATTAGATTGAAGAAATGAAAGAATAACTACTGCAAATTGAGAAGAATAATACATGGAATTTTGTTACTAGACCTAAGGAAAAAAATGAAATTGGAACTAAATGGATCTTTTAGAATAAACTAAATGAGGAAGGTGAAGTTATTAGAAACAAAGAAAGACTGGTCTGTAAAGGATATTCTCATATGGAAGGAATTGAATTTGAAGAAAAAATTTCTCTTGTTGCTAGGATTGAAGCTATGAGACTATTTCTTGCTTATTCTTCTTACAAAACCTACAAGGTTTTTTAGATGGATGTAAATTCATCATTTCTAAATGGTGAATTGGAAGAAGAGGTGTATGTTGAGCAACCTGATGGATTTCAATTGACTAATCAGGGAGATATGGTTTGTCAGTTGAAGAAAGAATTGTACGGAATCAAGCAAGCCCCTAAAGCTTGGTATGCCAAATTGGACAAGTATTTGTTGAAGCTTGGATTTAACAAAGGTACTACTGATAGTAATTTGTATTTCAAAATTGATGATGATAAAGATTTAATTGTTGAAGTCTTTGTTGATGATATCATTTTTGGAGGAGATGATGGTTTGTCCATAAAGTTTTCTAATGAGATGCAAAATGATTTTGAGATGTCAATGATTGGAGAGATGAAATTATTTTTTGGATTGCAAATTACTTAGTTAGATAAAGGGATCTTTATATCTTAGTCCAAGTATGTGAAATGATTGCTAAAGAAGTTTGGTATGGAAGATTCAAATCCAAATGGTACATCCATGGTGACCGGATGTAAGTTGACAACATATGATGATTCTCTAAAGGAAAATCAGACTAGATATAGATCAATGATTGGTGGATTGCTTTATTTGACTCAAACTAGACTTGACATCATGAATGTTGTATGCATTGTTGCAAGATTTCAAGCTGACCCTAAGGAACCTCATGTGACTACTGTGAAGAGAATTTTTAGATACTTGAAGGGAACAGTTGATTTTGGCATGTGGTATCCTAAAGGTGATGTTCTTACTTTGAGTGCCTTTACTGATGTTGATTGGGTAGGTGATGTGAATGAAAGGAAAACTACTAGTGGTGGCACATTTTTCTTGGGAAAGAAGTTGATTTCATGGTTAAGTAAAAAGAAGAATGCCATTTCTTTGTCTACTATAGAAGCAAAATACATTGTTGCTGGTAAAAATTATACTCAAGTATTGTGGATGAAGCAAAAGTTGAAATATATCAGAGTTATGTATGATGATCCTATTGCTATATTCTATGCTAATTCAAGTTCAATTAACATTTCTAAGAATCCAGTGCTACATTCAAAGACCAAGCATAAATCTATCAAGTTTCACTTTTTGAGAGAGAAGTTGAGTGAAAAGGAAGTCAGATTGGAGTATGTGCCTACTAAGGAATATATTGCATACATCTTTACCAAAATATTACCTAAGGATACTTTTGAGTATCTCAGAGGGAAGATAGGGGTGATTACCCCTCCTAATCAGAACTAAGATGCATTTTCTTGCATCAGTTCATGCATTTCACAGTCATATCTTGATTCAGATTGATGTTGTGGTGGTTGCTACTTAGGTGGAGTAGTTAGATGATTCAGATATGTGGTTTAGAGCTTATGTGTACCTTTGTCATTGATTTCAAAGGGGGAGAAGAGCAATGTGAAAAACTAGGAATTATCTGAGGAGAAGAAGTCATGAGAAAAGAGTCAGAACCTAAGGGGGAGTAAATGAAGTTAGTTGCATTGATGGTGTTTTTCACATCATGTGTTTCCATCAATTCCAAAGGGGGAGATTGTTGGATGTTGTTGTTGTGTTGTTGATATGTGGTTTTCATTGATGTCAACACTATTAGCTTTAATGTCTTTAAGATTGTATATGTCGAGGATATTGAGAAAATTGTAATAAAATTTGTTGCAGGTTGTCTATGAAGTAGTGAAGATTAGTATGATGGAAAGTATAGTAAGTTGATGGTGAGAAGTTGTGGATTATAGGGTTTTTTTTCAGGTGTATCTAGTTTATCCACCAAAAGTTTCAAATGTTTTCATGAATATTTGAGCAAGTTATGATTTTTTGTGTTCCGATAGTTATTCTATTACTATAGCTGGTGTTCCTAGAAGAATATAATGTGAATATGGTAATATGAGTTGATGTGAATTATCATGTGGTGTTCATGGATGTTTCTAGATCATGATCTATCCGTGTTTCACTTTTGTATTGATCATTGTGCTCATGATTGATGATTTTTTCTTGCATGTTAATGGACAACAGGGTGATTGTAGCGTGTTGTGGATCTTCGAGGAATACTTTTTGAAGGTGTTTTGTGTTTGAGGATATTGTTTTAGGTCCCTAATATATTGTGGCCTAACTTGGTTGATTCACATTAATAATCTTTATTATTTTGGGCTAACAATTTGTATTTATTTTATTATTTTGTTGAAGCCGATGTGAACTGATGTAATTCCTTGTTGTGGATATATATAAGTGATTTTTTCTTCATTTGAATGAGATAAAAAAAGTGTGTGTGCGTGAATAATGTTATAAATCTTTCAAAGGTAGAGTAGAGTGTGAAGAAGAGTGAAGAATTGTTCATGTGCTTAACCAAAACTGTAATCAGGCAATAGCAGATGCTACTTTCTCAGTTCAAAATATGGATGGTTGTAATCCGAATGTTTATATAAGACAATGAGTCTTACTTTGTATTTGAGTAGTGAGCTCTAGGAAGTGTGCCTGAATGCATGTGCATTCCCCATTTATTCTTCTTATACTTTTAATAGGGTATAAACTCATGGACTGACCTCCACCATGGTTTTTCCCCTAATAGGGTTTCCACATAAAAATCTTGGTGTTATGTGTGTTTCTGATGTGTTGTTGATTTATTATTTCATGGTTATTAATCAGATCTAAGAATAGGGGTTATTAAATTTAATAAGTTTGAAATTATGAGACAATTGATTTACCCCCCTCTCAGTTGTCTACCCTTGTGTTGCTAGCAGAGAAGCCTTTTGGTAAGTGGGGATTAGATTTCATTGGTGCCATTAGTCCACCTTTGAGTGCTCGAAATAAATGGATACTTATAGCCATAGAATACTTTACGAAGTGGACTGAAGCAGTTGTATTGAAGGATGCAAATGAGACATTTTTCTTGAATTTGTATCAAGACTTGGTTTCTAGGTTTGGAACACTAGATTCAATCATTTCTGATAATGCTTTAACATTCATAGGTTTAAAGGTTTCAAATTGGTCAGTAAAGGATAATATTTATTTGAATACTTCTTCAAACTATTACCCTTAGGGTAATGGACATGCAGAGTCCACTAATGAGAATCTTATTAAAATCATCAAGAAGATAATACGGTACAATCAAAGAAATTGGCATGAGAATATGAAACTAGCCCTTTGGGCTGATAGGGTTACACCTAAGATAGCAACAGGTAATTCACCTTATGTATTGACATATGGTAAAGAAGCCAAGGTACCTATCTCAGTTGAATTGCCTACTTTAAGTATGATTAGAGAGTTGGACCTACTTAATGAAGAACCTATGTAGAGTAGGCTTGCACAACTAATGGAGCTAGAAGAAACAAGGAAAGAAGTGTTAAGGAATCTAGAGACTCATCAAGCTTAGATGAAAAGGAAATTTGATATAAAATCAATACCAAGGATATTCAAAGAGGGAGATCTTGTTTTTAAATGGAATGAACTCAAGAGAAGACCTAGTAAACACACAAACGTTGATGCCATGTGGGATGGCCCATATATTATCATAGAATGCACACAACATAATGCATTCCAACTATCAAAAATGGATGGAGAGGTGTTTCCAATATGATGTCAATCAGTTGGGTTTTACTTGTTCACCAACTCAACTTGATCCAACACAAAAAAACTTCGAGGGCCTACAACCCTATCTTGTCAGATTTCATCTTTCAAACCTAGTTTTCTTATAGGTGTCCCACAGGGGTTTTTTCCACACAACTCCCACAACTCAATTGAAACCCACTAACCAATGGGTTATTTAGATACCCTTTAAGGACTTCTCCAACATACTTCAAAACCAAATATGGTTATTTTGTAACATATGACTCAACCAAGAACCCCTACACCATCCTAAGCCTCTAATTAGGCCTCTTTTCCAAAGGGACCCACCTCTAAACTCTTCACCAACCACAAAAACCATTGGGGAAGAATTTATCAAGTGCAAAAACCACCAAATCCATCAATTCCTTGAGGGGAAACTAACTTCTCACCACCTATCCTCTAAACCCTCATTTTTTGCACTTTCCATGGGGTTTTAATGAAAATCCATGTTCCTAGCCACCAAACAACTTGCTACCACCTATAACACTTCCTATTAGGTCTGAATAAGCCTAAAATTTCATAATATTTTTCTTCCCTCAATGTTTATAGCTTTTGCCACCCTCTACCCTCATATTCTCATCCAAAAATCCATGTTTTCACCACTAGGGCTTCAAGCCCCACACCTCAATTGCTCTTGTTTGGCCCCAAAAAAATTTTAACACCTAATTTATACTTAATATGTTCCATTCCATTAAAATATAGTGGATATAGTTTGTGGAATGGCCCTTTATACATTTTAAAGGACTTTCAAACCTTTAACAGTGTATACTTGGGCTGCTATAGAAAAATGAACCTAACTCTCACCAAACTCAATATGAAATACTCAGAATTGATGCAATTTAAATCTATTTCATGTCTTCAATAAATAAACAAGGTGTTAGTACAATTTGAGCTTGTAAGAAACCATACCAGGGCTGGGAACAATGAAAAGCACCGAAAAATCATTGAGAATCAAATTATCTTTGTTTGAATTCCACTTCCATTCATCCAAGAGAGCCTTACAACAAGATTATTCACATTTTATACTTGTTCCCACAAAAACTAACTATTTAAACTACCTAACTATCCCTTAGAAGCCACTTGACTATTGGAATTCCATATTTTACATACTTGACAACTTTGAATGACATATACTTTTTTTTTTTACATGTTTTGCATATTTTGCAAATTCCTCATTGCTTTCCTAAAAATGACTCCCTAAACACCTAAAAAGAATCAAAATTTACTCAATGCAATATAAAATGGTCTTGATGAACTTATCTAAAGATAAAATGACTCCACACCTAGAGCCTACTCATTATCATCCTTGATTAACAAAATTTTCCCAATGGTGCCCCTGCACCACAATCCCTGTCAATGGGATTCACCTCAAACAGTTATATTAATTAACAAATTTTATAGATGTACATAGTAGACTAGTTTCAGTTTTGTTTTATTTTCAATAAGTTCCATCGACACATTTCATTAATGTACTATTTTTCTTTCAATAAGTGCAGATGTTGCACATGTTTTCTGACTCTGTCATAAACAGAGTCATGATTAGATTCTTCTAGTTTTGTTTTTTGTTGTATGGTTTCAGCAATTGAGTTATATATTTTCTTAGTAAAAAAGGAACAAAAATGGACTCCATGCCCAATGGATGTACAAGGCAACTAATCTCGCATGTTTAGGAGGCAAGCATCCAACAAAAATCGCCAAAAAGTTACGAAAATTTCACCTCAGCTCAATTTGGTAGAGTTGTAAACAACTAAATACATTAAGGTGAAAGGTACATTCATTTTATGTTGATAGTTCTTTTGCAATGAAGGATTTTAATAGACTTCAGTTGATTATGCAAAGATTCACAATAGAAGATTTAACAAAGTTTGCATAGTAATGCTATATTTTATACATTTTGAAATCAAAGAACATAGAAGATTGCATAAACATTGTTGTTTAACACTTGGAAGATAGAAGACAGGTTTAAAAGTCCCACACAATTTGTGGGAATCGACTCAATTAATTTAATTCAATAAGGGATGTAAACTATACATCTGAAGATGAAATAGAGTAAAGAAAACATTAAAAGGAGCATAACCATCATTTCTTGGCAATGTTGGTGATTATCGTTGATTCTTCAGTCTTCAGATGGTTCTTCTCATCTTCAGCTCCTCTCATACCCAATCTTCAGAGGCACCTACAATTGATTGGAAAAGTCCTTCTAGAGCTCCAGATATGAACCTGATCATATATCCTATCAACAAACATATAATCTACAGCCATTCTCAGGTTAAACCAACCTAGCCATTATTAGATGAATGTAGAGGTTTCAAATTAAAACATTAGAGGAAACTTGAATACACTATATTTATCTAACTTGTTTTTTCACTGTGTAGGTACAGGTACATGTTTCATTACTAGTTCATCATTTTAACATGTGGTAAAAAATGTGGCTCCCATGAGGGTTGAGCCCAACATGTTTAAATGAAGCATTTTAGAAATAGGAGCAACTCATAAAGTGTTTATAAGAGATCAAGCATTGATCATTTATGGAAATCAAATCTAAGTACAATGAAGTGAGAAACACAAATGAACAATGGGATTTTAATATTCTTAAGTGGTTTGCAAAGAAAAATAAAAGTGCATCTTGTATATCATGGTCCTACATCAATAATTTGTTGCCATGCCTTATTGTTATGCTATTAGAAATATGATGCAAAAATTTGTCAAGTATCAAAGGAAACAACACAAGAGGTAATTTGAAGCTTCTTCATTATATAACACTTAGAGAGTAAGAAATAAGAGAATGTGACGGTGAGAATAAAATAACAGAGAAACAAACACATCAAGAGCAAAAACATGCATCTTAGAGAAGGATAGTCATATTAAGCCCTACAATGCAAAATAATCTTTAAGAATAGAAGATGCATGCTCAACATAAAGCCCACTCTCAATAGATCATATTGATTAAAGGATACTAAATAAATGATCTTTTGGACAAAATCAATATAGGTCAGGCCATTATGCTTTCTGATTGATCATCACTAATCCTCTAAATATGTAATGGTGATAGCAGCTAAGAGCCATGAGATCTCACATTTTTCATGAAGCAAATGGTGTTAAAGGTGTAGAAGCCAGGCATAATACCATTGCAAAATTTTCTAATGGAATCAACATCTTATCAATCATTCTTTTTTGCCAAATCTTCCTTTGTTTTCAAAATCAGATATATTGGAAAAAGCTCATGAACCACAAATTCCTACAATTATTGTAAATTTTGGTATAGATAATCTTGTTGCTAACATTGACTCTAACATGGATGAGTCCATAGGGTAGAGAGTGCAGAACACTCAAGAGCATTCATTCAATTATGGTGTAACTAATTGGTTGACATTATATAGTTTAAGGAATTTGCAAGGGTTTTAACACTCATGAACTCAAAGGACATTCACCAAGGATCATTCAAGGAGGTAAATTCAATATGATACAATGCATAAAATGAGTAGAGAATTCAGACATACAAAGTACAGTCAATACAATGGACAAAGAAAAGTACAAAAATTGGTGAAAATATTGTACAAAAGAAGTCACACTGCTTAGAGGATGATTGGAAACATTCGAGGTCAATTCTGCACTATATATCTAAGTGATAGTGATGTAGCCTCAAACTTAATGCATGACTTTATTTCAAATCGAAATGATTATGCAAATCATGTACTACAATGCATAACTAAGCACTCAACTACAAAAGGACAAAATGAACTTTAACGAGAAAAATAAATTATATCTTTTGTTCTCAATAACACTTCTTCAATCAATAAAGGGATTAGTAAATAGATACAAAGCATGCATAGTGTTAGATGTAAAATGGACTATGACAACACTATAAAATTGAGATACATAACATGAAAGGGAAACAAAACTTGAAGGAAGGTCACATTTAAGCCATTAAAAGATAGAAAATACTTTGTAGACCTATTAGTATACAGTGGCTATCATGAGGAAACAGTCCATCATGGAGGATAGTAACATATATAGATTTTGTGATGATTTTTAGTCAATGAAAATCAAAAGAAGTGACCTAAGAGAGCAGATTAACAATGTCAACTTCTATATTCAATGGTTTGTCATCTTAAAACTTCAATGGTTTATGCCCAAAGAATTATTAATTGAGCATGATTAAGGAAGGACAATCATAATATGAAGGAGGGTAGGCATTCAGATGTCATCACTTTATTTAATGAAATGCAAGAAAGGTTTTTAAGGTTGATGTTGTGATCCTTAGCTCATTAGTTTTTGGCCTTTTCAAATCGGATAAGTTCCTCCTCTGCACATAAATTTTTCACAAAGATCGAGATATATAAAATTGTATGCAATCACGGTTTCTTGCTGAGTAATTCTACTCATGTAGGGTATGTAGTGTCCAACATTTCAACAGGTAATATCAAACTAGTAGAACGAAAGCAATAAATTGTGTTTCCTTGATGAGTTCATTAATATTGTTAAGGATTGGGTTCTCACTTTGTTATGACTATTGGAAGCATAGGTGGTGGAATAGGCTACCAGCTGGTCTATGTGATGTGTGCGTCAAGGATAATGGACAAAAATTCATGGCTTCTCTTGGGCAAAATGAGATTTTAATAATAGAAAGAGAGTTCTATTTTTGTTACAGTAGAAAAATTCAAAGCTCTCTACATAGAGAAAACCCTTGAGCCTATTTGAGAAAAACCCATAAGATGAAGCTAGGGTTTTGTAGAAGAAAATTCAAGTGAAGGAACAAAACCAAAGTAAAAAAGGAAACCATATATGGAGTTATGGGTTTTTGAAAACCCCATATCATTTTACAGTAGAAACAATAAACAATTAAAGTCCAATGTGTATATCCAAGTTGTAGCCAAAGTGAAACACCCAAAGCAGCCTAACACAAAGAGAAATAGTTGTGACCACAAGTTACAAAAGGTCCTCAAAATAATGAAAGTAACCCACATTCAGTGAGTCTCAAAATCTTGAACCAGGGTCATTCATGGTGACATAAATGAAGTATTGGTAAAGCAAGAAAAAAAACAAAGTTCATTCATCTTGCATTTCTCTAGGATGGCATCAATAGAAGAAAGAGAGGGAAATGTTAGATTTGAAGCTTACAAATTTTTTTGTGTTAAAATAATACAAGTAAGACCGTAGGTATCTCCTATTCAATGAGCCTCAAAATATAAAAACCCTATCATCATGGTGACCTCGATGGAGCAAGGAAATCTTAGCAAAGAAAATGAAGTAGAGCCTAATTAAAATTCATCAGAAAGAATAATATGGAACTTGTGGCTACATACATAATATTTTAAATCTTTTCATGAAGGAATGATAATATTTATAGCATGAGAATGAGTCTTACACTATGGCAAAGCATGTGACTGAAGAGAAAGGTTGTGTTGCAACAGATTCTCCATCGAATTCTAGGAAAACCCCAGTGTTTCCACCTCAGGCAGAGCTCGACGTTTCAAGAAGATGGATAAAAGATTTTTGAAAAGTGAGAAAATAATTTAGGTTTTGGTCACTTTTGACCAATTTCCCTAATCACTTATGGATTTTGGTCTTATGTTTTAAAAATAAATCATTTCATTATATGCATTGTGGTCTTGAATTTTAAGTCAAATGACCTAATGATGTTATTTTATTTGATTATCATGGGGTTTGAATGATCAGTCAACTTCACTTATTTAGGAAAACACAATTTGGTTAAATATTAAGGTAATATTTCACCAATTACCTTAATATTTAGCATATAGTGGAGTAGACTGATCATGTAGAGCTATAGTGAAGTGGATCTTGGGCTTTTGAATTCTTATGAGAGTTATTTTTTGAGTCAACGGATCATGCAATCAGTTGAACTTGAGGTCACTTACATGCAAAATTAGAGCTTTAGTGAGGTTCTTCTTTGAATTTTAGTTAAACTGGAGTGAGTTTTGAGTTCCTTTTGATCTTGTATATCATGAGTTGGAGTTTGTAGCATGTCAAGTTCAGTGTGCTTTAGTGGTGGACCCTCATTTGGAGGCTTTTCATATTTTCTCGTGAGGAGGATATTTTACTTCTAGTTCACTTTCAATGCCACCTCCATGGACTCAAGAGCCATTTCAAGTTATAATTCATTTATACATAGTGTGAGATGGAGTTTTGAGTTGTTTAGGCTCATTTTGCAGCATTGGTGGGCCCCATTTTTAGGCAGTTTTGAGTTTGCTCATGAGAAGCATGATTTTTTTTTCTCACTTCTAGTTCACTTTCAGTTTCGCCATTTGGGTGCATTATGCATGCCATCTTTTTATATATTGGAAAAATTCTTTCTTTTTCCTTAGTTCTTATTTTCTACCTTTGCATTCTGCAAAGCAGACTGTGATGCAGGAGCATCCTTGGTTCTTTCCAATCTTGCATCAACCAAAATAAAATTTTCATTCAATTTTGTTCTTGTTTAGTTCTTGTTCAATTCATGTTGGAAGATTCGGTATTTCATCATGTTTTTTCACCATACCTTGTGGATCTATGTTTTCATCATGGACATGTTCATTTTCCTAATTCCAAGATTTCAGCTCGATTGGATCATTTTCCGGCAAGTTATCACTTTCGGATTAAGTGACAGTTTTTGGAACTGGCCCTAGAATAATTTCAAACCTAATGACTAGTTTGATCGCTCATGGATCTTTCATGTATCTTGCAGATCCTTGCAAGGTGTTTTGAATTATTCCATGGAGTGTCCCTAACCTTAATTTTAGGTCCACACTTCATCATATGCACCTGTCATGGAGACATTCAAATTTGAGGCCGAACTATTCATGCACACGTTACATTTCCTTCATCAGAGATTATAAAGATATTTGGCCAATGTGGATGCTTCTAGATCTGCAGATATGATATAAATCTTGTAATGGATCATTAGGATAGCAATAAATCAAGATCAATATGATGAAGAAGAATATAGATTTCGATCGGTAATATTTTTGCTCGCATATAGGAATACTGTATTTTGAGCATGTTGTATCAAGCTTGTGATTCTAATCTATAAGCCTCGGATGTGGTCGACTGTATGTGATTGAATTTTATGATAATGATAATTTTTGAATCTGCATTTTCCTCCATATTCTATGTTGCTTATGTTGTGTATCTCTTGTTGCATGGTCTAGATTTTTCTATTTGAGGACCCTCCTATCATGACTACACCAAATTGATATCAGAGCGAGATTCGTTCCGTGGAAGATCCTCAGAGTTTGCAAAGTACTGTTGAGGATTTTTTGTGGGGTGGTGGATTGAGGATATGACCTGTAGCTACAGAGGACTTGTGTAAAGATGGTGGGAAGAAGAAATGGTAGAGGAAATGGATCGTATGGAAATGTAGACCCATTTATAATGGTGATGTTGAGAGGAATGACTACTAGATTGGAATAAATTGAAATGGACTAGAGGAGAGGTCAACCAATTGATGATGTGAGTGATGAAGAGGTAGAAGAACAAGAAGAAAGGGAAAGAGAAGATCAACCTGGCCCTGATCAGGGAGAAGAGAGGTTCATAAGAGCCCTAACCAGAGTAAATACTAAACCACATTTCAATCCACCAGATTATAGAGGTAAGTTGGATTTAGATGAATTGCTTGATTAGATAATAGAGATGGAGAAGTACTTTGATTTTGAAGGTACCACAAAAGATAAGAAGGTGAAATTTTCTTGTACAAAGTTGAAAGGACATGCATCCTTTTGGTGGGAACATTTGTAGAAAGATAAGCAAAGAAAAGGAAAAGAGAAGATAAGATCATGATATTAGATGGTGAATAATCTGAAGAAAAAGTTTATGCCTACGGACTATCAGATCAGTTTGTTCCAAAAGTTGCAAAATTTGAAGCAAAAGGAGTCAAGTGTGATAGAGTATACTGAGGAGTTCTACAAGTTGAATATCATATCTAGACATTCAGAAGATGAGACTGAGAAAGTAGCTAGATATGTAAATGGTTTGAGGTCATCTATATAAGATGAGATCAGTTTGATTAAGTTGTTGAGTGTGGAGGAGGCATATCAGTGTGCCCTAAAAGAAGAAGAGAAGATGAATAAAATACATGAGTAGAGATAGAGAGGAAGAGGTGGAAGATTTCAGAGAGGAATAATTCTTACTAGAGGAGGAAGAGGACCCTTTTCAAATTAGAATAAAGATAACGAAGTCAGTAAGAATGATATTTCATACCATAGAAATGACGAAAAATCTTACCAAAGTAGGGGATATGATGGTTACCGTAATAAGGATTATAGAAAAGATGATAGAAGACAAGAGAAAAGAGTATTCAGAAGAACTTGTTTTAAGTGTGGTGGGGAAGGACATAGAGAATTTGAGTGTAATTAGGGATAAACACGCAGATAGATAGAGAATAGTAGAAGAATAACCTTTGTTGAGGAGGATCATGTCAGATCATCTAATAAACCAGAAGAGGGAGAAGTGTTGGTGAACAAAATATTATTGTGTCAAAGTGAGATGGAGTAGGAACCATTGCAGAGAAATAATTTGTTTTGAACCAGATGCAAGGTAGCTGATAAATGTTGTAGAGTGATTATTGATAGTGGAAGCTCAAAGAACCTGTTTTCTGAAGAAATGGTGGCCAAATTGATGTTGGAAAGGTTGAAACACCTTAATCCCTATTCGATAGCTTGGATTCAAGATGAGCATAAGATACTGGTAAGTGAACAATGTTTGGTGAAATTGAAGATAGGAAATTACCATGATGAATTTTTATGTGATATCATGCCTATGGATGTATACCATGTTTTTTTGGGAAGGCCTTGGCAATATGATAGACAAGATATTCATGATGGAAATAAGAAAATATATATTCTTGTTACTATTCAAACAAAAACTACCAAAGCCTTGGCAGTTTTCTTTTTCCATTGCGGCTGCACCCTAATTTTGTATGCTCACTATCCTCGGAGCTTGCCATGTGGCTTCCTCGCAAAGCTTTTCACTTTTCCTTCACTTCGCTTTTCAGCTATCTCCATCTATGTGCCACGTGGCTCACACTGGCTGCTTTTTCGAGTCGGGCCTGCCTCATTCTTTACTATTACTCGGAGTTCTCCACATGGCCCTCTCTCACGACTTTCTGCTGGACGCCTTTTCATCTTTCTATCGGGCTCTGTTTGGGTGACACATGGCGATTTTGTTCCTGTCCCGGTTACATTGGAAATGCCAACGGACCTTTTGTACTTCCTATTGCTGTGTGTTCTCTCTTGTTGCTGCATGGTGTTCCATTTTGTGTGTCATGGCCTCGTTGGCATGTTGCTAACCGGTCGATGTTTACTATGGTAGCTCGAGATGATCTGGGCTAATGATCACTACGCGTGGTCTGCTCTTCTTTTGATGTATCTCTAGGTGGTGGACTAGCCATATAAATTCGGCCTTGTTTTCTTTTATTTGGTTGTTGATTAAGTTTTTCAAAAAATCCCAAGCACTGGGAAGTAAGCCTTTTGTAATAGTTGCTTTCAATTCGAAGACTTCAGACTATGCCAAATAAATTCAGCCTTTCCATTTTTAAGCATTTGCTAGAACTATTGACCTGTGCTGCTATCTTTATTTTTGTATGAATGCCTTTTCTTCAGTTTCTGTAACCTTTCATAGCTAAAATAAATATAGACCATGTTTCTTCGACTCTTCTGTGTTAAAGAAAAGTTATGCTTGATTGCATTATACAAATTAGAGGGTATTGTTACATGATAAGTGCTTTTGAGAAAATTATCTTAATTAACAATAATTTATTGGTTTGGGCCTTTGCATTATGCATTGTGCTCTGGTAAAGTTGTCTAAAGCATTTGGCGCATTGCTTGTAGTGTAAATTTTACATTCCTGCAATCTCCCTTACCTTTTACTTCACCCATTAAGCGAAGAGCCAGCTTCGGTAAAATCTCGAAGGTCACTTAGCTAGTGCACAATGTCCCCCATTAGCTAAGTTTCCCATAAGACTATTGCTACATGCAAAATACTGCATCAATAGTTCTTTTTCTGGCATGCCTAGTGGGACCGTGAACATGCATGTTCACCTAATTTTCATAAGTATGTATGAGCCATCGGCATGTAACTAGGTCACAGACTACAAGAGTCACTAGCCAGCTTGTACTGCCTTTAATTTCTGTGCACCCGAGAGGTCACCAAGGTAGCCCTTCATCTCCTCCATCTCCACCTTCTCTGACATCACCTAATCCACCCACACCTATGGCTGCTAGAAACTATGTAGCCTGGGACTCCGATAGTCCATTAGTAGCACCTATGCCTCCTGCAGTATGGGCCCCCATCCCTGTTTCCACTCTAAAATCTATCCCTAAATATTCTGGGGATGAATCAAAAATGTCGACAGAGCATCTATAAGATGTAGCAAATGTATGTTTGGTACATGGCATATACAATGAAAATGTAGCCCTCAGATTGTTGGCCGCCTCCTTCTGAGGAAAAGCGCTAAACTGGTATAGAACTCTATAAGCTGGTACTATTGCTACCTAGGACCAGCTCGGGACCCCATTTTATGAGCGCTTTTCAAACATTGGTGACAAATCTTTGTTGTACCATCAAATGGAAAATATAAAACAAGCCCCTCATGAAGCTCTACCTGATTTCAATGTGAGGTTCCATTCAACCAAGCAGAGAGTGCCTATACACAGTCAACCACCTCTGGATCTGGCATTCATGTTCTACCTAAAGTCAATCAATGCTGATATCTCCATGATGTTGCAAGCTTTGGCCGGAGACACTCTTCCTGATGCTTACGTCTTAGCTGTCATTGCAGAAAATAATCTAATCACCATAAGGAATTTGGCACTGAGACCCATCATGCCATTGTTCCCTGAGTGCAATGCTACCGAGGCTGAGGTTTCTTCCACCAGCACTCCTACGGATCCTCCCCAATCTATGTGTGTCTATCTTGGAAGCGTTCCAAGCATGGCCCCAGTGGTAGCTCTTGTGCTGAACCCCATGGCTGCCGAGATGAACAAGATGAGAGAACAAATGCGGGCTATGGCTAATGAATTGACTACTTTGAAGTGGCAGCAATATAGCTATCAAAAGCCTACATACCAAAATTACCAAGGTGGAAAACCTCCATACCAATCCAATCAGTGGCAAGATAGGTCATGTGGGAATACCTCGGCCTAGTCAAGTAACCAGATGGTTCCAGTAACCCTGCCGATGCAGACTATTCATTCTAGTTTGAATAAGGAGCTAGTGGCGGGACAGAACAATTTAGCCGAAGATGCCAATTCATGGTGCTTCCCTTGCAATGATGCACACATGCCGCGAAACTGTCTGCGGGGGAATCTGCAACAACAAATCATAGATCAACGTAGCCAAGGCAACACATCTGCTTCGAACAACACACCATATGCCTCCCAACAAATGGACAATGTAGTCCTTTCTGCTCAAATGCAGGGGATGTCCATCCAGCAAGAGTCGAATATTGTCTCGGACTAGTCTCTCTTTTCTTAGATGGAAGGAGAAGAGTCAACATTTCTGAATGACATCCCTATTGATAAAGTACCCTGAGTGCAATCTAACTATAATACACATTCTAAGCATAGATTCACCAGAGAATTTACAACCTTGCCTACCAATGCTATATCACCATCGATGCCTAGCCCAGCAGTAGGCTTATTGCCAACCCCACCATAGTCAGAGATGGCTATTCTTAGCTCTCCAAATCCACTTCCTCTGAAGACAAGGGCTCCACCGGTCATTTCTGCTATTACCAAAGTGTCAGATGTATCGATCGCAAAACCAATGGTGGCTGTAAGACCTAAAGAGTAGGCAATCACAACTCACCAGCCAAAAGTGCAATTCAACGTGGTGGAACAACTGAAGAAGTCATCTACCAATGCTTCTTTGTGGGACGTCCTGGCTATTCCAGAGCAAAAGGTGCTACTACAAAAGGTGTTGTCAAATGAAGAGAATGCGAAGATTCCTACTCATTCTAATGAGGAGGATGTATCCAAGCTGGACTTGGATAAAGTGCTAACAATTCAACTGAAGGAGAAGCTCGAGTCTAGAAGGGAAAGTAAGCCTAAACCTAAGCCTTTCTTTCTAACACTGATTATTGGTGACAAGCTACTGCATAACTATATGATCGACTCTGGTTCCAGCACCACTGTCATGCCAAAGCAAGTAGCTAACACTTTGGGTCTAAAATATGAGCCTCTAAATAAAGGAGTCATGTAGCTTGATGGAAACAAGGTTGATATTGTTGGGATAATCAAGGGATTACCCATGACTTTGTTTGCCTGCCCTAGTATCACTGTAAATCATGATACCATACTCATCGATATCCCTCCTCTGTTTGGGATCTGTTTGTCACGAGTGTTCACTGCAAATGTAGGAGGATATCTGGTGCTAGATTGGTCGCACTTGATTATGAGGACTAAGCATGGGGCTAAGATGAAACTATTGTCGAAAACTTTGCATTCCGAGCATGTTGCTAATGAGGCTCTGCTAAATTTTGAAACAACCCATACTTCAATCTCTCAAGAAGAAAGGTACAATGTGGAACTTCTTGAAGAAGAGGAGGCTACTAGCTCCCAAACAAAAGATGAAGAAAATTTGTTGAATGAATTTATTGATACAGACCCTTTCAGGAATTACCATGCAATTGGCCTCGAAACCTATGTGATACATGAAGAAGGGCAGACCATGCCCAAAGTTACTAAAGGACCCAAAAATGAAGAATCTTCAGAAATATGGACATTGTACTTTGATGGCACCAGATGTAGAGTAGGAGCTAGAGCAGGGATTTGTTTGATATCCCCGACTGACAAAAAGACTTTGAGGTCCTACCGCTTCCAGTTTGCATATTCAAACAATGAAGCTGAATATGAAGGTCTCGTTCATGGTTTAAGCTTTGCAGAGGAAATGGGTACAAGGTAGATAAGTGTCTTCAGAAATTCAGAGCTGGTAGTCAACCAAATCCATAGAACTTCAGCCACAAAGAATATCCGTATGCGGTCTTACCGACATAGATCTAGGATTTGATTGACAACTTTGAGGAATTCAATATTCAAGCTATTCCAAGAGAAATGAATTCCGAAGCCAACAGGACGGCAACTATTGGGGCTCAGTTTGAGTCATCCTTCAAATTATTTAAAAATAAATATTCGATGAAGGTAATTGTAAGACCCGCTATCCCAAATAACAATCAGAATTGGCAAGTATTTGATAGTGATGCTCATATTGCATCATTCCTCCAGTCATCTAGAGAATTCATAGATCAACTGCAACCAAAGATCATTGAAGCTTACAGAGATCAAATCATCTAGTTGAAATCCAACAAGCTCCCGAGAGGCCTGGTCACTCTAGAAAGCCTATTCAATTTTGATGATGCAATGAGAGATAAAAGGAAGCTCATGGCTAACAAAGGCAACTATACCAATTTTCATATCGGGGAAGATAGGAAGCTCAAAATTGGGAAAGAAGTGTTACAAAATAATTAAGATAGACTAAGACACTTCTGCGAAGAATATTCAAGTAGCGGCCTAGTCATACGATGATCTTAAGGGATATGATCCTGAGATCATCAAACATACTATTGAGCTGTTGGAGGGGGCGAAGCCAGTTCATAAAAAATAGAGACCTGTGAACCCAAAGATAGAATTTCTCATGTCACAGGAGTTGAACAAGTTGATCGCATCTCGAATAGTGTTCCTGATCAAACATAGCACTTGGGTGTCAAACTTGGTGCCAGTTCGAAAGAAAAATGGGGATATACGCCTATGCGTAGACTTCCAAGATTTAAATAGAGCATCCTTAAAGGATCATTATCCCCTGCCTTCAATGGAGGTAATTCTGCAAACTGTTGTTGGCTCCGAAATGTTTTCAGTGCTGGATGGTTTTTTGGGCTATAACCAAATCCAAGTAAAGGAAGAGGACTAATTCAAAACAATGTTTACAACAAAGTGGGGAATGTATGCATATGCTAAAATTCCTTTCGGGCTCTCAAATGCCAAAGCCACTTTTCAGCGGACTATGGACATTACTTTTAAAGATTTGATCCATAAAATCATACTTATTTACTTGGATGACTTGACAGTATTCTAAAAATCTACTGATGATCATTTTGATCATCTGGAGCTTGTTTTCCAGAAATTCCAGGAATTCAGAATCTCTTTGAACCCAAAGAAATGCGTGTTCGGAGTTCCCCAAGGGAAGCTATTGGGATATGTCATCTCTAAGGAGGGCATTGCTATTGATCCAGAAAGAGTTGATGTGATCCGAGAACTTCCGTTACCTGTCAACAAAAAGGGTGTGCAGTCTTTCCTAGGTAAGGTCAACTTTATTAGCCAATTTATTATAGATTTCGTAGGCATTGTTTGTCCTATTACCTTAATGCTTAAGAAGGATTAGATTTTCAAATGGATGACGGAGGCCAGAAAAGCTTTCGAGCTTGTTAAGGAGACTATTTCTTCAGCCCCTGTGTTGGTTAACCTGGACCTGTCAAAAGATTTTATTATGTATATTTTGGGTGGTGGAAATAGTATCGCCACAGTGCTCAAGCAAAAGGATGATGAAGATACAAGGGAGTCCCCTATTGCTTTTTATTCGTGAACCCTAAAAGAGTACGAAGTAAGGTATAACTATGTAGAAAAATAGGCCTTTGCCATTGTTAAGGGCCTTAAGAAGTTCCAAAATTTGATATCCTACAATAAGGTAATTGTTTGTGTACCACATCCTAGTGTGCGAGAGTATATCATGGAGGGAGAAATCATTGAGAAGAAAGCTAATTGGATCACCAAGATCCTAGAATACGATGTTGAAGTCAGACCTATCAAGACCATAAGGGAAAAGGACTATGCGAGTATATCACTGAAAGCAGTGAAACAGCGACAGAGCTCGGAGCTCCCGAGCCTGTGTTAATAAACGAAGAGAATTTTCAGAGCAACTGGCTTGATGACAGAATAAATTTTATGTAGACAGGAAGGTATCCGATTGACCTCCCATCCTTTAAAAGATGTTTCTATCGCCTACAAAATAGCAATTATGTCCTTTTGGAGGGTGTCCTGTTTAAAAGAAATTTCAATGACATCTTGCTAAGATGCGTAAATGAGGAACAAGCCAAGAAAATTTTAGAGCGATACCATAATAGCCTTGTAGGAGGAAATTTTTCTACAAGAACCATGGCAATTAAAATTATATGTGCTAGTTATTTTTGGCCAACATTTTTTAATGATGTGTTTTCATTCATTAAATTTTGCAAGGAATGTCAATTTTATGTTAGAAAGAGACAAAATGTTGCTATGCCTTTAAGGCCTATAGTGGTAGAAGAACCGTTTGCTCAATGGGGTTTAGATTTCACTGGGATGATTAACCCTTTTTCTTCAGCTAGACATAGATGGATACTAACAGCAAATGACTATTTTACCAGGTGGGCAGAAGCAGTGCCGTTAAAAAATGCAACTGAATCAGAGATTGTTAATTTCCTCAAAGAATTGGTGGCCAGATTCAGCCCGCCTAAAAAAATCATCTCTGATAATGCTAAGGATTTTCTAGGCTCAAAGATGAGCTAGTTTGCACTAAAATATGGAGTGTTCCTGAAGACTTCCTCTAACTATTATCCCTAAGGAAATTGTCTCGCGAAGTCTACTAACAAAAACCTCATCAGGTTGATCAAAAGGATAGGCTCGGAACATCAAAAAGAGTGGCATAGGAACCTCTAGATAGCGCTTTGGGCAGATCAAATTACGCCCAAGTAGATACTGAAAACATCTCCTTATGAAATGGTGTATGGGAAAGAGGAATTTCTGCCTATCGCCATGGAAATTTCTGCCCTACAACTGCTCAAATCCCTAGAAATTGAACAAAATGGGGCGATGGAGGTGAGGTTTTTTGAGTTTCTCGAGGTGAAAGAGAAAAGAGAACATGCCCTAGAAGCAATGAATAGCCTCTAGTAGGTGATAAAGAAATGGTTTGACAAAAGAGCTTCTGATCAGGGTTTACAATGCGGAGATTTGGTCCTCAAATTCAATGAGCGTGGAGCAAAACCCGAATAACACAGCAAATTTGACAACCTTTGGGAAGGTCCATTCAAGATTTATCAGTGTAAACAGTTCAACTCTTTCAAGTTGGAAGATATGGAAGGTAACGCCCTAAGTATTCCAGTTAATGGATTACATCTTAAAAGATTCTATTAATTTTGTCTATGTGTTATTTTTGTACATTTGTATATATGTAATTACTCTTCCATGCTTTAAGTTTTGGATCTCCTCAACACAAGAATTGAAATGAAACGTAGCAATGATACAAATAATTGAAAGAAAGTTGTAAATGGACTAGGTGTTCTAGAAAGGGGCATATATTATATTCATCAGAGTTGAAAATTTACAATATATTCGGGTCAGAGGCCTTGTGTTAACATTTACATATGCCCGCTATAGTGCGGGGCTTGTAAGCATAAAATTGCAAAATCCGCAATCATCTTTGTCTTCAAGATATCAGTGAGAAGGATCGGCGATCATGGCAACAGGCAGCTCGGGCTCAAGAAACACCATTCTTTCAAAATCTACATACCACTGAATATTTTGGAATGGTTCAATGCAGTGTATACGCATGAGGAAGTAGCAGCCCCCACGGACCTTAGGACAATGCTCCTCATGTGTCTCTAGCTTGAACCCGAAAAGAAAAGGCCTAGTTGGGACAATGCCTCCATGCAGATATTGTAGGCGAATGTTTTGAACCGAGGGAATCCCACGATCGAATTGGGCCACATGCACAATCTGCTCCAGCCCTTCGAGGTAGTGTTGTGGGAAGACCCACTTCGTTAGCTTTACAATCTTGCGTTTTGAAATACTAATGTCCAGCAGAGACTTGACGAAGTGGGAGCAAATGTTGGTGTTCACCCAATACTACTCTTCATAATGCACACAGTCCTTCCCAAGGACCCATTTGATGGACTTCACATACAACAAGTTTTTCACACCTGTTATGCGCTTCAGATGCCTGCATCTAATTTTTCCAAGAAAGGCAGCCTAGGTCTTTTTGCAAGTAAGCCTCACTGGTGTTTCCATGATTTTTGCTTTTCTAGCTAAAAGATGAAAATTACCAAGGCAGCAAGAGTTTGCTAAGCTGAAAGGCTAGAGGATGTTGTGATTTACAATACTACACAAGGTTCTTATTTATAGACTGGCTAAGGTTCAGTTGCCGAAGAAATCATGATTTTCAATTAAGCCCAAGTGTGTCGCATCGCCTCGGTTTTCAGCATCGCAACGTGCGAGGTGATGGGAAGGTGCAGGAGCAGCTTGCAACTTGATCTATTGAGCTACCACATCCGTTCGTAGATTGTCCAGGTGTCAATATAAGCACCGCCGTCTCATCCGAATCAGGCAAAATCTCAAAAGCAGCTATTGGGCGATGTGCCCCGTACGAACATTGAAATCAATTAATGCAAATAGCCCACAGGGGGGTTCATGGGGTTGGCTTGGTTCATCTTTTGAGATAGGAATTTGTTTTCGTCACATGCAAAAGATTATCAATTAAATGTTCAAGCAGTTTGGCTGGTTGGCGATCTTTTTGCACGAGTAAACTAGTAACGCATAATAGCAACTTTGCGTAAATGGCTGGCATGTACCTTTTTCAATCACCTTTCTTGAGAAATAAAAAAGGCAAGTTATGGCATGTAGAGAAACATATTTATTACAAAGGTTATCAAGGATTGAACAATTAAGGCATTCGCAAGAAGAAATAAATTTGTAGAAAAGCTAAGCCATTTGACAAAGGTTTGCAAGGAAAAACTCTTGTGAATATCAAAATGTCCGAAATTACAGAAGACCCTTCACAGATTCTGGCTCCAGTGAGCCTAAGTGAGCAAATGAAGAATGCACCCCATGTATAGCTTTACAATGGGGAATCTTATGCCACTCCCAGCATACCCACAAAGCCTAGCTGGCCTTTCACTCACCTGGTGAACCATAAATTATTGAGCATGGTTCCTCATAGAGATCAGTCAATGGTCTTGGAGGATTGGGATAACGTCTTTGATCCTGAGTTATTTTGCAATCCTAAGAGCCTTAGGGAGGAAACATGTGAAAGAATGAAACATATGACAGACCAATTTCACAAACGGCTATGGTTCTGTTGGCTCACATAGTACATGGTTCCTTTGGTGCACCCTTGCCCAAAAATTATGGTAGCATGCGCGACATGTTTTGACCTGAGCATAGGGGTAATCATTGGCAAGGATTTAAGGGTAGTCATTAGCCCCGTGGCTATTCAAGATATGTTGTGCATCCCATTTCCTTTGGGTAAGGAGGTTGAGAATTTTGATGTGGAAAGAATGCAACAAAAATGGGGAGAGCTCCAGATGGGGCCACAATTTTATCGCTTTGAGATCAACTAGCCAATAGATAGCATGACACCACCCAAATTCCCTTTCAATTTGAAGGCTCTGAAAGGTGGGTCTTCCTCTATCGCTTCTATGCTAGCGCTGGTTTGTAGCTTAGACTCAGATAAGAGCGTTTCTCAATTTCAAATGAGCCTCAGCTTTATGTTGAAAAGGAATCGTGAGGACCTGCTTTTTGACTTTGTAAGAGTTGTTAGCGATATCATTTGGCTGTAGCTATGGGAATTTGGGGTTGGCTCTAAGTTCAAGTATTCATCTTTCCTGGCTTACTTGATTTTGCACCAAAACTCGGATTACTTTTCAATGTTTTTATCACTATCTATTTTTTATGAGGGTGGTTTAAGGAAGCCAGTTTCGACATGGACCCCTATCATGTCAAAAACCTATGATTATTATGCATTTTTTGATTCATTCATAGCCATGGCTATAAGGGCTTTAGATAAGATTGGCCTAAATATGTCCAAATGCATATCACCCCAACAAAAATCCTGGTTAGGGAAGCTAACTCCGTCCTGTGACTAGTTCTTTGGTTTGGATTTCACCATGCTCTGCTTTCTAGGGTTCATCCGGGAGCCGTTCAAGCTTCCCCATTTTATTTCTGACAGAGTGTTGGCCCTGGAAGCAATGAGGCAACTATGTACCCTTGATGATGATTACTAAGGAGGGAAGCACTTAACCTCCTATTTGCTGCTGCAAATCATGTTTGGTTTAGTTTCGCTGGTTAAGAAAAGGACCCCAAAGATTGATACTTCGGTGATTCTGCTTTCGAAATTGGGTCACCTCGGGTTGGTATTAATTGATGATACCTGGAATTACAACCCTGACAATAATGTATCAGGAATTGGCATCAAAATCCCACATTCACCTCGTCTGTTCTGAGACCTCCGACAGAAACCAAAGGAGGGAAATTTAAGTAGATACGTAGGCCTAGAGTATTTGCTTACAGTGGATGGTCGACCGTCATGGCTGATTTTTTATCACATTATTGGGAGGGTCAACCCAAAGCTGAATATCAACCCCCCCTAGTCACCCAATTGAGTAAGCTCAGTTGGGTGCTCGAGAAAATGCAAGACTTCTGGGTGTACCAGCAGGAGATTCAGGTAGCCGGCAAGCTTTATGACGAAGTAGCCCTCAATGAAAGATTTGATGACATCTGGGAAATTGAACATCCGGATGTTGAAAATTCTCTAAATCGCTCAACATTCGTGCAACAATATAGAAGAGAGGAGGCTACCATGGAATCTAAGGAAGAGGTAACTCAGAATCCCTCTACCATTCCTGAGAGTCCAATGCATGAAAAGAATACTGGTAAGCAACCTGTGCAGGAGGAAAAGCCTTGTGCACAAACATCCAAGCCAGCCGCCTCCTCTAAATCAACATGGAGGTGAGCAAGGACCACCGGTGGTAAGAGATGGGTCATTCTCGACCTCGATGATTTCCCAGAGAAGAAGCGACAATGAACCAAAGAGGCCAGTGCGGAGGAGGAACGATCGATGAAGGGAGCGGTCGAAGCGTCTACGGCTCTGCCGGAGCATCAGGTATTTTTTCCTCCCTCTTCTCTCTCCTCTATGTCTCTGGTCTCGCCTCAGTCTACCCCTACTATTTCATTCACACCAATCCTCTCTGCCACTAGATTTGTCGAGCATTCCAGTCTCACCCCTCTGGTTTTCCCTCCCGTGTCCTCTACTTTCCATACCTTGCCAGGAATGCAATTTGGTGTCAGCACCGGGCTCATGGACCAACAATTTTTATCTCCAAGGCCTAGCCCTACGGTTGGTGCATCTCCAATTTTCCCTTACACTGTCACCTCATTTTCATCCCCTCTAAGTGGCCAATTCATCCTGCCATTCTCCCTAGCTATTATAATACGACCCAGTAAGACCTTTGATGCATCGGCTACACTGTCTTTCCTGCCGGCTGTCCCTCAAGAGTATCCATTTGCTGGCGGACTGGGTATTCTGGCCCAGGATTATTTCATTTAGGTTGATGCAAATAAAAGCAACCGCACCAACCAGATCAACAAGAGAATACAAAAGGATGTAAATAGGTAGGCGAAGCCCCACTTGTAAACCATGTTCAATGAAAGCCAGAATTCCTTGATGTTTGAGATCACTCCTATTGTGATCAAGGCAATAGGCAAGATGCAACCCAATAATTATTTTGTAAATGCCATTGGGTTAGAATTACAGCAAGCCCACCCATGAGATAAAGTTGAGCTTATGGAGGAGACCCAAAAGATAGTAACCACTGATTTTCTCAAGCTCAGCCAGCAGGAAAATAAGAAGGATGACCAAGTTGCGGAGCTCAAAAGTAAATTTGACATCTGGGTAAACAAGTTTAAAGCCCAGGAGAATGAAATAGGTCGGTTGGAAAAGGAAGGAGGTATCTTTGAGAGTAGGATCAAATAATTACAGAATTTGAGTGAGGAGATCATTCTGACTCTCAAGTAGAAGGTCGAGCTGAGCCAAGCAAAGGAGAAAGAACTCCGTGCTGAGTCTAACCTGCTAACTACAGGAATGAAAGAGCTCTAGCAGAACACCACTGCTAAGATTACTGAAGTGAATGCCAACCTGGAGTTGGAAATTCAAAGAACTAAGTAGGCTGAATTGGCCCTTGCAGAAAAGGAAAAGGAAGTGGTCACTCTGAAGGACCAGTTAGAGGTGTTGAACTGAAGTTTGTCTGAGGTAAAGGCGATTTTGAGTAGTAGAGAGGTAGAATTGGCTACCCTAAGGACCCAACCCCTTGTGCCCTAGATGAGCTCATTGGATATTACCAAGGAGTTGCATGCATCATATTGGGATAAGGTGAAGGTTTTGTGACTTACTCTTCAGCCCACCTTAAAGTTTATGGCGCAAGTGACTAGCCTCTATGAAACAGTGAGTGAATCAATACAGCAAGTTCAGGAGTTAACTTCTGACAAGGTTCCAGAGGCTAGAATTTTATTGGGTAAGTCATATACTACTTCAGACAAAGCATTGAGTGGTGTGGGCATCAATGACCAAATGATGGTGGCTTTGGGTGCAAGTAGCCTCATCTCCATGCATGAGGTCGTTCAACAGGTTGCGGATTGTAGAGCTCGGTTAAACCAAGTTACCAGCAACATGTGGGCGAAGTTTTCTTGTTTGACTCAAAGAGGCCTCCCTTCGCCTTTCATTATAGACCAGGTGGTAGTAGGTGTGGAGCATATTATTGCAATGATCGAAAAGAAGAAGTAGGACCTTTCCATCTTCCAGACCTTTGATCAATCTTCAACTACCGAAGAAATTGAGGGGATCGTGCATCAACTGGCACAACTTTTCTTCCAATTGGAATTGAAAATAAAAGTATCAAGTGGATTTCCCTTCAAAGAAATCATTGATCTCAGGCTGGCTCATGAGCATCTGCGAGCTCTCTCTGCACCATCAAACGAGGCATGGACGAATTTGCAAGCCACCCTGTCGAGATTGTGAACATTTTTGATGATGAACCAAGGTTTCTGGGGTTCTCCTTTCCATGAGCGAAAAGCCCCTATGAGTCACCAAACTATTCAAACAAAAACTACCAAAGCCTTGGCAATTTTCTTTTTCCTTTGCGGCTACGCCTTAATTTTGTATGCTCACTATCCTCAGAGCTCGCCATGTGGCTTCCTCGTGAAGCTTTTCGCTTTTCCTTTGCTTCGCTTTTTGGCTATCTCCGTCTACATGCCGCGTGGCTCACACTAGTTGCTTTTTCAAGTCAGGCCTGCCTCATTCTTTATTATTACTCAAATTTCTCCATGTGGCCCTCTCTCGCGGATTTCTATTGGAAGCCTTTTCATCTTTCTGTTGGGCTCCGTTTGGGCAACACGTGGCGATTTTGTTCCTGCACCGGTTACATTGGAAATGCCGACGGACCTTTTGTACTTCCTGCTACTGCATGTTCTCTCTTGTTGCTGCATGGTGTTCCATTTTGTGTTGTGGCCTCGCTGGCATGTTGCTAACTGGTTGATGTTTGCTGTGGCAGCTCGAGATGATCTGGGCTGATGATCACTGTGCGTGGTTTTCTCTTCTTTTGATGCATCTCCAGGCGGTGGACTAGCCATATAAATTCAGCCTTGTTTTCTTTTATTTGGTTGTTGATTAAGTTTTGTAAAATCTCCCAAGCACTAGGAAGTAAGCCTTTTGTAATAGTTGCTTTCAATTCAAAGACTTCGAACTGTGCCAAATAAATTCAGCCTTTCCATTTTCAAGCATTTGCTAGAACTATTGACCTATGTTGCTATCTTTATTTTTGTATGAATTCCTGTTCTTCAATTTCTATAACCTTTCATAGCTAAAATAAATACAGACCATGTTTCTTCGACTCTTTTATGTTAAAGAAAAGTTATGCTTGATTGCATTAAAATTAGAGGGTATTGTTACATGATAAGTGCTTTTGAGAAAATTATCTTAATTAACAGCAATTTAGTGGTTCGGGCCTTTGCATTATGCATTGTGCTTTGGTAAAGTTGTCTAAAGAATTTGGCACATCACTTGTAGTGTAAATTTTACATTCCTACAATCTCCCTTACCTTTTGCTTCACCCATTAAGCGAAGAGCCGGCTTCGGTAAAATCTCAGAGGTCACTTAGCTAGCGCACAACGTCCCCCATTAGCTAAGTTTCCCATAAGACTGCTGCTACATGCAAAATACTGTGTCAACAGTTACAAATGGGATGAAATAAACTTTTTTGCCATTGGAGGATGTTCATAAACTTGAGATTTGTACGACTGCTAGAATTTTCTTGGTGGATGGAAAGAGGATTTCTGGATGGACTGATACATGAGAAAATGTTTTGTTCCTTGGTTCCTAAGAAGGTTAAAGACTTGAAGCATGTATAAGAACAGCCAAAAGAGATAAAGGAATTGCTGGTAGAATATGAAGCTATCATTTTAGATATTGTACCTGATGGATTGCCACCTATGAGGAGTATTAGTCATTGCATGGATCTAACTCCTAGAGCTAGTTTTCCTAATAAAGTAGCACACCAGATGACATCAATAGAAAATAAAGAATTGAATAGACAAGTGGAAGAATTTTTGAGGAAAGCTTTTATCAAAGAAAGCTTAAGTCCTTGTGCACTACCTATAGTGCTAGCACCTAAGAAAGATGGAGAATGGAGGATGTGTACAGACTCTAGAGCCATAAAAAACATCACAGTGAAGTATAGATTTCCTTTTCCCTAGATGGATGATATTATGGATTGTTTCAGTGGAGCTAAGCACTTTACAAAGATAGATTTGAAGAGTGGATATTATTAGATCAGAATCAGAGAAGGGGATGAATGGAATACAACATTCAAGATAAATGAAGGATTTTATGAGTGGTTGGTGATACCTTTTGGACTAAAAGATGCACCGAGTACCTTCATGAGGTTGATGAATAAGGTATTGAAGAAATTCTTGGGTAAGTTTGTGATTGTCTATTTGGATAACATTTTGATTTTTAGTAAGACTAGAGAAGAACATTTGTTGCATATACGACAATTTTTGCAGAGGTTGAGAGAAGAGCAGTTGCTGATAAACATTAAGAAGTGTAGTTTCATGAAGGAAGAATTGGTATATCTAGGATTTGTGATATCAGTGGATGGATTGAAGATGGATCCTGAGAAGGTAAGAGAAATTATTGAGTGGCCTACATTAGAAATCATTGTAGAGGTAAGATCATTTCATGGATTGGCTAATTTCTATCAGAAGTTCATTAGAAATTTCAGTTCTATTTACAATAGTATGATAAACACAATGAGAGGAGATAGGAAGGATTTTAGGTGGACATCTGGAGCAGAAATGAGCTTTCAGTTGTTAAAACAAAAGGTGATAGAGCAGCCTATGTTGGCTTTACCAGACTTTAATAAGGTATTTCACATAGACTGTGATGCAAGTGGAAATGCAATTGGAGTAGTATTGAGTCAAGAAGGAAGACTAGTAGCTTATTTTAGTGAGAAATTGAATGATGCTAGGAAGAGGTATTCAGTGTATGACCAGGAGTTTTATGTGATAGTTCAAGCCTTGAAGAAGTGGAGAATTACTTGTTTCCTAAGGAATTTTTGTTGTATACAGATCATTAGGCTTTGGAGTATTTGAACAGTCAAGGTAAGTTGAATCAAATACACATGAGATGGGTGGAATTCTTGCAGAGCTATACTTTTGCTTTGAAAAATAGGAGTGGAAAGTCCAATAGAGTTTTTGATTCCTTGAGTAGGAGAATGAGTTTGGTGGTAGGGATGAGAATGGAGGTATTAGGATTTGATTATTTGAAGAACTTGTATGAGGAAGACCCAAATTTTGCAAAACCTTGGAGATCTTCTAAAGAACGAGTCTTGGAGGATAGGAGTCAGTGGTTGGATTATTTCATTTAGGAAGATATTTTGTTTAGAGGGAATCAGTTGTGTATACCCCATTGTTTAATGAGGGATAGCTTGGTGAAAGAAAAACATAGTGGAGGATTGGAAGGACACTTTGGAATTGATAAAATAGTAGCATTGGTGAGTGAGAATTACTTTTGGCCATAAATTCATAAGGATGTTAAAAAATTGGTGTAGAGTTGCAGAGTTTGTCAAGTTGCAAAAGGGAGTAGTCAGAATGTTGGATTGTATAAGACTTTGACAATTCTAGAGATACCTTGGGAGGATATCAGTATGGATTTCATACTTGGTTTTCTGAAGACACATAGAGGTAATGATTCTATATTTTTGGTGGTAGATAGATTTTCTAATATGGAACATTTCATACCTTGTAAGAATAAAATAGATGCAACACATGTAGCATACTTGTTTTTCAAGGAAGTGGTCAGATTGCATGGATTACCTAGGAGTATTGTTTCAGATAGAGATACAAAGTTTGTTGGTTACTTTTGGAGGACACTCTGGAAGAAGTTGAATATAGATTTGAAGTTCAGTTCTACTTTTCACCCACGGAGTGATGGACAGAGAGAGGTAGTAAACATGAGTTTGGGTAATTTGTTTAGATGTTTGGTTGGAGAGAATACCAAAAGTTGGGATTTAGTCCTTGTTCAAGAAGAGTTTTCCTAAAATAATTCAATGAACATGAGTACTGGAAAGACACCTTTTGAGATTATTACTGGAGTTCATCCTAAAGGTATATCAGAATTGCAAGACATTAGTAAGGAAGATAAAAGGAGTGAAAAAGTAGAGGAATTTGTATAGCATATAAAGACAGTGCATACTCAAGTAAAGCAACAATTGGAAGATATGAACTAGAAGTATACAAAGTGAGCAGATGAAAAGAGGAGACATAAGGAGTTCAAAGTTGGAGATGAAGTGATGGTGTCACTAGTAGAATTTGGCAAATAAATGACTATGTGACTAAAAATTTTAGTCACATGACTAAAACTTTTAGTCACGTGACTAACACTAGTAGTATTTTGAAAATAAACGACTAATTTGGTAATTGGGTAAAATCACAACTAAATGATTAAATAAATGACTAATATCAGATAAATAAAAATGACTAAATAAATGACTATTACTCCTCTATTCTTTTTTCTTTCAAAATTGATCATAATCCATAGAGCTTAAGCCCCCCTCATGGGACCCCTACCTAACCAGGCCATTTGGCCGCCTAGGAGTGATGTGGTCACATGACTATTAATGAAATTTACCGTCATAGGGTGAGAAATACAATTTGATGAGATTAAAATATGGAACATAGTGCTATGAATTTCTCCTTTTAGGTCTACCTTTTTTATAATTGGTGGATTTACATTGATAGAAATCAATGGCTCAAATCTATTGTTGAAAATATGGCAATATGGTGACACATTATTTATATGTCTTTTTAAAGGCAGGTTATAATTCTTTCACTTCATAAACTATAAAGGCTTTATTATAATTGTTTAGATAAACCTAGACGCATGTGTGCAACCATCGTTAAATAAAAATCAAATAAAAAATATTTGATGAAACAAAAAAATCAAATCAAAGAGATTTCATGAAACAAAAAATCAAAATCAAAGAGATTTCATGAAACAAAAAATCAAAACAAAAATATTTGATGAAACAAAAAAATTAAATCCAAGAAATTTGTTGAAACAAAGAATTCAAAATAAAATAAATAAATCAAAGATTAAAAATAAGTTAATTAAAAGATCAAATAATTGAATCAAATACACAAATAAATCAAAGAAAAGAGATAAATAAAAAAATGATCACAAAGATTCCAATAAATTAAAAAAGATCCAACATCTAAAGATTCATTCAATCTATATCATTTTATCATCTAAAGATTCATTGAAAATTCTATGCATTGTAAGGAACATCTTTTAAAAATATTTTAATTTAGAGCACTAAAAGGAACATATTTTTTACACCGTCATTCTAGTACATTTACATTTTTTAGAGTGTTTTCCTTACTACTTTTTAAGAATTAAATCTAATGTGCGAAGGAAAATACTTTCCAAGAGTAAATTATTTAGTTTAATTATTTAAATGAATATTATCAATAAATATTATAATTAATTTAAATAACAAAGCTAGATAGATAAATATTCAACAATCATTTAAAAATTATATGAGAAGGATTGGGGTGCTTAGTTCTTGGAATAACAATGAAGAATAATAGTTGTGCATGATAAGATATCAAAATATATAATAGATTGGCACAATTCTATATCAGTTAGATAAATTTATGTGTAATGACCCTTATGCCTTCCAATTATTTTGATGTGCAAACTTTCCCTATAGCATGTCAGATTTATCATCTAGATTTTTTTTCCACTTTTGTGACTTGGCTCTCCACTCCCTATTTTCAATTGGTTCAATTCACTTTGTGTTTCTTACTATGTGTAATGACTATATGGTATTAGAATTAAAAATTTAATTTTAAAAATATCTTTAAGGGATTTATTTTTTTAATTTCAAGGGTCAATTTTTTTGAGTTCATCACCGTATTGTAGCATAGAAGAAGATGTAGCTAAAATCATATAAAAAACAATAATACTGGATTAGATAAGATTGCACATAGATTAGTTCACCTAAAATACAGATTGTGAAAAAATGATGAAAATAAGGGTTTTGAGAAGGATAACTCTCCATGTATTTTATATATATTAATATTTAATATATATTAGTAAATTAAGACAAAAAAGAATATTTTTTTAATTTTCCTCCCCTCATTTATTTTCCCTCCCTAATTGCACATGTATTTTTATTTTCCCTCCATGATGGCACATGTACGTATTAGATATGGCATGGAATTTTCTCTGCAAAACTCATGGCCCTTGAAATCAGGCAATGAGCTGAAGAGTTGAGTTGTTTATCTTAAAAAATTTCCTGCCATTCACGGTGTTCCTGATTTGCCGTCACAGTTGCCGTTGGAATCGCTTGCTTAGGTTTTCCACTTGAACAAGGTATTCATCTATCTCCGAATTCGCTTGGAAATTTATAAACAAAAAATTCATTTTGTGTACATCCTGCAATCATTGTTGACCTGCAGATGACATCTGTTTAAGGCATCTTCAGTTTAATTTTAGAGTATAAAAATTAAATCAGTCATTCTGGGAAAAAATCAGAACACACTAACATTTAACGCAGACAACAAATAGCTCAAAACAAAAATCTTGTAATGACAGTTAGTACTATGTCACATCTTTGAAAACAAAAATGTCTGGGAAAGGAAATCAACTTGACCAGTGTCTTACTAATATCGTTACCAGAGCTCTTTAAATCTGACAAAGATAAATGTCCATACTATTTCAAAGCTCCCATTTTGGCATGGGCAGGGAGGATGTTAGAAAAGGTTGTAGAATGTCGCTTTAAACCTGACAATTGCAATTGCTTGGTAATTTCTCAAGCCTTTTGAGGGACCTTCTCAAACACTTCCACAGCTAGAAGAGGGCTATTCAACAAATCCATTGTGTGCGTATCTTTCTCTTGCCAAAGAGCACTCTTTGTTTGTATTTTACCCACAACCTTAACAGCTAAGTACAGGGTTTGTGATTTGTTGGATATAAATCTATGGTGTCACAAATATCAATTTAATGCCTCCAAAGTCTGTCTCAAATATTTTTTTTTTAATCTCATGACTTTTAAGCTCTCATAGTCAAATAATTCCTTTCTTATTCATTCAACACATGCTTTCGGTTGTGCATTTTCTTCTTGCAAATATCGGATACCCATTTTTAACATTATGCAAGGCGTGCAGGTTCCTATAAATAATGGCAAAGAAAAATGAAGTTAAAAGGTTTGCAAAAGCCCTCCAAATTTGAGTTATAATCCAACAACAAGAATTAAAATATCACCTGTAAATATCCCACTTTTTGCATACATGTCTACATGGGCACATGGTTGTTGCAAATACAACATATGCAAAAATTCTTGTATCCTTTATGCTTTGATGGATGTACATACCCTATTCCATTTGATTTTTGTTGTTTTTCATTTATTGTTTGCACAACACAGTCGAGGGAGAGAGAGGTAATGACTATAGGATATGTACAAAATGGATTTGTTGAAAAGGCTTTAGAAACTTTCAAGAAAATGTAATTAGCAGTTGTACAACCAAATTCCACAACCTTCACTTATATCCTCACTTCCTCTGCCAAAATGGGAGCTTTGGAATAGGATATGGACAACCATCAAAGCATTCATGGAATGAGGATTTTTTTTCATATTATAGTTGGAAATGCTCCAGTAGACATAGTATGTAAAATGTGGAACCATAGAAAAGGCATGTAAATTTTTTGACAGAATGCCTCAAAGAGAGATTATCTCATGGAATGCAATGATTGCAGGATATGCACAAAATGGATTTGTTTTTAAATCTTTAGAAACTTTCAAGCAAATGCAATTGGTAGGTGTAAAGCTAGACTCCACAACTTTTGCTAGCATTCTCCCTACCTTCCTATGCCAAAATAGGAGCATTGGAACAGGGTATGGACATCCATTAAAGCATAAAGAAAAGATAAATTTTATCAGATGTTGCAGTTGCAACTGCCCTAGTGGACATATATGCAAAATGTGGAAGCATAGAAAAGGCACGTTCACTGTTTGACAAAATTCCCCAAAGAGATGTCATCTCATGGAATGCAATGATTTCAGGATATGCACAATATGGAATTTCCAAAGATGCTCTCAAAATATTTGAATTAATGGAGCACTCTAGAACATAACTTGACATTGTAAGCTTTGCTAATGCTGGCACATCATTAATTCCATCGCCCACCATGGCAATCATGCCCTCTTTCTTTAGCTCTCCGATAAATCTCAGCTTGTCTTCTTATCCTATAACTTTACACTATTCTCTGTATTTTTTAAATCTTCTAGCATGAGCAATTTTCTTTTCTTGATGAATAAAGTATTATAATTAAATAACTATATATTAATACAAAAGTTGCAAAAGTTATAAAAAGAAGAGTTGAAGAATTTTTCCCTATTGTAAAAACCATACATAAATTTAAGTTATAGTCTATCTTCCAAAAGCTACACAAATCCATCTGAAATCAAAGGACTAAAGCTACATAGAACTGTTGAAACCGAAAGAAAAGACCTAAAATAAGTACATCACTGATATAGGACAAAAACTGAAAAAGCCTATGAACGCCCACTTCTTGTTTGATACAGAACTATGAGACACATTAACATCAAACCCTTAGATGAAATGTGAAAAAGAGGGATAGATGGTTATTTTGCACTGAACCCAAATAGTCCTGAGCAGTACCAGCTTGAGAATCTAGAGAGTACTGGATATTTTCTTTTTGTTGTTGATCATAGCACCCTCTATATTTACAGTGTTTGAGGGCACACATGAAACTGACCCAAGTAGAAGAGGGGCAACTTTGAAAGTGCTGCATCAAAAAATTGAACAAAAAAGTAGAGTTTCCTTGTTTGCAAGGGTCTCATCCATTATTCTACATAAACAATATCCATGCTAGGTTTATCTCGACATTAGCACATAGATGTTAGATGTTATTACTCAAATGTATAGGTGTGGTGTTGTGGAACACTAGTCCTAACATGGGATTAGTAACCAAAGCTGATAGGCCAAATTTTGCATACATTAACAAACTATCAATTTGTGCATCAATATTTACAAAATTGAAAATCCTACCCAATGAAAAGTTAACGATGCTTTCTCTTGGACAAAAGGTTTGACAGATGGACACACCTTCAATTGTAACCATGGAGAGTTGTCTTAATAGTAGTAACATTTATTTTCTTGACTATTGTAATTCTTAAATGTTAATTATTTCTAATAAATATATACAAGAATGTTTGATTTTTTAGTTTTTCTCTTGCATAATTGAAAATGTATAAGATTTATTTTCCAAATATTATCTTTCATATTATATGTCAGTTTTATTTTCCAACTTTTCTAGCAACAGATTGCAGAAATGAACCAGGATAATTAGTACTTTTGCAATGTCCACTAAGAAATTATATCTCAATTCAATGGAAGAGGTTGTTAAAGCTGGATATTGGCAAGATGACATTTACAAAGGCTCTGTACAATCAACTTTATGGTGGTTAAGATGTTGCTTGCTTTGAATTTAATGTTTGTGTCACTGTTGTAGATGGCATAGGTCCTAAAAATTTGTTACTACATTGGTGGCCATCTCCCATGGCCATTGCCTAATGAAGAATTTAATCTTTAAGATGGTGTTTCAACTATTATTTATTCATATAGCTAGTATCTATTTCAATCGATCCATTAATTTTGCAACTTAATCGAACAAAAATTTTAATGGCTCTTGGAAGGTAAATTTTATAGGTCGCTTATTGCAAGTATAACATTAGTATATTGATAATGGAGCCTAATTATCTTCTTAATTCAAATATTTTGTTTGATTTGTGTTTCAATATTTGTAAGTGAATGCATAATTGCTAAATGATCTACCATTGGATCTCATGTATTACACAATGGTATCCAAAAAATGAACCAATTTTTTCAATAATGAACCTTCCACACCTCTTCGGTGTACCCATTGCACACCAAGGTGCAATTGCTACTTTTAATAGAATGAAGTTGCATTCAATTTACTTTGTATTCATGGTTCCAATATGTTTTTCCATATATATATGAAACTCAAAATGAATAAAGCAGGTACTACTTTTGGAGTAGGCCAAAAAGTTCTTGCAGAAGCATTTAAAGTCCAAGGTAAACTAGACATGCTAATGTTAGCTTTAAAATTTGAAAATTTATATACTATTAGATTATTCTTGTTCACTTTTAATGAAAAAATTCAATTTGATCATACTATATGATATCATGCCTAAAATTATCCTTTTTTCACTGCAACTCTTGGCTATTGTGCAGGTAATTTAGCTATGTCTTCAAAAATATATAATGAGGCAATTGATTTGTAAACGTTGGCCATATCGTTGTCTGGAGATAATGCTATATATTATTGTAACAAGTATGCATATTCATTTGAAATGGGCTTTTTAATTCTTTGTATTTTGATCTGGCATCATGATGTTTTCCAGTATTTGCATTTTATAAGTAGAGTTATATTATATTACTTTTTTTAAGAGGTTGAATTTTCTTTGTATATGATAGTATTCTTTGATTGAAATGATTTCATGAGAATTTGATTTTTTATGTGTCAGTAGCCTAGATGATACTACACTAACATCTTTCTCTGAGTGTGGATCTATATATAAAATAGTTTGTTCATTGTGTTTAACCTTTGGAGACTGATTTTAAGAGAAAGCAATATAACTCTTCAACTTCTCTTATTAAATTTGATTGACATCAATGAATCCTGGAATTATTTCTTATCTATGCAAAATATCTTTGCTTATATTTTGTACTTTGAAATGCCTTTTTCATATAACTCTGTGTATGTTGTATGACTATAAACATAAATGTAATAAAAAATAGAATTTTGATATGCAGTACATGTTCAAAAGTGGCATTTTGCAAACTTACATACACCAAGGCTATGTTTAGGTTGTGTCCTACTGTGTAGGGAGCAATATCATCAGCCTATTTCCTTAGCTTATGGTTGAATGCTTGGATTGACTATATTTATTGTCTATATTTTGGTAATAATATTGATTACGATGAGCACAAAATCTTTGAAATTTCTCTATAGGTAATATGTTTCAGAACTTGGTATACTTTATTTGAAAACCTTCATTGGAGATGGATTAGATTTAGTCAACTACATCTATTGTGATGTTTTAAAATCTTATTGTAGGATGATGAGATTTCAGTAACCATGGTTGCTGCTATGGTTACAAGACATCATTATCTCCCTTTGCTTCATGAGCATGATAACATGAGAAAGATAAAGCAGAGCATTTCAGTAAGCATATAGAGCACAGTGGGTTTATTATACTAAATAGAGAATTACTTATAAACAAGACCAATATTGCACTAACAACTATTTGAAGTAGGCTATCATTTTATTGTATTCGTAAGAGGAGTGGCTCAAAAAAAATTCACAAGAAAGTGAGACAACTATTGTGGACAATACATCATTACTTGGACAATTGTCAAAAATGTATTTTAGTCAGACATGATCAGGTATTTAGGTGTTCATCCAACATTGAATCCTGATTTTCTCACTTTGTAGTTCCTAGTGTTTCTCTGATTTTTGGGGAAGGGGAAAAATCTTCTTACATACTTTCACAATGGCCCGGGGGTAGCTATTGAAAAAAATATAAAAAGTTAATATTTGAACATTACTTACAAAAAATAGTAAAAGAAGTTGCAATGTATGATTTATGTAAACACCATGAGTAAAAGAAGCTGAAATTATAGAATGTTGTACTATTGTATGCCATTTTTCATAGGAGATAGAAAATATTAATGTCTTCACCTATAATACTGGGTTCTCTAGGAATCCTTGTTGAACTTGAGTTGGTTATGGCTGGGTTTTGATTCCAGTTTGGATCTTGCTTGGCTCTGGCCCTCAGCTTAACCATTTGGCCAAGGTACATTTAAGATGTACCTGGGCCAACTAGCTAGTCTGGTGCGTGCTCCCTTAGCAATCTCAGGATGAACTTAGGTGAACCCCCAGGGAAGAGAAACCATGAGAATTTAAAAAACAAAAATGAAAAACCTAATCTAACCCTAAAAGTCCATTTTTAAAGAATTTGGAGCTTGGTTACTACTGGTAAAATTATGAAAATGGCATGCAATGATGGGTCCTAGAAATATATATTGTTGTACACTCTTTTCATATCTCTGAATGCACTATTGTATCATGAAAACCCTCTTATCAAATTCATTTCCACCAATCTTACATAATTAAATCTATGAAGTGATTTCTATTTTATATTACAATTTTATGGATGAATTGATTGCTTTTAAATAGAGTAAGATAGGATGGATGGATAATCTCTAATTGGTTTGTTTAATTCATTAGTTAATTTATAGTTTAATATAGTTTTGAAATCCATTCTAACATCCTCTCTATTTGGAAAAAAATTATATTAATTTGGTGGACATATCAAATATTTTTTTGTTGAAATGATTGGTCTAACAATAATGTTGTGCAATTTCCAACTTCTAATTGTAGTGTTCTTATCAGCATAAATTTTCTTTTAATTTCATTTAATTAGATTAAAAAATATTACAAGTTATTACTAGAAGCTCTTTCAATTTTTGCTAAATGGAATGTAGAAATCTCATGTCTTTAATAGATTCTCTTTTTGAATTTTGCTCACTTTGTTTGTTTGTAGTTCAATTATTCAACTAAGTTGTTGGGAACTACATTGGAGCTTCCATTCCCTGCGGATAGAAATTCAGGCTTAGAAACTCAAGTCATGTTGAACCATGCATGGACATCGATGTTTGGTCCAAATAATAGTAAATCTACACATGATTCTCAATCTAAGAGTAGCTCTAAGGTATTCTCTTGGACAATAAATAAGTTATGTTCTTGAATTGTATTATTACTGAGTTTGTATTGATATTTGAAACAACATATATTTTAAGTTCTTTCTGTCAAGTTTTTAAGATCTCTGTTTGATTCATGCCTTCTTGATTTGTGCTCATAGCTAATAATCAAAGATTAGTTTGTCACTGTTGTATGAAGCTTCTAATTGTGAAAGTCCAAAATTAGGGAATGTGGGGAAATGGGGACCTTTGGGAAATGTATGCTAGGAAGGGACATCTTGAAAGCATGAGATCAAGGAACTTGGGGAAATGGGGACTTGAGCAACTTGAGCACCAGGGTAAAGTCAAGTCCCAAAGTTGAAAATTAGGGAACTTACGAAAATGGTGACTTTGAGAAAAGGTCTGCGGTGAAGGGAAATCCTAAAATCCTAAAAATCAAGGAAATCATGGGGCGATAGCATGCTTAACCATATGCTTGTTCATGGTCTCCTCTTGCTAAAATTAATTGAACTTTTCTAACCCAAGTCGATGGCTCAAGATTATCAATTCTAGAAGCCTTGTTATAGTAGAATGCTGCATGAACGAATTGTTCTTCCTTCTCTGAATGCTTTTCCTTAATCTTACCGACGTTACTATAGTATGCACCAAGGGCATTTAAAATGGCAATTTTGTCTTACCTCACATCAGTATAGTACACATCAATTTTTGGACTAACACCTTCTTCCAGTATTTATCAAAACTCCTCAATTTTTCCTTGCTTGAAATATTCTCTTGCTATAATTAGCCATAAATCAAGATGAACTTGCTTTGCTTTCAAGATGTCAAGAATGTCAGTGGCATCTCTCAGTAGTTGATCTAAAGTTGTTTACAGTCTAGAATAGAGCCCTAAGTGAAGAGGTATCTCTGACAGTTTATGAAGGGATGGCTACTAGGAATTTGAACGATTAGTCAAGAAATGGTACAGAGATGTAAGGGCAAGCCTTGATGGTTGCTTGTTTTGGTTGGATTAGGATTCCTAAAGGGTGGTAAGGTCTTGAGAAGTCTAGTTTGGGCTTGACGGGTTTAAAACCTAAATGATGCTATGTTGAGTCATGGTTTGAGTAAATAAGGAATTGAGTGTTCAAATGAAGGAATGGTAAGTTTATGAAAGGATAGATTCTAAGGATAGTTTATTTTGATTTAGTTAAGGTTCATAAAAGATGAATGGGATAGTTGAGGCCATGTTTGAGGCTTTTAGTTATAGATAATGGACATTGTGAAGATGTCAGCATGTGATAGTCTCAAGGTTAGAAAGCCTCAAATACTAGTTGCAAGATCAAAAAATTATAGTTTCTATTTTAAGATCCTTTCTTTTAGATTATGTTCCAAAAGATTTGATTAAAATATTGAATTTTTTGTAAACAAATATTAGTTAATAAAACAACTTGGTATGACATTGGTTGGGTGATCATATGGGCAGGTTATAATGTCTGTAAATGGTTAGAGATGATTTTAGCTAAGTCTCGGACTTAGAGTGTGTTAGGAGCCACCATTTGGATAGAGAATGTTGGGGCTTTAAGTCCTTTTTTTTTTGCTCATTACGGGTTCATATCAATAAATAAGTGGCATTCTTGACATCATCATTATATGAAGGTTTGAACAATATTCTTTCAGTAGTTTTAGAGGACTCTTCTCCACTTGTCATTGTAATTGGGACTGCGTAGAGTACATGAAAGGACAGTGTATTAGTATTCAAATGGTGAGAACATGAGACAAAATTGTAGTTGAATAAAAGAAAATTTGAAACTATTTGATAAGAATCTAAGGTGAGTGCAGAACTTTATTAGTTTGGTATTTAAATTTCTAGAGAAAAACATGGTCCACTCTAAAACAGTGACACTTCCAATGTGTTTGATGACCATCAAAACTATTTTTGTTTCAGATACAATACATACATAGACAATAGATACATGCATATGGTGTTGGGAAAGGTGTCATAAACCTTGCATCCAAATGTTTGTATTTATTTATTAATAGTTAATTAATTGTGAGCCCTCGGGGAAAATATATTGTCATGTAAGATGTGTAAGAGCATCATTGGTGATGTAAGTGGTGTAGAATAATTTATGATGCACATAAAAGCATGTAAAAGCATAGTGACATTGCTGGCTCGACTTTAGACCAACCTATGACATATGTTATGGTGCATCATAAAGCATCTTTGAGTTGGTTTGAATATGCCAAATTGGAGAGCCTATTTCAGGGAGGAGGCCATGACATATTATGACAAGGTGTAAGGCATCTGCTAAATATACCTTGTTGACAACCTCACAAAGAATGACATTGGAATTTGGGCCAAAATATGAGCCACTTTTGGGTCATATTTTTGGCACATGGTTTTGGTAAATCACATTTGGTTTGTGGTTTGAGGCCTATTTATTGGATGCTAGAGATAGAAGTTTCATAGTGAGTTTGTAGCTATAGCTATGCTATTGGAGACCAACATATTGTAAATTAATCACATTTAAAAATAATTAAAATTCTTGGTGGAGACTAACATATTGTACAATAGATTTGTACAAATGCAGCAAAAATACCCATTGATAACCTGTGCACATGAAGTAATATCTAGGATATAAAATACAACAGCTACATGACATAAGTGGACATTTTATCTCCTTTTTGCACATATGCAAGTATGTGTCCACCCTGAGAACTATGAGAGCTTAAAAGTTGTAGACCATATATATGCTTAGCAAGGGAAAGCATAGAAGACTTTGGAAATTTTAAGAAAGGTAACTCACATAGATCCACGTGATGCCCATGCATTTATCAAGATGGGTGAGTTATTGATATCTCTTAAGACAAAAAAGTCTCTTTTGAAGAAGAGAAAAGAAGAAGTACCCATTGAATTGTTAAACAACATTGGGGTTCTTCATTTTGAGTGTGATGAACTAGAGTTGGCTCAACAAAATTTTATGGAGGCATTAAGAAATGGCATTTGGGCTGAATTCGTAAATAAAAGCCCTAGTGCCAATTCTGTAGTTTTTTTTGTGCACTTTAAGGATATGGAATTCTTTCATCGACTAGAAGAAGGTGGTGTTTCACTTGAGTTACCATGGGATAAAGTCACAAAACTATTTAATCTTGCTAGGTTGTTTGAACAACTACATGATACTGAAAATGAAAATCTTTTATACAGGCTAATATTGTTCAATTTTCTTGATTATGTGGATGCATATCTATGTCTTGCAAGCATGACTTAGGCTTGGAATGAGATCCATTAACCAAGCCTAGAATTGATTGGGGATGCACTTAAGGTGGATAAAAAATCATCAAATGCTTTATGTATGCTTGGCAACATGGAACTGAAAATAGATGACTAGCTTAAAGCAAATGAAACAATTAAAGCTTCACAAAGTGAATCAGATGCGAAGAATTCTTATGTTGACATTTCACTTGGAAATTGGAATTATTTTGCAGCTTTTCGAAATGAGAGGAGGGATCCAAAGAACGAGGAAACACATCTTGAGAAGGCTAGAGAACTATATTGTAAAGTGTTGGCACAAAGACCAAGAAATGTTTATGCTGCAAACGGGGCAACCATTGTGCTAGCTGAAAGTGGTCAATTTGATATTGCAAAGGAAATTTTCACATAGGTACAAGAAGTTGTTGCAGGAAACATCTTTTTTCAGATTAATATGAGTGATATCCTTTCTACTCTGTTTATAGGCATGCAACTTGACAATCTATGTATTTTATTTGCATTAGAACTTTCATGACTTATACATACTATTTTCAATAGGTGAGCATGTTGGAATGTGGGTTTACCTATCTTCTATCTCATTTTTAAGTAATAATATTTACAAAAATTTATACCAACAAATATTTTGAGAGCATCCCTACAAAATCCATTTTGTGCATATCTTGCAATTATTGCATTCCATGAGATGACATCTCTTTGAGGCGTTCCATCAAAGAATTCACGTGCCTTGTGTACATTTCCACATTTTGCATACATGTCTAATAGAGCATTTCCAACCATAATATCTAACAAAAACACCCCATCTATTATGCTCTGATGGATGTTCATACCCTACTCCAATTCTCCCATTTTGGCACAGGCAGGGAGGATGCTAGCATAGGTTGTGGAATTTGGCTTCACACCTACTAGTTGCATTTTCTTGAAAGTTTCTAAAGCCTTTTCAGAAAATCCATTTTATGCATATCCCGCAATCATCATATTCCATGAGATGGCATCTCTTTCAGGTATTCTGTCAAATAGTTCACATGCCTTGTCTATGCTTCCACATTTTGCATACATGTCTACTAAGGCAGTTGCAACTACAACATCTGACAAAATTCCTCTATTATTTATGCTTTGTTGGATGTTCATACCCTATTCCAAAGCCCCCATTTTGGTACAAGTAGGAAATATGTTGGAAAAGGTTGTGGAATTTGGCTTTATACCTGCCAATTGCATTTGCTTGAAAGTTTCTAAAGAGTTTTCAACAAATCCATTTTGTGAATATCTAGCAATAATTGCAGTCCAAGAGATGACATCTCTTTGAGGAATTCTATCAAAAAATTCACATGCTTTCTCTATGCTTCCACATTTTGCATACATGTCAACCAAAGCATTTCCACCTATAATATCAGATGAAAATCCCCCTTCTATAATGATTTGATGGATGCATACCCTGTTCCAAAGCTTCCATTTTGGAACAGGTAGAGAGGATGCTGGCAAAGGTTGTGGAGTTTGGCTTTAAACCTGCAAATTGCATTTTGTTGAAAGTTTCTAAAGCCTTTTCAACAAATCTAATTTGTGTATATCCTACAATTATTACTGTCCATGAGACCAAATTTCTTTGAGGAATTTTGTCAAATAGTTTGCATTCCTTGTCTATGTTTCCACATTTTGCATACATGTCTACAAGGGTTGTTGCCACTACAACATCTAAAAAAATTTCTCTATCCTTTATGCTTTGATGGATGTCCATACCCTATTCCAAAGCTCCCACTTTGGCACAGATAGGGAGGATGCTGGAAAAGGTTATGGAATTTGGATTTACATCTGCCAACTGCATTTGCTTGAAATATTTTATAGCCTTTTTAAAAAATATGTTTTGTGCATATCCTACAATCATTGTATTCCATGAGATGACATCTCTTTTAGGAATTCTATCAAACACTTCACGTGCCTTGTGTATGTTATGCTTTGATGGATTTCCATACCCTATTCCAAAGCTCCCATTTTGGCACAAATAGGGAGGATGCTGGCAAAGGTTGTGGAATTTGGCTTTACACCTGCCAACTGCATTTGCTTTACCACAAATCTCACAAGTACTTTCTTGGTTATGCAATGTTGGACATTTGTGTGGCTGGCAAGGATTCAAAGAAATTTAGTTCATAAAAATATCATGTTCCTCATTTACTAGCTGTGGAAATCTTCTCAAATTCGATTTGTAAGATTTTTTAGGCATGTTTAAAAAGACTCTAAAGCTACAGAGCCCAAGGTTGAAGTTTGAGGCTGATTTTGTGTTGCCCTAAGTCTGCAAATTTAGTCTACAAACTGGTAAAACCAGTATACAGAGGTGTTTAAAGAGCATCGTTAATGAGTTTTGAGTATTTCAAGGGTGATCTAGTTTTTAAAAGGTGCCAAGGTGTATGTGTGTTCTTCTCTTGGTTTGATTTAGTGTATTGAAAGGTTTGAGACCAAAGATTATTGGTTGTCCTGACTGGCAATGTTGTCTCAGTCCTAATTAGGATAGTATTGGCAAAGATTGTTGTCTCCCAATTTGTGTGGCCATTGAATCATGCGAAGAGAGTTCAATTGAGGTGACTTGAATTCCTTTGAACCAGGTTGATAATTAAGAAGAGACTTATATAGTTGTATGTCAAATTGTATGATTTCAAAGAAGCCTAATTGGGGCCAATTAAAGACAATCCACTTTTTGAAAACCCTTATGCTTGAGTTATCAAGGTTAGGAGTTGATTTTGTGTTTGAGTAGTCAAGTTGTGTTTACATGTGGATCTTAATCTTGTTAGTTGCCTAAACCAGTTCATGTAGAGATCTGAAGTCTAAACAACAAGTTGGAATCCTTGGAGGCCTAGTCCATTTAAGGGGTTTTGTGGGTAGTTGGGAAGTCAATTCAAGAACCAAATTGTGAATTTTTGAACAACCCTATTGTGTGCCTCCTATCTTACATCATTATACAACTCTAATGATTCGATATACCGTCCATGGTTGAATTGCACACAGGCTTGACCAAGAAGTGCAGGAACATCATTAGGTTGTCCATCTAGCACAATCTTGAATGCACCATATGCTTGTTCATGGTCTCCTCTTGCTAAAAGTAATTTACCTTTTCCAACCCAGGTCAATGGCTCGAGATTATCAATTCTAGAAGCCTTGTTATAGTAAAATGTTGTACAAAAGAATTGTTCTTTCTTCTCTGAATGCTTTGTCTTAATCTTACCAACATTGTTGTAGTATGCACTAAGAGAATTTAAAATGACAACTCTTTCATACCTCACATCAGCATAGTACTCATCAATTTTTGGACTAGCACCTTCTTCCAGTATTTGTTGAAACTCCTCAATTTTTCCTTGCGTGAAATATTTTCTTGCTATAATTAGCCATAAATCAAGAGGAGCTTGCTCTACTTTCAGGATGTCAAGAATGTCAGTGGCATCTCTGTATAGTTGATCTAATGCTACTTTCACTTCTTCCTCTAAATTTTGCATTGGTATGTACACACACCCCATTCTTCCAAGAAAATTCCTTCTCTGACACAAATTCTCCTTATATGCACCTATAGATGTGCAAATATATGAATTCAACAAGTAAACATAGAAGAAACATATAAGAAAAATTCAAATATATGCACCTACAAATGTGCAAATATATGACTTCAACAAGTAAATTATATATGAGTTGAAAACATAGAAGAAACATAGATCTTAAGAGTTCTCTCTCAAATTTTGAAAAGGTTCTGGAGGTCCACCCTGAGAAATGTGAGAGCTTAAAAGGTGTAGGCCATATATATGCTCAGCAAGGGTAGGGAGAGAAGACTTTGGAAATTTTAAGAAAGGCAACTCACATAGATCCATGTGATACCCATGCATTTATCAAGATGGGTGAGTCATTAATATCTCTTAAGACAACAAAGTCTCTGTTGAAGAAGAGCAAAGAAGAAGTACCCATTGAATTGTTAAACAACATTGGGGTTCTCTATTTTGAGTGTGATGAACTAGAGTTGGCTCAACAAACTTTTATGGAGGCATTAAGAAATGGCATTTGGGTTGAATTCATAAATAAAAGCCCTAGTGCCAATTCTGTAGTTTTTTTTGTGTTCTTTAAGGATACGGAATTCTTCCATCGACTAGAAGAAGGTGGTGTTTCACTTGAGTTAGCATGGGATAAAGTCACAACACTATTTAATCTTGCTAGGTTATTTGAACAACTACATGATACTGAAAAATAATATCTTTTATACAGGCTAATATTGTTCAAGTTTCCTGATTATGTGGATGCATATCTATGTCTTGTAGCCATGGCTCAGGCTTGGAATGAGATCCAACTAAGCCTAGAATTTTTTGGTGTTTAAAAATGCAACCCAACTAGGATTTGCAATTCCCTAAGAGGTAGCCAACCTCCATTATAAAGAACCACAAAACCTAGTGGCCAACTGACAGGAAATGGAATGGATACACATTTCCCCTACACTTCAGGCTCTGTAAGACCTAGGGTGGTAACCCTTTAGCAATATCAAATAATCTAGACACACAAGTAACAGGATATTGCTTAACAGATTAGGCTCTCACAGAATTGCTGAGAAACTTAAAGTATCACTCAATATTGGAAAACTATTGAAAGAATTTCATTAATTAGCAAGGAGAACATGACAGACACAACTGTCCAAACAATAAGAACAAGAATGATTTTACATTTAAAATTTTGTTTCTGAGATGCATTAAGCTGCAAGATAAATCAGTACCAATTTTGGGCCATGGAGTCAAATACATAAGACAACTTTATCAAAAAATGGAATTCAATCAGTGGATTTAAAATTTTTGATACTTTGCATCAACTGTTAGTGTCTTAGACCAACAACCCCACTCCTATTATCCATCAAATTCTCCTTATCAAATCCAACCTGCACACTTAAAATCACTATTATCTGCTAACAGTATTTAGCCATTTCTTTGAAAGAGACCCATGAACAATTAACACAATCTCATAAAATTTGAGATGATAAACTCAAAATACTTTATATTATTGAATTCATATGATTTAGTTGTACAAGTATGGAGACAAATTGAAGATATTCATGAAAATGCAAAGACGTTTCATGATTTATTTGCACAAATTGGCTGTATTTGCTCTTAAAATCAGAAATTACAGCTTCTAGAATCAAAATAGCTCAGAGTTAACAAACCTCTATCTACCCAGCCCAATACAAAAACTCAGAACCCTGTACAATGAGAAGAGAAGAGAAGAAATAGAAGAATGAAGGCAGCCCTAAAACTGATCTGAAAATGCCATCTGGAATCTTCATTCACCGTTGATCAACAAATCTACAAAAGAATCTCTCATCTCTCTTCCCATAAAAAACTTTACCTCTCAAAATTGCCTTTGCCCATCATTGCCCAGCAACAAAAAATCTGCCCATGTGGAGATTCTTATTATTTCATCTAGCTGCTCAAAAAACCTCTTCCCGTGAAAACCTGTTTTTATTCTTGTCTTTTATTTCTGTTCACAATGTTGGAGCAATACCTTTAAATCTGGGGCTGCCATTTACCTCCTTGTTGCACTTATACTTTGCTTCCCAGCAAACATATTTCATTATAAAGTGAATAAAATTCACTTTATATAATACCCACATTCAACTATATTTAAAAGCATTGCCTTTAAATATTTAAAGCTCTTATTATTTGGTGGGATAAATAAAACTTTACCCATGCCTCATTTAAATATTTCATTTTTGAAATATTTTACATTTTACACCCTCGGGTAAATTATTTACCTCTAAATGAAATTTATCATTTAAATATTCACCTAGTTGCACTATGGAGTAAATAATTAAAATTTTACCCCCACATACCTTTGAAATTTCTCTTGGGACCCACCTCCATTTTAAAGTCAAAACTATGCAACATTTTTGAAATTTTTAATTTTAAAAGCCCCCTACCGTGCATTCTCGCACACCTCGTGGGGTTTTTTCCTGACGTCACATTTTTTATGTGAGGCATGCAAGGTTAGGGTGAAACATGCCCTGATTTTAATTTTTAGCTCCCGTGGCTATGGCGGCTCCCTTCTAGTTCAGGTTGTGCCTGTTCCTGGCAATAGGCTTCTTCACCTGCTTCCACCGAGGCTCCTGCCAATTGCATCTTTGTTGCAAGCTACAGGTTCTCCATCCATTCTAGCCTCCCATGACCCCTTACTTCCACACCTCCCTTCTCACTGGTGCGGGATTTGTCTCCTCCTCCACTCTCTCTGTGCAGGCTTTCAAGCTTCTTGCTGCTCATGCCCTTCAACAACTCTTCATCTAGCGAGTTACTCACCTCTAGCAATATATGCTTAAAAACTTCTAAAGCATTTTTAACAAATATATTTTGAATTGTCCAGTGCCTCCATGCTAGTGCATAGGCCGGTCATAGACAGGATAAGAGGCAATACAAATGCCAATTGCATTTTCCTAAACGTTGTTTAAGCCTCCTCTATATGGGTTGGGCGCATGCAACCTCCCACTTTGTATTTGCATTTGTTAATTTCTGAGACCCATTCTATTAAACATTTAGTATATCCTCCAACTTATATGTTTTGATGGCTTTCCATACCCTATTTCAAACACCTCCAATGGCATATCATTGTCTTTACAAAATTCAGGCAATCCAACCTGAACACAAACCTTACCCACATCTCACCAAATATTAATACCATTAATGCTCTTGTCAAATATTGGAGATATTTCATTTGTTAGGAAAATTAGACAATGTACATTCACTTCTTTGATTCACAAAAGAGTGCTTTAAAGTTCTAAGTTGTCAATTTACTAAGAAGTGATCTTATCATTTTATGTTTCACTTCCTCCCTATTTTGATCCATTTTGAGCCTGGAACATAGATGCAAGATCCATTGTCACTCAAGTGAAACACTACATTCTCATATTCTTCTACTTCCATAACACAGAAGCCCCTGAATTTACAACCATTTATTTGAAACGGACCCCACAATTATGCAAAGCATGTCAGGCCCCATGTGGGTCCAGCTAAAAAAATTTCATTTTCAAACAAGATTCACCCTCAAATGATTTGACACTGCCATTTGAATACCTTAGAAGTTGAAAAATGAACTGGGTCTTCATCAGAAACTGTTTTCTGTCCCATTTGGAAAATGGGCAAAACTGACCCAGTTGGCTCAGGAATCGCCTTTGAAACTGGTCAAACGACCTCCTGAAGCAATGAGAACTTGTAAGCATATAGTCATTTGACCCAAAAGTATAGTGAAAAAGACGGCTCAGAGAAAAAAATCACGAGGAACCGGATATTAATCAACAAAATTGCCCAGTCAGGCTTTTCTAAAACAACAACTGTTCAAAACCAACACAAGCTGATCCAATTGCCCATTTGTAAAAATATAAAATCAACTCCTGGCAAGTTTCCATCAGACACAGTGAAACATCAAGATACCCTGAGCACGTGTGCAAAATGAATTACTTTGAAACATCACCAATCAAAATTTATTAACTATCAAAGCTGGCCTCTCAGAAAGGCTGATAGGAATGCAGCTACAAAACAGAACAATCTACATTTGGTTTCGATCTGCTAAAAATAGCAAATCAGATCATGAGGTTCTACAAACTGACACCCGAGATCACTTTGATATGGGGATATGGAACAACATTCATTTTGACATTTTAGTGAACTGGTTGTGAAAACCAAACTCAAACAGGAAGCTGTTTTGCAAACTGACAATCTGCAAACAGCAGAACAGTGCAAAAACCTTCCAGCTTCACTTTTCGAAACTCTGTCAGAACTTATCATGGGAAGATAAAATTTGATATGCCTACTCACATATGTCTATTGAGCATGTCTGCAAATGGGTTTTGCATGACAATCAACAGGCTTTAAAATATAAGCCTCCAAAGTGGGTTAGTCGAGACTGATTGTTCAGGTGCACTTCTGAAAGTGCAGAAGCAAAATTTTTAAAATAGGCATCTCAAATTTGCAAAATTTGAGAGTGCCAACAGAATTGATTGGGGATGCACTTAAGGTGGATAAAAACTCATCAAATTCTTTATGTATGCTTGGAAACATGGAACTGAAAACAGATGACTAGCTTAAAGCAAAAGAAACAATTAAAGCTACACAAAGCAAATCAGATGCGAAGAATTCTTATATTGACATTTCACTTGGAAATTGGAATTATTTTGCAGCTTTTTGCAATGAGAGGAGGGATCCAAAGAATGAGGAAAACATCTTGAGAAGGCTAGAGAACTGTATTGTAAAGTGTTGGCCCAGAGACCAAGAAATGTTTATGCTACAAATGGGGAAACCATTGTGCTAGCTGAAAGGGGTCAATTTGATATTGCAAAGGAAATTTTTACATAGGTACAAGAAGCTGCTGCAAGAAACATCTTTGTTCAGATTGATATGAGTGATATGCTTTCTACTCTATTGACATTCATGCTACTTGACAATCTATGTATTTTATTTGCATTATATTTTTGATGACTTATATATACCTGTTTCTAAATAAGCAATTAATTTTTCATTGATAAGTCATTGACTTCTTATTATATTCTTTGTATATAAGTCATTGATGACCTGATTGCATATAAGGTATATATGTTTCAAGTATCAAGCTATAAATATGAAGTATTACAAGGATGTTCTTGACACTTTTGTTAGTATAATGGGTCCATTACTATTTCCACCTTGATAATTCACGAGGAGAGTATTGACAATACATTTAACACTTGTACTAGATGTTGGAACTTGGATAGTGAAACTTCAATGTTTATGCTACTATATGAAGACAATAAATCTAAAGCTTAACACTTGGATCACTTGAATCTTGTTGAAATCCTGATTCACTTTATTTGATATCATTTACATTCAGGTTGTTTGGAATAGTTGGTACCTGGCATCTTCACTGTGAATTTTCGGAAATTGCTTTGGTTTCCTCACACTCCATACATCTTGATAGTGATCTTGTTCATATTGTGTTCATTCTTTGGATACATCCATACTTCACAAGTGGTGTGCACTATTGCATTTGGTAGTTTGTTAACTCTGGTTTCACATTATGATTTGCTTCGTGGTTTTTGAGTTGACTCAGAGAGAAAGAGCATTTCTCTTTAGTGATTTACTCTTATCCATAGATTCAGGAGGATCTTTTCATCCTTATTTTTACCCCTATTGGCAGTGTTGGCATTATGGTTTTCTGTGGTGTATCTATGATGCATGATAATACACTTTTTATGCACTATACTTTCAATTTTGCAGCATTTCTGATTGTCTCTCCTTTGGCATTGTTGTCAAAAGGGGGAAAAAATGTGTAGCAGTTTGATAGTGAACAGTGATAGTGAATTTGATCAGTGAGCAATGATAGTGAATTTGATATAGTTGGTTACAGTGAGTGAATGTTTTGATCTATTGTGTTTTGCTTTAGTGGACAGTTTTGGTACTTATTCTTGAGCAGATTTTTATTACAGATTGAACAAATTTTTTTTGGCATTACAATGGTTTATTTTGAGCAGTGGTATTGTTGATTTCTTGTTTGTTCTTGAAGATTCACAGTTGGATCTGACAGTCTTTGTGACTTTTGATAGGGCAGATTATGTGCTCATCACAATGACAATGACATTTGATGCGAGATTAGAGGATGTTATAGAGAGAAACATATATGATACTTTGTGTATGAAATTCAAATGGTGTTTGTGAATAGTGAAGTATAATCAGTGAGGCATTGAAAAATCTATCAGTGAGATAGTATTGCCAGTGCGGCATTGTAAACAACATTTTTTATCAGATTAAGCCAGTGAGGCATTTCAAGTGGTTTTTCCACTCAAGAAAATTCTTTGTATCATTCTTATGTGATTCCTCATTCTACATTGTCTATTCATTTCAGTTATGCTTCATCTTGTTTAAACATGCAAATCAAAAAAGTTTTTTTTTAATTTTATGTGAATTTGTATGAACATTAAAGTTTATATGCCTAAATTTGTGAGAATTAATTAAGTTAGATTTGATTTATAATTTGAATCATTGATTCACTAAAATAAATGACTAAACTATGACTAAATAAATGACTACTATGACTAAAATACAAAAAATACAATGACCAAATGTATGACTACAATGATTAAATATATGACTACCATGACTAAATATATGACTAAAGTAGTGATTAAATTAATGACTAAATATATGACTAAAGTAATGACTACCATGACTAAATAAATGATTAGTTAACAACGATCAATGATTAAATTAATGACTAAAATATGACTAAATTAATGACTACATATATGACTAAATAAATCACTACCATGACTAAATAAATGATCAGTTGACAACAATCAATGACTAAATATATGACTAAACAAATCACTACCATGACTAAATAAATGATTAAATTAATGACTAAATCAATGACCAAATCAATGACCAAATTAATGACTAAAATCAATGACTAAATAAATGACAAATTGTTTAGTCATAAATTTAGTGGTGTTATAAATGACTACAAATAAACTACTAATAGTCACGTGACTAAAGTTAGTCATTTATATGCAATTTTTAGTAGTTTATTTAGTCATATATTTGTGTTTGTGTACTATTGTGTATTTGAGGAAGGAACGATTCCCAATTGGCACATACAATAAGCTCAAAATGAGGAAGTTTGGACCCTATAATATTTTGAATAAATTTGATTTAGGAAATGCATATGAAGTAGAGTTACTAGATGGCATGGGTATATCACCTACATTCAACATTGCAGATCTACATCAGTACCATGAAGAAAAATTTAGTGATGACAGTAGAGAAAAATTGGAAGAACAAATTTCTAAAAAATAATCAAATGAGATAGAAGAGGTTTTGGATATTAGGGATGGGAGGAAAACGCTTGGAAGGCAGTACAAAGAATATCTTGTGAAGTGGAAAGGCATACCAGTGGAGGATTCTTCTTGGATTTTTCAAGATGAGGTAGATCATATTGGTTTTCCTTTAGCCCCAACAAAGTGAGGGGCTCACTTTTCAATAGCCCTGGATGTCTGATGCAGGATCATCCTTGGTTCTTGTCAATCTTGTATCAACCAAAAAATATATTCATTCAATTTTATTCTTGTTCAGTTCTTGTTTAGTTGATGTTGGCAGATTCGTTATTTCAGCATGTTTGTTCACCAGAACTTGTAGATCTATTTTTTCATCATGGGCATGTTCATTTTCCTAATTCCAAGATTTCACCTCGATTGGATCTTTTTTTGAAAAGTTATCGCTTTCAGATTAAGTGACAATTTTTGGATATGGCCCTAGAATAATTTCAAACCTAACGACTAGTTTGATCACTTGTGGATCTTTCCCATAGCTTGCAAATCCTTGAAATATGTTTCAAATTATTTTGTGGAGTTTCCCCAACCTTAATTTTAGGTCCACACTTCATCATATGCACCTCTTGTGGAGAAATTCAAATTTGAGGCAGACCTATTCATGCACATGTTACATTTCCTTCATCGGAGATTGTAAAGATCTTTGGCCGACGCAGATGCTTCTAGATCTATGGATATGATATAAATCTTGTAATGTATAATTAGGATAGCAATAAATCAAGATCAAGATGATGAATAAGAATATAGATTTCAATCGGTAAGATTTTTGCTCGCATATAGGAATACTGTATTTTGAGCATGTTGTATTAGGCCTATGAGCCCAATCTATAAGCCCTAGATGTGGCTGACTGTATGTAATTGAATTTTTTGATAATGAGAATGTTTGAATATGCATTTTACTCCATATTTTGTGTTTCTTATGTTGTGTAACTATTGTTGCATGGTCCAGATTGTTCTCTTTGAGGACCCTCCTACCATGACTACACCAGACTATCTTGTAACTCATATTTTCTAGTTTATGATATACAATAGGTTTTATAGGTTATTTTAGATTGTCATTTGTAGAGTTTCCTTCTTTTCATTATTGCAAGTAAAGTATTAGCCCTCTTAGATTCAGGTATTTTGTATTTATTAAATGTTTTAGATGTGAATTTAATGTGTTTGATTTCAATGTCTTTAAATTCTTGTCACATTCATGAATGCATGCACACAAAAAAATAAATTTTAGTTACAGGTCATAAGTTGTGCTCTTAATTTATCCTCTCCTTTAGGTTGTGAAAATACATCGATTTCCTTCATAAAGAATGAATTATCAAGCCTTCTGGTGAAACACTTATGTGATTAGATTTCCCAATTTGAATTGTGAAAATAGATTTCATAATAATCAGTTGTGAATCAATCTGCTCATAAATACCAATTAGGTGCATCACCCAATTTTAAGTTTAGTTTATGCATTCATTTCAAGCCCCTCTTCCCTTTTCTATTCGAGTTATAGACAATCATTAGAATATCATAAAGGAATCTGGCCTATAATCTAGAGGTTTACTTTCAACATAGGGTACCCACAACCTGAAATTATTTCTATGTTTCATGGGATTGTTGAGCCTTTCATCTTTGCATTGGGCTACTTATCCTCATGACAACACTTACATCATAATCAGAAGGTATTTTAGCCCCTTCCTTTGCTAATGATAGCATGTATTATGATGGATTGAGTCTCATCAATGTATTGACAATCTTATGGGTTTCAAGATTTTGGACCATCTCTGTGATTTCATCTTGAGTCATTCCTAGGGGGTTGTTGGTGATGTCCTCCACTTGGAAACCTCCCTCTTGAGGATCTTGTGGCTTTTGAGAAAGATTGAGTGGGGGATTTCTATATCTGATGGTGTTAAATTTAGGTGTGGTTTGACTCAAGTCACTTGAAGTGGATGTCTCTTTATTTTTCTCCGTGTTTCTCTTGTGTTGAGATCTATTTTGGACCATAAAATAAGGATCAACTTTTAGGAGTATGAGGTGAACCTCTAACCCCTAATGTTGGTCTAAAATTTAGGTACAAAGACTAAAATATAAGTTTGTTTAAGGATCAAATGATGGTGATGGGATAAATGAAATATGGATGGTATGAAGGACTGAACTCTTAAGAACCTTGGAAGGATACCAAAGTTTTTTTTTTTTGGATTTTTTATTTATTTTGGATTTGATTTGGATTTGATTCAGATTTTGGATAATGAACTCATAAAACCCAAGACGTTGGATGCTATCTTGGAATAAAAAAATTCACAAGGTGATAATTTAACTAAGTGTATGAAGAAGGATTCATCCACACACACTTAGTCAAACAAAATGAAAATTTTATTTTGATTTGAAGGATTACCAAGAGTCTAGCATGAATGATTTTATCCAGAATAATAAGGGTTGTTTGTGATATGGGATTTTTATTTTTTTGTTTGGAGGATGGATGAGAGTTTTGATTTTGATCCTAGATTGAACTTAGAGAGACTTATTTTTACAAGACCTTGGTATTGAATAACATGTTATACTTCCTATGTGAGAAACTCAAAATGTAGAAAAAGACTTGGATTTTGACAATAATAGAATTAGTAAAAATTAGGATTATTCTTTGAAGAACATTTGTAAAGGTTAAAAACCAATATCTCTCTAACTTTGTAAAGTCTTGAAAGACACTCCTTGCAAGCTTTTGGGCTAAGGTGTTTATGACGATTTGATTTGGGGACTTTGACTTTGTGGGAAATCATGGGATCAAGTACATGTAAGGTTAAATTGTCTTTTATCTTACTTAGATTTGGTTCTTTGTACCACATCTATACTTTATTGTTTTATCCTTTTCGAACTTGAATTCCTATGTCTCAATTTATTTCCATCCCATGAGGTCCATTATGTGGAAATCAAGAGAATCAAGGCAATAGTTTCCTATGTTGACTTTGGAGAGAGACAAATTAAGATGTGGGTCCAAATTTTTAGAAGCCTTCAAGGGATAAGAACCCCTAGGGACAAGCAGTAACATGTGGAATTTTCAAAGGTATTTTCTCTTCCCAAAGGGTTTGAAATTTTGATGATTTGTTGAATGTTTGTTTTCAACTTTTTGAGATTTCAAGCAATGTGTTTTGACTTTGAAACAATGCACAACCCTAGGATAGAAGAGGAAATATTTGTCAGATTCCCACTTGGATTTCTCCAACTATGATTATTCAAAGTAGATGATTAGAAGCTTGACCACATTGGATCCCCCTTTCTTGGTACACACTTCTTGGGTCAGCCAAGCTTTGAGTTCTCATGAATCTCCCATGAAAAACTCTTCATCTCTACTTTGAACCACAAGTACATGGGATGACTTCGGAGGTCTAACCTCCTGACACCAACAAATAGATATGGATTTTGGATTCTACAAAAATTGGTTCATAATCAAGGCACTCATTTAGAATGCCACACAAGAGGTAAGATCAACCCAATAAATAGTATCACCTACTTGTCCATAGGAAGTTCTGTAATGTTGAGATTTCCTCAACATTCAAATTTATATTTCGGTTGGCAATAGCTTGGAATTTAGCTCGTTACCATTTTGGGTCATTCCCATGGGGTGAGTACTTTTTCCCACCAAGGTAGGATCTCTAAGGGTAAACAATAGCAAATAAGTGCATTTGTAGTTCGACCACCTAACACATTTAGGAAGGAGCACACATAATGCCTTTTCTTCACACTACCATGTTTTGTTTAATTTTAAAACCCAAATTTAAAATGCGGAGGCAATCTTTTAGAAAATTTAATGTCACTAAAATGCTTTTGATTCTCAAGATCACTATGAAGCATGAGAGAAGTGCATACACATTTGAAATGACAAGATCTTGTAAAGAATATTGTAAAACAAGACAAAGACAAGTTCTTTTTAGCCCTCAAAAATAGAAATGAGTTCTTTTTATAGCACCGAATTTGAGTGTGAAGTTGATTGTTCAATTTTTTAAAGCCCAAAAAAAATCTAGTGAGTTTCTAATGTTATTTTTAACCAACTTTGAGAAAAATGAAAGCTTTTCTATATTCTTTTTTAAACCCAATCAAAATGTAGTTGAGTCCTAAAACTGAAGGTAACAATGTCCAAATATGGGATCATAAATGTCCCCAAAGTGTTAATACACTTTTTTAAAATCATGAAATGGAAAATTACATAGGATGATTTCTCCTTGTTTCCTCCTCTTCCTTATCACCTCAACCTACAAAATTTGGTTAGCCTACAAAAAAAAGAGCCACAAAACAAGTCAAAGATCAAAAGAAATCAGAACATAAAAACACATGTTAAAATAAATTTAAAAAATGCTTCTTACCCAGACCTAGCATTGCTTCTCATGAAAGCGTCACTATTTGTATTTTCCAATGTCACTCTGGTAAATTAGTGTTGCTCTGTGGAGAAAACAGAGATGTGGAAGGTGTCACTATTTCTCCCAATGTCACACTTTGGAATTTGACTTGTCAACATCAGAGGAAACAAGATAGTGTCACGTTTTGGAAATAGAGGTAGTGTCACTATATAGTGATGCTTAAATTATTGTATCGGTGTTTGACCTCTTCAACGTCGTTGTATCCTGCAAACACAAAAAGTAAAAAAAATAGCAGAAATACCAAAAAGAACATGTTAATTTTGTGAAATTTTCCCTCCTTCTAGTGCCAAAATGTGAATGATCCTTCTATACCTACTCAAACATGAACAAACAAGTGATCATTAGCCAATATAAAAGTAAGAAACAAGAATTCCCTATGAAATTCATTTGAACACAAGAACATGAAAACAAAGTAAAATATCAAATACAATACTAATGAAATACTATTCTAAATGCTCAAACCAACATCCCATAGGGGGATTATTGATCCTTTGATGTGGAAATAAGCCCTTTCCTAACCCCTTGATAAGCTTGATGATGGATTTGATGAACAAAGTATGAAAAAGGGCTATAATCTTGCTACAATGGATAAAAATATGAAATGGTATGAAATCAAGTGGCTATAGTAATTTTGCTCTTAGTTAATGGATCCAAATTGTGAGAATGATGCTTATATTTATAGAAGCCAATGATGGAAGAGTGAAGGATTTTGATGAATGTGGGATTAAAGAATAGAACAATAGCATAATGCCACTTTTCAACATGCTAATGAATCTTGAGGGAGATGTGTGAGAACATTTTGGGAGATGTGATGTGTAAGAAGAATAAATGTCAAGGTGGCGTGTGTAAGAGAATGTGTAAGTTTCCATTTATAGCCAAAGTGGCTTGTGTAAGAGGAGGTGTAAGACCAATTTAAAGCCAAGGTGCCTTGTGTAAGAAGAGAACATATAAGAGCTTTTAATGTCAAGGTGGCTCAAGAAAGAGGACAAAGTCCTTTGGAGGGAAAATTCAAGTGGGTGGAATATTCCAAAACTATGCCACTTTTTCGAATGAAAATAAGGTAATTAGTAAATCAAATAAATTGATTTACATGTGCAACTTGACCAAGGTTGACTTACCTTAGGGTGGAGTCAAAATCTAGAGGAAAGGGCGATTAGTGTTAGGAGTTAATTAACTTAGATGAGATTTGTTGATTTGTGACACATGATTTAAATGTTTGGGTTTATTTAAATCATATGAGAGGATATTAGAAATTTAGGATTTTAATTAAATAAAATTGATTTATTTAATTAAAAGAAGAACATTAGGATTTAATTAAATAAAATTGATTTATTTAATTAAAATAAAAACATAAGGATTTAATTAAATAAAATTGATTTATTTAATTAAAATAGGAACATTAGGATTTAAATAAATAAAGTTGATTTTTTTAACAATTTATTTAATTAAAGGAAGAACAATAGGGGATGATGAAATAAATCCGATAAAGTGTATTATCTGATTTAAGGGGAAATTAATTAAATAAAAATTATTCAATTAATTGGTTTAAGGAAGAATCAGTGTTAGTAAATCAGGATCAAGTGCACGATATCAATCAAGATAATTTGAGATATCTACACCAACAATGCACAAGCCCTATGGTTGGTAAGGAAACCACTAGTTAATATTCCCACTTGGATTTCTCCAACCACTTGAACAAGGTAGACATCTAGAGACTTGGTGGCATCGACTCCCCTCCACGACACTCACTTCTTAGGCTCACCAAGTCTCATTCCCCCAAGGAGTAATTTTTTTCTCTACACATTCTTAGTGAAGACATGGGCCACCTTCAGAGGTCCGACCTGTTATGATCAATGAGCATATAAAAGGGTTGTTGGCAACTAACACAAATTGCCTTCTAGTAAGGGAATCCATTCAAGGTGGCCATATATGTGGCAAGATTATCTCAAGATTATGGTGAGCCAAGAGGCCTCCCATTCCTTTCCCTAAGGAATAATTTTCACATAGCTCACAAGGCTACTGAGGGTTGCACTTGTTGGTATGACACATCTGCATACGTTGTTGACTTTCGTGAAGAAGCACATTTCTTAAATAGTGGCTTGGAAGAGCTTGGCCTTAGCTTTTCTACCACTTGGGTTGTTCCCACATTTCAAAGTGGGGTGGAAAGCCATCTAATAAAAGATAAAAAATACAAAGGAATTACACTTATTTATGATCATCCTAAATCACACTAAGTACAAGAAGAGAGCATACTTAGTGCCTTTTCCTCACACTCGCATGGTGTTCTTCTTAAGCCAAAAATATAAATGTGTGGTGTGATTGTACAAATTCCAAAGAGGTACTTTTGATCACTCAAGATCGCCGAATGGCTCGAGAGGAGAGCATACGTACTCTATGAAAGTTGCAAATCACCAAACATGAAAGACACTTGTTCATTTTACCCTTTGCTTATGATTTGAAGACACATGTAAATTTTAAATCAATGACATTTTGTGCATGTTCATTTTAATGCCCATTAGTGAAATATGCATATTTTTATTCTTTTTAAGTCCTTATGAGTGAAATATGAAAGTTGTTTTTAACCCTTATGATCCTAATGAAAGTTGTAGTTGAAAGACAAACAAAAGGAAAATTACTTAAAAATAAAATAAAAGAGCTTGATTTTTGCTTGTTTCTAAAGAATTTTTTTTCTTGGTACTCCCTAACTCCAAAGCCACATGCTGAAAATAGAAAGTTAGCAACCAAAACACCTACTCTATTCGAAAAACCCAAAAAGAAAAATGAAAGAAAACAAAAAGCTTAAAGTTTTATACTAGACAATCAGTTGCGTCATTCAGATTTGCAAATCTGTCACTACATTACATCACACCAGAACAGCTGCATTGCAATTTTGAATTCAAATTTTCCCACCCATGAATGTGTCACTGCTTCTCACAAATGAATCATGCTTTTGAACTCAAATTTATGCCAATAGTTGCATTATTTTCTATCACTTGCATTTTTGTTTCCCATAGATGTGTCATTCCGTATTAAAAATATTCAAAACAAAAAAAAGGTCATACGAATGCTACAAAAACTTCTTTTCACATCGGGCTCACCAATGTAAGATTGGGGAAAATTAGGTTAGCAAAGACTAAGTGACAGCCACAACACAAGATTAAGCTAAAATCCCAATCTAAAACAAGAGAATACAATCAAGAAATGAGGAATAAAATAAAAGAATCCAAACAAAATACTCCCCATATCAAAGTTTCTCCACTTCTCTTGTCTCTCCTATTTCTCCTTTTGCAAACTTTTCCCTCAAAATTGAAGTAGAACTTGTGCAATAACCTACAAATAGTAGGTAGAAAGTTTAAGATAATGGTTGTTAAGGAAAAAATAAAGGAGAATGACTTCTTTTATAGACAACCATTTGAACGAACGAACGAGATCGATCTTCTAGAAATATGCCAATATCAATAGTGGAGGATTAATGCACCAAAAAGTAGTGGGCTAGGGATGGCTATGACATTGACAACTATGACAAAGATGTTTGAGATTAATGAGCAAGTGGAGGGATAATGGATGAATTAAAAATTGAAAATGATTAATTCAGGAGAAAGGAATATTTGGCCAAGTGGAGGATAAATAATTCATTTTGAATTATTTATTTGAGAAAAATGGGATTGGGCATTTAATTAAAATGATTTTATAAATCATTTTAATTAAATGGGAGAAAATGGGAAAGAGCATTAAATAATTAATTTGAATCAATTATTTAATAAAAGAGAGAGTTGAGGGAATAATTAAATAATTTCGACAACTATTTAACCATAGAAGAATTAAAGGATAAGTGAATAGTTAAATAATTAACTTTGATTATTTAACTTGGAAAAAAGGTGATAAAGAAATAATTAGATAAATAATAATTTATTTAATTATTTGAAGAAAGGAGGGAATTAGTGACACAATTAATTTATTTAATTGATCAAGATAGAATAAAGCTAAAAGTGAATTAATTAAATAATTTAAAATTATTTAATTAATAGAGGAATATGATCAAGAATAATTAAATAATTAAATTATTTAATTATCGGAGGATGATGACCAAGAAAAATGATGCTTACCGACATAGGACAATTTCTAGTGTTTACAGTTTTCCCATCTTTGACATAATGCAATTCATCATGTTGTGTCAAAGAAATTCAGTCAAAGCATACCCCAATAAAAGAAGGGTATTGCTATGCCCCCTCCAGAAATTTTTACAAATTTTCCAAAAAAAATTATGGCCAGGAACCCAAAGGTAAATATGAAATTGATTTTTGAGGTCGGTAAGGGGGTTAAAGTCACATACAAAGTCATCAATAGGATCCTCCAATAGACAAGCTAGGTGCAAAACCCTAATTTTGAACCTATAAATATAAATTTGAGTGAGTTTAAGGGTCATTTGTGCATTCTATTTTTAGAAAACCTTGGAGCTCTGAGTGATTTTCTAGTGAATATGTCACCTATTCCATAGGCCACCCATCATGTTGGACTCAAGGGAACATTAAGAGGGGGGTGAATCAGTGTTCAACAAATCTTAACTTTATTAATCTGAAACTCAACCATTTTGTCATTACATTAAAAGAAAGATGCAAGCATTCAAAGTAAACATTGATAACACCATAACAAAGATTTTTGTATGGAAACCCTGTTAGGGAAAAAATCACGGTGGAGTTTAATCCACAATTTGAGTACTCAAATAAAGCTTTACAAGAGGGAATGTACTTTTATTCAAGCACACTACCTAGAGCTCACTGCTCAAAGGGAAGGCTCACTGCCTTACAAAATTTCAGATTAAAACCATCTGAAGGATGAACTAAAATAGTAGCATCTATTCATGTTAGGTTATAGTTTTGGTGAAGCTCATAGATTTGATTATGGATCTTCTTTCTAACTCTATACTTCGCTCTTCTCTGCTATGCTCTTTTTTGCTCTTCATATCACACATAGATAAATTTGCACTATTATTCTATTGAATTTCACACCATATTCACATTTTCTATTGTTACATACTTCTCCACACATGACACACACAAAATGATAAAATTGGTCTCATATATATATCCTCTATAAAGGATTTGATCATTCTTATGTCAGCTTCATAAAATATTAAGTTCTTCTCAAGTGTTGGCCAGATCCACCACTAAATCTTTATGCGCATCCTCCAAAGTTGGTTAAGAAAAAGAGAGCACCTAAATAAACATAATACAGCATGAAAACATTTGATTAATTTCTCCTTATACATCCACAATTACTATATCGGCCAGGTCGGCCTTCTACCACAAATAATCAATAGAAAAGTGCACCGGATCTCCTAGATCATGTACCAGTGAATGTGTATTAGTATACTTCATGAATAAGAATTAAAAAACATCAAAAAACCTACCTCAGAGATCCACAACCCAAAATAATAGTCTGGTGAGGTATACAGATCAAATTTTATGCCTATGACTAGATGCCCTATTTTTCTGGTGTAAACAAAAACTATACTATAGATCAAATGCCTTACTTAGGTTTCCAAGGTTTCCAAGGTTTCCATCAATGAAAACACTTACAATCCATATGCCAACAATCTCCCCATTTGGCATTGAGGGCAACACTTAGTCAAAAATGACTAAGTGTCAGAATCATTATGAGTATGATGCCAAGCTTTTTTGCACTCTCTCCTCCTAAGATTTATAAAGCATTTTTCACTGCATTCTCTCCCCTTTGATATCAATGACAAAGCATAGAAACCATATGCCAAAAATAAAAAAACATGTGTTCAAAATTTTCAAAACTTTAGAATATATATATCGACAATTCTCCCCTTTGACCAAAACTTCAAAAATTTGAAAACAATTGACTGCTACATTTAGAAAATTATTTTATGTTTTTTCTTCATTTCCAAAAGAAACTTCTTCCAAGCATCTATTGTTACCCCAATGATAATGATCAAACTGTTATTCTTGGATTTTTTATTGACGATTTCAGTTAAATATTCTAGAATTGTAATTTTTTCTTCCAGTTTCTCACCTTTCCTTAATATTTCCATCATTTGCTCGAATCTGCATTTGGTTTGATCCTTCACCTTCCAAAAAGTATCAACAAGTGTGTTCTTGGTGAGTTGATTTTTTGTGTGTTAAGACTGTAACTCCCGAATCCTTTTCTTGATGGTGCCATCTTGATCCTACAACATGTCAAATATTTTCCCAATGTCATTCAACTCTATTTCAATCTATTCCAATTTCTCTTTGTAATTACTAACAACATGGAGCCAGTAGATGTAATTGTTGTAGATGTTGTTAGCTGAATTTATGCACTGTCTCAGTTCATTCTTTTTCTTCTTTAGTTTGGTAAGTGATATTCTAAATTTCTCCTTTAGGTGAGAGATAACTTCACCTTCTTTGTCTTTATCTTCAGAGTTCATTGTCTCTTTACTGCATTCAATCATCTCCCTAGGTAGAATGTTCTGCAGACTTTCTAATTTGATCTTTCAATTCTCAAAATGAGCATTTAATACACTCGAGATCATGTCTTGATCATATGATGGTCTAACATACCATAGCCTAGCGATCTTCTGCATTACAACTTCTTCCTGAATAAGTTGTTGTAGCATTTCTTTTGATAGATCATCTTCCTCCTCACTGGATTTTTTTGGTTCTAATTCATTTTTCTCAGTTTCTTCATCAGACTCTTCATCTGGAATATCCACAATTTCCTTATCTTTACATTTTCCCTTAATTCTAGGAACTTTGCATTCCGAAGGGCTATACTCAACAATTTTTTTTTCTCTTTTATGCTTTTATCCATTCCACCAGAAGAGGAACCAAATTCTATTGTTCTTATCAAAGGGTAAATATTAAATGAACTACACTTTTCAAGCACATTCTTAAAGAAATTTTCAAATTCTATATCCCAATCAGTCGGGCTCCTAGAATATGAGTATATTTGGCTACAAACCGGTTCATTTATTTTCCACACCACAATGTCAATCTTTGGAAAATAGTTCAAGAAATACATTACTAGGCATATGATCAAAGTACTAAACCTGAAAGGGTAGCCTATTTCTTTTGTCAGTTGCACATTCTCCATTAGTTGATCCTTTATCAACCCACACAGGTCAACGTCCTGACCTTCGATTATCATCATGTGAGAGATTAGACTACACCAGTAGAGGTCGCTCCTTCTCGATTTCTGAAAAAGACTTTGTATGAGATTCCATGTGAAACGTATTTTGTAACAAGATTCTTGATTGTCACAATAATTAGTGCCCTCTGATCTCTAATTATTTTGGTTAGGGTTTCAACTTCCTTGTTCTAGATGGATTTCTTCCTTGGTACATCTCCAACTTTGCATAATCCAGTCAAATTCTCAATTACCTCCTTTGAAATGATGTAGGATTTGTCCAAAGTTAAAATATTATCATGTAATTTTCTCAAGATGAATTTGACAAATTTCACATCCTCAAGGTATGAAAACACATTCTAAATATCCATTTTTTTGTGTTTGGCTTCATTCAATTGCTTCAATTCGTTGGGTAATAGAGAATTCCTCATAGACCTAATCTTTGCATTGTTATATTCGTCCAGAATGATTATCCTCTTGATTTGTTCCATTTTTTTTCTTTCGCACTTAGGTTTAACAACCACACACCAAATTATATGAAAATTTTGAAACCAATTGAAATACCTGATAGATTTCGAGTTTTAATGGCGAATCAACTTCTCTACTTTGAAATTCTTGTAGCGAGTGCTCTCCTTCTTCTCTTCTTCAATGCAACATGACAAATGATGATTCCAACTTGAATTTTATAGTTCACACACATGCAATAAATGCATTTTCCCTAAGTTTTCCAGGTGCTTTGTTTTCTCAGGCAACAAGAGAAAAAATTATCTTTCGGACCTATGAATTCTCTAAATTTTCTTATGAAGGTTCTCCAAATCCTCTGCACATCATAAATACACCTTTTTGACTATTCTTCACATTATGGTACCATCCACAGACAAGGGAGGAAATTTTCTTGAAAAACTCCCCCTAGTCTAGTGGCCTGAAATCAATTACTGGAAGATTTACCGAAATTAGGTTCTGGTGCAGAACCATTTCCAGCATCGAAATCATTCTTCCTTACCCATGTCTTCTTCACCTAATCTCTTATCTCATATTTAGTCACTTTTCCTTTTCCTTTATCATTTTTATCTATATTTATGTCTCTGTGTACTGGATCTCTTCTGTCCATATTTTTGTTTCTGCAAAATTTTGTAATGCGACCAAACTTATTGCAATTGTACCATACAATACTTGTCCAAACCAATCATTCCATTGATTTCTTCTTCATCTTCATTGATTAGCAATATTCCCAAGTTTCGCACATGTATAACATTCAACATTCTTTGACACATTTCTGCACTCAATTGATTTATGACCAAACTTTTTGCATTTGAATACTGACCAAAAAATGATGAATCTCTTGATTTCATATTACTTCTAGACTGAGTAGCCATATGCCCAAATATATTGCAAGAAAAATAGTATCCATTAAATTTTTGAGCATTAGGTTGTCTTACTGGATGTCTTCCAACTTTGTTCATCAGGTTTCCTTCTCTGAGATTATTTTGTCCAGGTCCGAAACTTTCTCATTTTTCATATCCAAGACCTCTCTTATCATTTCCACTCTTTTGTCCTTGAGTCAGCTCATCAAACTTCATTGAACTGATCTTAAAATTTTCTTTGTACTCATTCATAGTAGTAAGTTCATTTCTAAGGATAACAATCTACTTACAAAGTTCTTCTTCATTGTTTTTGGATTGTTGCAATTAACTTTCCAACTGAGTAAATTATTCATTTATTCTTCTATGTTCATCATATTTCTCCTTTAAGGACTGAGCTAGATTCTCTTCGTTCTTCTTCCTTTCTTCAATCTCTTTAGTTAGATTCATCACCATAGATTCCATTTCGTGCTTTAGGGTAGCATTTTATTTGGCAAGATTTTCACATTCTTTAGTTATTTCCTTCAAGGTCTAATTCAGGTGAGCATCATCCATGTTTTCACTCTCTTGCTGCTTGATCTGATCACAGAGATCCTTCCTTTTCTCCCTAGATTTGACAATATGATCCTTCAATGACTGAATGAATTTCTTAGCATCTCTAAGATTTTCTTTCAATTCTTGTACTTCTTCTTTAGACTGATCAAGGTCATCAAGTGCCACCGAAAGCTATTGTTGAAGACTACCAGAGTCCATCAAATTCTAAGATCCACCTCATGCTACTAAAATTATTCAAAGGAAATGAGCTCTAATACCAATTGTTGGACTCAAGGGAGCACTGAGAGGGGGGGTGAATCATTTTTCAACAAATATTAACTTTATTAATCTAAAACTCAACCATTATGTCAATACATTAAAAGAAAGATGCAAGAATTCAAAGGAAACATTGATAACACCATAACACAAAGATTTTTGCATGGAAACCTTGTTAGGGGAAAAAAAAAAGTGGAGGTTAATCCACAATTTGAGTACTCAAATAAAGTTATACAAAAGGGAATGCACTTGCATTCAGGCACACTACCTAGATCTCACTTCCTTACAAAATTTCATATTAAAACCATATAAAAGATGAAATGAAATAGTAGCATCTATTCATGCTAGGTTACAGTTCCAGTGAAGCTCATAGATTTGATTATGGATCTACTTTCTAACTCTATACTTCACTTTGCTCTGCTCTGCTCTTTTCTTCTCTTCACAACACACATAGACAAATCCACTCTTACTCTACTAAATTTTGCACCATATTCATATTTTCTATCTTTACATACTTCTCCACACATGACACACACAAAATGATAAAAATGATCTCATATATATATCTGCTATCAAGGATTTGATCATTCTTATGTCAAATTCATAAAATATTAAGTTCTTCTCAAGTGTCAGCCAGATCCACCACTAAATATGTATGAAAATCCTCCAAAGTCAGTTAAGACAAAGAGAGGACCTAAAAAAACATAATATAGCATGAAATTTTTTTATTAATTTCTCCTTATACATCTGTGATTACTATATCTACCAAGTCGGCCTTCTACCATAGATAATCAACAGAAAAGTGCATCAGATATCCTAGATCGTGTACCAGTGAATGTGTATCAGTATAATTCACAAATAAGAATCAACAAACATCAAAAAACCTACCTTAGAGATCCACAACCCAAAATAATAGTCTGGTGAGGTATAAAGATCAAATTTTATGCCTATGACTGGATGCCCTATTCTTCACCCTGTTTTGCTGATGTAAACCAAAATTGTATTGTAGATCATATGCCTGACTTAGGTTGCCAAGGTTTCCATCAATGAAAACACTTACAAGCCATATGCTAACACACCGTGCATACCAAATCTAGAGATATCACCAACCTGAGGGAGCGCTCTCCCTAGTGAGTACTAAAAACCCGACCTTTAGTTTTTTCATTTTTCATGCATTTAGATAGGGTAAAAATTTAGCAGGCAATTGTGTCACAAAATTTTATGGTAGAATTGTGTGCACGTTCGACAAAGATGATAAGCCACAAATGACAAGTCCTATATGGCCTCCAAATGAAATTGACCAATGAATTGGAGGAAAACAACTAATGAATTGGAGGATGACGACTAGAAAAAATGATGCTCGTAGATTTAGGAAATTTTTCAATGTCTACACCTTCCTCTCTAAATCCTTATAGACATCCTCAAGAGATCCTAGGAATGAGACAAATAAGATAAATCAAAAGATAAAAACAATGTTGTATCACTTTCCATATATATTTTAATGTTTCAAGATGTTATCCATTGATGATGTCTATTGTAGGAATGATTTATCTATTAAGAAATGTGTCAAGATGTTGATGATTTCAATTTGTAGGTATTTTAACACTTGGGAATTGTTTTAGTTTGATAGTGATCAAGTCCTCATGATTTTTGCTTGAATTTTTTTGGATTTCAGAATTTTCTTTGCTTGTTGATTTCTTTATCAAAGGGTGATGATGATGATTTTTTATTATAGATGGAGAGATTATTGTGGATAGGAAATAATAAAGATAGGATTTTTGAGGTTTTTCTGAATGTTTTTATGCTTTTGAGGTTATTTGATGTTGTTTTTGACATTTTTTGGATATCAATTTTTTTTGGTGTTTTGAGATATTTAGAAACCAAGAGGGGACTAATGTAGTTCCTCGAGGGATAATCGATTGATGGAATTTCCTAAGTTTAAGCTCAGAAAAAATGTAGTTTGACTGACCATGACTAATACTTTTTTTGGCTTTTTTTGATTCTTTATGAATGTTTTGGAGTTTTCAAGGATATTTGAGTGTTTTTAGATGTTTTGATTAATATAAAGACCTAAAGGGACTAACCTAGTGCCTTGAGAGCTCATTTATTTATGGCCTTGCCTATGTTATACACACAGAGACAACGTTGATTGATTATTTGACTCAAAAGTGTACAATTTTTTTGAGATTTTGATGTTTTACAATTTTTTTGAATTTTTATAGCTTTACAATTATTTTTTGGATTTTGATGGCTTTCTAGATGTTTTTTGATTTTGATGGTTTTACATGATTAGTGGGATGAACAATGATCCAATCCATCTACTAGGTTTGTGAATTTTCCCATAGTTTGGAACAAGATTATGCTTATTATGGATAGGTCGATAAAATGGATGGTGGATAGGGATAGTGCAATGACGTTCAAAACTTGATTAGTTATTGAGCCATGGTTGGGTTGATGTTTTATTATGCAATGGATGGAGAGGAATGGATGTGATAGTAGGATAGATAAGATGGAAAAAATGTGATAGAAGGATGGGAAGTTCAGATAGATGGGGGTGTCAGACTTATTCAAGTGTAACACCTATTTACAAGGTTTTCACTATAGTGATTGTCCTAGAAGTGCCACAAGGTGGTTTTCACTTAAAAGATGATTTGTTTCTCTTTAATTTTTTCTTTATTTTTTATTATTTTTATTATTATTTTTCCTTTTTGCATGAGATATTCTGATATATCAGGTGTAGAACTTCTTGAGATGGTTGTTATAAAGTGATATCATTAGGGTTTCTCCTTTTGGGTAGCTAGCTAATAGGTGCCAAAACTATAGCTCATTATGATAAAATAAGGACCTAGCTAGCTTGGCTCAAATTTACCTTTCCCATCTTGATTAAGTTGGACCTTTTGATTTTCCTTTAGGACCAAGTCACCAAATTGAAATTTCATTCTCTTTATTCTCTTATTATAGCTTCACTTGAGATGATTTTGATAAGCTTGGAGATGGTTTAAAGAACTCAAAAAAAATCATCTATCAGTTCAAGCTCATTTATTTTGGATACCCAATATTCTTTCTTGCTAACAAGATCCTTCAATGATACCCTTAGTGATGGAATCTCTACCTCTATAGGCAAGATAGCTTTATATTCATATACTAGGGAAAAGAGAGTCACACCTATAGGTGTGCAGATGCTTGTTTTGTAAACCCATAAGGATAGCTTTAGTTGTAGGTGCTATTCATGGTTGGAATCATTGTTGGACTCCTCTAATGGTTCAATACATAAGCCTTCAAAGCTATAACGTAGAGATTAAATATCTGCACCAAGTAGCTATCTTTCTCATCATGAAAGTTCATTTCATTATCAACCTAGGGACGTGAACTTGAAATGGGTTAGCATTGTCTATGCACTAGGACTCAATTGTAGTCATCCTTATCCTATAAATAGAGAGAAAATAGAATTGAAAGTGAAATTCTTGAAAGGAATAAGAATAAGTACTGATCATAAACCAACAACTAAACTGAACTGAAATGAGTTACCAAAAAAAAGTCTCAGTAAATAGATAGGAAGTTACTCTGTCTACCTTGGCTGTAGGAACAAACACAAAAAAAAGTTCCAAGGGCTGCAAGAATAGACAACTACTAAGAATGTAACTAATTATTGAACAAAAAAGTAACTACTAAACTAAATGGATGAAATTCTCACCAAGTGGGCCCCCTTGAACAATTCTTCCCAAAACTAACTCAAATGCAACAAATTAAAGTATCATTTTATTCATTCAAAACATCATTACATAGTAAAAACAACATGACTATATTCCTTGAAATTGAATATCAAAGTACAATATAAGAACATCCAACCTTGTGAAGAGGAACATCTGATCATTATTTATAAAAGGAAATCTTCTAACTAACTCTAAATAACTAGGCAGTCGACTCCAATAGACTAGGAGGATGTCATTTATTGAAAGCATGAAAAAGAGGAAGGAGGATATGCATGCACAATATTTAGTCAAACCAGTCTTTACTCAATGAGGATCTAGTATAATAACACCTCCTAAATCTACTCAACTAAGAGACATGATCATTTAAATTTTATTTATCATCCCACACGAGCTGAAATTTTACCAACAATTAACCTCTTCAATGTCCATCTCTATTTGACTCCTTCAACAATCGAGTAGCTGGCATGAACTTCTTCCACCTTGCAAGCTCCATTTATATTTGCATCTTAATTTGAACCTGCATTATGACATTAGCTTGCACAAGAAAAGTGTATATCCATAATCACCTTAGAATAACATTCATCTAATCACATGTAAAATTAATATAGATATATCACATAGCAGGTTAATATTATCAAAATTTACAAGGATAAATTCATGTCCAAAGTTCATAAGTTTAGGGAAATAAAATAGAAATTATTAGTAACCAGGTGCTAAAACCCATAGTAATAATAACAAACATATGATAAATCCTAAAAAAAAATTGAGTCATTATTTGGACTTATCATCTCCCCCAACCTAATGATCTACTAGTCCTCCAGCAGAGGGGCCTCAATTCCTCTATCTTACTAAAGCCTTGAAATCAGAAATTTTTGTCTACCCTTGATTAGTTTCTGAATTTGGATCCCAATAGAACCCCTAATTGCTTTCTAGTCTACCTCACCTTGGCCTCTCTACCTCTATATCATAACGATATGTTTTGTGGTCTAGTACTAGCCATAACAAAATAGGTGGCTGAAATATTAATGGGATCCAATATTGTTGCTTTGTTCTCCCAAGATGTATATACCTGATACTTCATTTGCAAGTTTCAAATAATTTTGTAGGGAATGGTGTTCAGCTTGTTTTAACTAATCTGGAAAATCATTCCATTGCTATGATAAATATCCCAATACTATCCTTCTTGTAGTAGCAGCTACCTATTCATATTCTAGGTATGATTCTTCCCTAAATTGCATGATCCTCTATTTGTACGATGGATTGTAATTAAATTTGTGTCATTTCTAGCATATTTCTTCAAGATTGCTTAATTCAGCTCTTAGATATAAGGGGGTATGCAACTCTCTTTCTCTATAGAATTTGAATTTTTTCCCCTAGTTGATTTAATTTTGAATCCATGAAATCAATTCCCTTAAGTGAACATACCCAATATATAGCAATGGATTCCATTCATTGTCATTGGGAACAACATAGTTGTGCAAATACAACTCACACAACAAATTCTTAACTTCAGGAGGAGAAGACTAGAAAACTTGGAAAAATTCTTGTGCAGTTTTGATGGAAGAGATTAGACCAGAAATAACCCTTGACAATGTAAGTGAGATGAATCTCCATTAAATGTAGTGCATACACCCTTGGGGGAGCCCTAAATTCCATAATTTGTGTTACTAGAGTCACCACATGTTTTACCCTATCTTTTAATGTAGTAATCTCTGTATTCTTCTCAATTTCTTCATTTTTCTTATTGATCTCTTCCTATAGCCTGAGTTTTTCTCTTTTCCATTCTTCCTCTTTATCCTACATTACTTTCCATAAATCCAAATCTATTGATGCCCATGAAAAAGTAGGAGATATATGTTTCCCTACTATGATCTTCCCTTGCTCAGGTTCCCAATATTCAATGATTTCAACTTGCTCTGCAATAGTAGCAAGTTCTACCAATCCTATATTTGTCTGCTCCTTAGGAGTTTCCACATTCATTTTAGGTTTCTCACTGAGTCTAAGGCTCCTTCTTGGAGGTACAATAGTAGAAGACTTAGTCAATTTTGATTTTTTTGGAGGACTCTTATTTTTCCTAGCGGTTGCAAGATGCTCAATTTCTTCAATTTTCCGCTTCCTAGGGCTAGGGTTTACCTTTTTTGGTTTTTGTTTCTTAACCTTCCTTTTTTTAATTTCTTCTTTTCTAATTTTTTCTTCCTCATTTTGACTAGAATCCCTATTCTAAATTGTGGTTTTAGGGAAAAAATTAACATTGGGGTCCAAAGATGAACTATCTTCATTTGCATGCTCAAATTTAGAGGAAACAGTTTCTACTACAGGTTCTACTATAGGTTCTGCTGTAGGAATTTCCCCAGAAGTTGAAGCTCCAGGAGTAAATTTGATAACCTCCTCTTTCCCACTAACCCTATGAGTTAGGGTTCAACCTCTAGGACCCACATTTTCTAATTTGAACTTATTAATATTTAAAAATTCATTCCATGACATATTGGACACATCTTGCAAAGATTTTCCTACCAACAATTTAATCAAGAAATGATGGGAAATAGAGTTTTCCCTACCTTTTTGTGTCTCAGCAGCCATGATTGCAAGAAGATTGTACAAGACATTTGGCACATTCATCCTCCTGCCATGTCTTGTGTGATTCAAAATATTGAAATGCGCAGAATGGAGACAAGACTAGTGACCCTCGTAGGTGATGTATTTGACAATATAAACAACAACTTGATTCCATGTTTCCAACAAAGAAATTCTTCTTGTTCCCTTTTTATCAATAACAAGTGAAGGATCACTAGGCTTAATGAATTCTACTCTAGCCGACCTAGAATCCTTAGAAACACAGTAGGGTTCTCCTTTAGTAGGAAAACTTGTCACTTCAACAATCATTTCTTCGGTGGCTATAACTTTTAATCCTTTCACCTTTGCCTCACAATTAGAAAATGTTTGTGCAAATTCTAAAGCAATGTCATTATTGAAACTATTTAACTTTAGAAAGTAATATAGCCATCCACAATTCCTATATTCAGGCTCACAGAGTGCATCTTATAGGATTACCTAGTGAACTATTGGTTGACTTATGATTAACTAACCTCTCATTGCCTCCACTCACACCCTAGAAAATGCTTTTGTAAATAATTATTTCCTACAATCTTTTAGTTGAAAACCCAATTTCTCTTCTGCTTTATGCAATTCTCACCAATACTATGTCGTATGACCTCTCAATTTTACCTTTTCAATGAAATTATGATTCTTACTAAGGTAGTAGAGAAGACAAAAGGAGGAGTATTATCAAATAAAATAGCTACGACTTAGTGTCATAGCATGCATGCAAAACATCACTTAAATTTCATCATTTCAAATTATTGTCATGTTGGCACATGAAATGTCTTAATGACATGTATGACATGTAGGTTCACACCCCCCCAACCTAAATAAAAGCATGTATCCGCACAGGATGGAATGGAATGAATAGGGCATACTAACAAGATTTATTATGTGAAATATCAATATTAAAATACAGTAATCAAACAAATGCATGTAAGGTTATTAATATACATTAAGTGTTTATGCACGTACCTGAAAAGATGGAATGTCTTTTCCAAGAATTATGGAAGAAAGTACTAGTCATCATAGAAGTATATTTGAACTAATTAAATGAAGTGATGGTGGATTGGTGTGAAAGAGAGAGATGGTGGAGATGAATGGGTGGATAGTGATGATGGAGAAATTAATTCCAACAAGAAGTGGAAATTTTTATTATGATTGCATGTGTACCTTTGACTAGCTAGATGGTGGAACACTAGGTCCACTTCCTTCGACTATGAGAACTTTTAAGTTTTGGTATTAAATGAATTGATGCATGAACTTTTTCTTTGAGGAAGGCTTATGGTTTATTATGAGATGATGACCATTGACTAGGAGCTTGAACCTGACATGATCAATTTTTGTAAGTTGAACAACACCATTGGGGAAGACCTCTACAATCTCATATGGTCCCAACCACCGGGTTTGAAGTTTTCCTAAGTTGTCTCTATACTTGGAATCATAAAGAAGTGCCCAGTCACCTAGCTAGAACTTATTTTCTTTGATGTATTTATCATTCCATCTAACTCTCTACTTTTGTACCATCTTAACATGGTGGAGATTTGATTTCCTCATCTCATATAAGGCATTAAGTTGCAAAACCCTATCCTTTTGTGCCTCAGATATATCTATTCCAAGGTCTAGTGTTGTTCTAAGATTTTTGTGTTCAAACTCTATAAGCATCATTGCTATTTTTCAATATAATAGTTCAAAGGGAGTAAAACTAGTGGTGGTTTTCCAAGTGGTTCTATAGGCCCAGAAAACTTTTGGAAACCTATTTTCCAAATCTTTTATGTGGATTGCTATTGTTTTGGTCAAAATAGATTCTATTTCCCTATTTTTTACCTCAGACTGGCCATTGGCTTAAGGTTGATAGGGTGTAGATTTCCTATGCCTAACATTATACTCATTTACCAATGTTGTGACAAGAGTATATGTGAACTGATCCCCTTGATCCATGATTATCTCTCTAGGAACTCCATAGCATGTGAAGATTTATTCATAGAGGAATTATGCAACTTTGTTGTCCCTAACATGTTTCATGGCTTTAACCTCAACCCATTTTGCCACATAATTTGTGTTGGATGTTGTGGTTGTGTTGCTGATATGTGGTTTTCATTGAGGTCAACACTATTATAATTGATGATTCAGAAGGTTGTACATGTCGAGGATATTGAAAAAATTAGAATAAATATGTTGTAGGTAGTCTATGAAGTTGAGAATATCAAAATGGTGGAAAGTTGTGTACGTTGATATTCAGAAGTTGCACATTAAAGAGTTTGTTTCTGAGCCTATCTAGTATTTTCTTTGGAAGTTTCAGTGGTACGCATCAAGATTGGAGAAAGTTATGAGTTTATGAGTTCCTATAGTTACTTTGTTACTATAGGTAGTGTTTTTGGAAGAATTCAATGTAATCCTGGTAAATTGAATTGTTGTGTATGCTCCTGAGACATTCAGTAATGTTTCTAGATCATGCTCTACCATTGTGGTACATCCTTGTTGATTGGTGTGCTCGTGATTGAATATTTTTCCTTTGTGTGTTCGAGTTTTCATGTTCTTGGTCGACATGATGGTGGTAGAATTTTTTGGATCCTTATGGATTAATTTTGAATGCTTGGCACATTTGAGGATGTTGATTTAGGTCTTCATTATGTTGTGACTGACTTGGGTTGGTACGCATTGAGATTTGATCTTGAATTGGGCCGATAGTTTGTAGTTTATTCTTTTATCTTTGGCCGATAGAGTTGTTGATGTAATTCCATGTAGCGGATATATAAGAGAGATTGTTTTCTTCATTTGTGAGATATGAGCATGAAGAGTGTATGAGAAATATGTGAATAAAGATCAAATCATTCGATTATAGAGCAGAGTGTGAAAGAGTTTTATCGAAGTTTGAAGAAGTATTTTTGTGCCTAACTGGAACTGTCATTATGCTTTTGAAGCTAATTTCTTAGTTCAACCTCATCATATGGATTTAATCTGATTTTTTTATGTAAGCCAGTGAACCTTCCCTTTTGAGAAATGAGCTCTAGGTAGTGTGTTTGAATGCATGTTCATTCCTTATTCATTTTACTTATACTTTGAATAGGGAATAATTGTGGATTAACCTCCACCGTGGTTTTTCCCTTAACAAGGTTTCCATGCAAAAATCTTGGTGTTGTGTGATTTTGATGTGTTGTTGATTCTTGCTTTCACTATTAATTATTAGATTTGAGATTAAAGGTTGATAAAGTAAGATAAGTTTTAAATTATGTAACAACTGATTCACCCCCCCTCTCAGTTGTCTATCCTTGTTTTGCCAACAATTTGTACAAACCAAGATGTAAGATTTTCCATTTGATGGTGGATCTATTGGACCTATAAAATCAAGTCCCCATTTATCAAATGGTGTGATAACTACTTGAGGGTATAGAGGAATTTCATCTGATTTAGTTGGTCAGCCCATCCTTTGACACCTATCACATTTCCTAGTGTACTTTCTTACATCCTTCTGAAGTGTAGGCCAGTAATATCCTATATTGAGAATCTTCATGGTTGTTCTGTTAGCTGCAAAGTGTCCCCCATAGGGTTCATCATGGCATGCATGCAATATATCAAGGGTTTCATCTTCTCTTACATCTCCTTTGTTGACCCCACAATTTTTGTTGCACCAAAAGGTCGACCTATTAATGCCCAATACAACTACCAGAGTTAATGGATCCATGAGAGGTGGTTATTCCATGTTATGAATTTCGAGGGGAGTGTTGACCATCTACCAACAAACTCCCCCTCAACATTACCTGAGGGGATTCAAACTCGACACCTTTGGCTCTTATACAAATTTTTGGCCCCACAGTTGTCGTTGCACCAAAAGGTCAACTTGTTAATTCCTAATATAACTGCCAGAGTTAATGGATCCACGAGAGGCAATCAGTCCATGTCATGAATCCCAAGGGGAGTGCTAATCATCTACCAAAATCCTCATCACATGATCTAGTCTAGTATATAATAAACAACCTACCATCCATGAGAATGGAATTTTTTTTTCAATAAGAACCCTTCGCTCTTTTGGAGAGAAATGAGGGGGGACTCTTCTTGTAATCAAATAATTGGCTATATCTGCATACCAAGGTGTGTGCACACTAATGAAGAACAAATTTTCATCAAGAAAGGAGTCATAAATGACTTGAGTGTCCCTAGATGTGGTCAATCTAGAGAGAAAATATGCATAAATTTTCATCAAGAAAGGAGTCATAAATGACTTGAGTGTCCTTAGATGTGGTCAATCTAGAGAGAAAATCTGCCACAACATTTTCCTTGCCCGACTTGTCTATAATGGTGATATCAAATTCTTGCATTAACAACAACCACCTTGCTAACCTTCCTGTAATCAATGGCTTGTTCATAAGATATTTTATGGTTGGATTGTCTATATGGACAAAGATCTAGTATCCTATTATATAATGCATGAATTTGTTGAGAGCATACATGACTGCCAACATCTCCTTCTCTATCACTGTGTAGTTAAACTCGGCCCCTTGTAGGTTCTTGCTAACAAATAGATTGCATTCTGTATTGCTCCATCTTTTTTTCCTAAGACAACCCCTATAGAATAATCATATGCATCTTTTTGAATGTGGAAAGGTGTGTCCCAATTAGGGCCTTTGAGCACAAGAGCATGGGTTAATGCTATTTTTAATTTAGAGAATGATTTATCACAATCCACTATCCATTGGAACTCGACATCTTTAGTCAAAATATTATAAAGTGGTGTTTCCATCTTACTGAATATTTTATGAAGTGCCTATAGTATCTTGCATGTCCCGAGAAACTTCTAACATCTTTTTTCTTGATAGGAATAGAAAGATTGGTAATTACCTCAATTTTGGTTGGGTCCACTTGAATTCCTTTCTAAGAGATATAATGGCCAAGGACCACTCCTTCCTACATCATCATAAATAATTTCTCACTGTTCAAGGAAAGATTATGGTCCCCACATCTTTGCAAAACCTTTTTGAGGTTTTCTAATGCTTTTGCAAAATCAGCACCATATGTAGTGAAATCATCCATATAGATTTACATACAATCATGTGAAATACTTGAGAATATACTAATAACTACTCTTTGGAAGGTTTTAGGTGCATTGCATAGACCAAATGGGAGTACTAAATAGGCATAAGTCCCCCAAGGATAGGTGAAATTTGTCTTGTCTAGATCTCCAGGTGCAATATGTATTTGATTATAACCACTGAACCCATCTAAGAAGGAAAAATATTGCTTATTTGTAGGTGAATCCAATACTTGGTCTATAAAAGGAAGAGGAAAGTGATCCTTTTTTGTGATAGATTTTCATTATCTATAGTCAACAAAAACTCTCCATTTACCTCCATTTTTAGGCACAATTACCAAAGGGGACACCCATTGGTTGTCTAAGATAGGGTAGATAAACCCTATATCAAATAAATTTTGTAGTTCTCCTTTCACAATCTCCCTTAATGTAGGGATTATTGTCCTTTGTGGTTGCCTTACTAGTGTGCAATCATCTCTTATGTAAATCCTATGAGTACATAGTTTTGGATCTAATCCTTTCATGTCATGGTAATCCCATGCAAATGCTTGTTGGTGCAACTTTAATAGGCTTGTAAGAGATAACTGTTGCTCTTGACTAAGCTTGTTATTAATCATCAAATGTTTCCCCTCTGAAACTTGAACTTGTGTGATCAACTCAATCATGGTTGTTTCACTGATTCTTGGCACTTTTACTTCATGTGGTAACAATGTATGAAGTATATCTATTGTTGTAGGAAATTCAGGTGTAGAAGAAGCTGGAAAAAGTATCTGTAATGGACATGCAGAACCAGATTCATGAGTGGGTGTTTCTTCATGCACTTCATAATGGTTTTGAATTATATGGGATAATATTTCATCTTCTTCTTGAAGCTGCATAAGAGGACTTCTTCCTATCATCATGAGCTATGCTACTAAATTGACCTCCTCGGCCTCTTCTCCAACATGTGGCCAGATGAGGTTGTCCATATCATGGGATGGTTGAGCAGGAGGATAAAGGAAAATATTTTTAGTGATTTTCCCATTATAAATAGTCATGTCCCCTAACTAACATCCAATGTAAGCATATGTTGTAGCTAACCACAACCTTCCCAAAATAATGGGATACCCTCCTAATGTATCTTTAAGAGAAAGGATCTTGAATTCAGCTAGATATACCAAAGAGTATATAATAACAACAAGGTCTTCAAATATACCATCTAGTTTGACAGTTGAACTGTTAGCAAGCTGCAAGATAGTAGAAGTAGGTCTCAAATTTTTAACATTCAGTTGTTGCAGGATATCCTTAGTCATCACATTGATACAAAATCCAAAGTCTATTAGGGAATTCTCTACTTGGATTTCATTTATAATGAATCCAACTATAGGAATACTTGGGTTAGTATACTTAGGAATAGTTACTTTCCCAAGCATGATATCTGCCAACTACCCCATCACACGAATAGTGGTGAGGTCCTTTTCTTCCTAGGATTTTTGAGACATGCTTCCTTAATTTCCTTACCATATATGCGAACATATTTATGGCCTAGAAAAAAGGTATCTTGACTCATATGTGTTTTAGCTAATCCAAAATATCAAAGGTTATTTCCTCCTTTTGCTTAACAACTTCTAACCTTTGAGGAAATGACGGGTTAGGATCAGACTACCAAACTGGTTTAGGATTCTTGGGAACACTTAACTGAGCAAGGATATTAGATAAATTTTAATGCTCCTCTTCTTTGACAAGAAGCTCAATTATAATAGGAGTGGAACGAGATGACAAAGTGGTTCCTAAACACAAATAAATATCACTCACTCTCACAAAATATGCAGGAAATTGGTTTCGATCTACAAAGTAGATTGGCTACTTAAGTGGTTTTTTATTTAGGTTGGGTGTGGGTTGAGCTAGAAATTGAGTAGGTCTAGGTGTGCTAGCATTTGAGTTAGGAGGAGGCATTATTTTAGACTATTGAGGCTGTTGCATGTTGTAGATACCGAAAATTGGTCTAGGCCTATGAGTACACATTCGACATAATTTTCTATAGTCCGTCATCTTGATTAAATAATGTTAATTATTTAACTACCTTTCTAACACATATTTCCTCTATTAATTAAATACCCCTTTTTAATTAATTCATTAATTCATAAATGACCTTTATTCAACTTGATTAATTAAATAAATCATATTTATTTAATTATGTCTCAAACTAATTAATTCTTCCCCCTTTATCTATCAATTAAATAATTTATTATTTAATTACCCCTTTATCATGCTTATTCTTCATAATTAAATATTTTTTATTTAATTATTCATTTAACCCCCTTTATCTATAATTAAATATTTATTATTTAATTATTCATTTTATCCTTTTCAAACAGTCAAATTAAATAAATTATCTTTATTTATTTAATTAAAGTCTCTTATTTTTGAATGTTGAATTAAATTAACATTTAATTCATTTATTAATTATTTTTGTCACATTCTTTTGTCAATCAGTTGACTAATCATTCACTCACCTTCTGACTCGAGATCTATTTTTAGTTCTCCAGTTATCTCCGGATTCAACACATGTTTATCTCTACGAGAAGACTCTCCATCACAACTAGTCGATTAACTAGTTCTAACTTGTGTTTGCATTTGAATGCATTATTCTTCAAGTTCTTACTTTGTCTTTTACATACAAATTCTATTTCTTCTATTTTTGAAGATTAAGATCTTGAACTCGTGTTCCAACTCATGTTCTATTTGAGATAGAACTCACATTGCATGGCATTAATCAATCTCATCCATCGATCTCTCTTTCAATCTAAGCTGATCGTTCAAAAACTCAAAATCTATAAATGGGCCTGTCATTATCATTATTTCTCCTCCCGAAATCATGCACTTTTGAGAAGAAACTTATCTTCAATATTTTTCTTAGACATTCGATGAAGTTATGCTTGCATTCAAACATAGAAATATGAGGGAAAGAATACAGAAAAGGAAAAATGGAGAAGAACAATCAAGATAATTCGAAGGAGTGAATGCATATTCGGTGAGAGCTTTCCATTAATTTGATTAGTTTATTATGTTTGATTGTTCGTTCTTTGTTGTTTGATTTAGATTATTATTTAGATTAGGATTAACATCATTTATTCTAGTTGCAGATATCTCATTCATGTTAGATCATTTAATCTATGTTACATTTGGTGAACTTGACATGAACATGCTTTAAAATTCGTATATCTTTTTGTCTTTCCATTTTTTTATTTTTTCGCTTTTTGTAGGTTTTCGTACGGTGCACCGTATCTATTCAACACACTGATGCATCTGTATCTATGAGCCACATCTGCTAAAATAGTGACACATCTATCAGTCTGCACTGCATCTGCGAAACTCCAAACCGCATCCACTTGTCAACAAATTACCGAACCGCATCTATGGCTCCAAAAGCTGCATCTGGCTGGTAAATATTTTTCACTTTTTTATTGATTTTCGTACATCTGCATTTTCTTTTATCAATTTTGTGTGATTTTCATTTTTTGCTAATGTTTGTTTTAGTTGTGTTAAGAGGGAATAACGTATTTTTTGCAGGATGAAGCATAGAAGAGAATTAAAAACCAAAGAAAATATTTTTTGTAGGACGAAACCCGAAGACAAGAACAATGAACTACTAATCAATTTGCATGTAGGACCTAATGCCTTTGTCTTTATTTATTTAGAAATTTTTTTGTTTGGTAAATAGATAACTATCGTGTGGATTAAAAAGAACTTTCTGTTTGGTAGATAGATAACTGTTGTTTGGATTAAAAAGAATCACTGTCTACTTTGTCTGGTGCGTTGCACATATTTGTCACCCTTACGATTTAGTATATCAGAGTATCCTCTCCCCTTGCATAGTCATGCAATCTTGGGTGTAAGAGAAACAGTTACTGACTCTAGAACTTGGGCCTATCTTGGTGGGAAAAAGTACTCCCCCCAAGACAACTCAGACGGGTAACACGCTAAAGCCAAGCGACTTCCACCCAGTATATAAAAATGGATTTCTAGAGAAAGCCTAGAAATTATGCTCACTATTCCGATGAGATGGACAGAAATGGACTCTCACCGACATTGGATAATGCCCCATGAATGTAATGCCCTTATTAAACACCTTGTTGTAGATTTACCAAAATCCTACCTACTTGTTGGCACAGCAGGGTCGGCCCTGTGATGATGTCTTACATTCTTATGGTTTATGTGTGGAAATGAGATGTATGTCATGGGATTTTCATGGGTATAGTAGCTTGGCTGCCCTATATAAGTGAGTGTCGTGGAGGGGAGCCAATGGGGTCAAGCTACTAGTCATTCGCCATAAATATGCGTAGCTGGAGAAATCCAAGTAAGAACTCAACAAGTATTGTCAAAAAGCCTAGGTTGTAAATGTTTTTTGAGTCTTAACAATTCTATCATCACAAACTGAAAATATATTGATTGCTATGTTTTTTTTCTACTGTATTCACCAAAATCTTGATCAACAAACAAAGTTAGTCAAAACAACTTTTGGGAAAATTTTCAACTGTCAAAAGAATGAGTCGCAACTATCAGTTTTAATGCCGCATCTGTACAAGTGAGTCACATTTGTTAGAGGAAAAGTTGCATGTGTCTATTAAAAAAATTCATCATTCACAATCTGGATATTACTAGCCGCAATTATCATATTTTGAGTCGCATGTGTGCATGCAAACCGCATCTGTCAATTTTCAAACCACATCTGTCTGTCAGAAAAAAATTAGGTTTACAGGGTCCATATTTAGAATGGCATGTGTATTGAAAATCTGCATTTTTCATAGGAAAAACTGCAACTATCAAAAACACCACATGCACAATTGAAAACCGCATCTGTTAAACTTTGAATTGCAACTGTTAGGTGAACCGCATTTGATTGTCAACAAAAAACTTTGAAAACCACAAACTGAGTCCGAAACATGATTGTCGCTATTTGCTTCTAGTTCTTAAGATCAACCTTGGACAAAAACTAATAATTTTTGCTCAAAAACCTTGCATCATTAGGTGTCATATACATCTGTCACAGTCAATGTCTTAGTCATAGTCATCCTAAGTTGCATACATATAGATACTTCCTAGGAAATTGCATATCATAGAATAGATAACTTTCCTCATCATTGGAAACGTTCATGTTCTGATTTGTCACAATCATTGAACCTAGTCACTTTAGTCCCATTTAGTGGATCTTTTCAGCTCAATAGTCTAGTTTGGAAAATTCACCTTGTCAACTATCCTTGTCCTACAATCAGGTTCCTTGGTCAAATACAAATCATTACATGCATTTATTCCATAGGTGGTAGGTTATACCCATCTTAGACTCATTTATCATCATAGTCTACTCAAAATTTTTCATATTGTTCATCCTATCATACATCATTTTAGTATATGTCTTTTTAGAAATCATTTTAGCAACATCATTTATTGTCAAGAAAATCCAAAAACATAGAAATAGGACATATCAGTTTTTAGACGTAGTCTGCATTATCCCATTTTGAGCAACTTTTTCATGGTCGAAAAAAGGTCTAAAAAGAAACATAAAGCAATGTCAGACCCCAACGAATTCATCAATCCATTCGAAAATCAACCATCAGGAAGTGAGAGACCCCACAAACCTTTGCTTGAAAAACACGTCACTAGAGACACACATGGACAAATTTACATTGAAGACATAGACACAGCAGTACAAGATCCTGAGTTTGCATCCTTTATGGATGAGTGTTTGGCAAATGATCCCCAATGATATCTAGCAAAGTTGCTAGCAGAAGGTGCCAAACTACCAATAGGATTTGATATTCATAATTTGCAAACACTCTTGATTCAACCAACACAAACTATCACGTCAAGTGTTTCTATTCCCCAAATTACCATAGCGATACCAACTAGCGTATCTACTCAAACATTGTCAATTGTAAGCACAATCCCATTCAACGTAACACAGGGTTTACAATTTACTGCAGGAGCAACTTCCTCCAACCCCTTTGGCACCAATACTACTAGTAAGCGATCCAAATTTGGAACGAGGATTCCTATACCACATCAGAACATGCAAACTGGAAATATTCCTATACCAAATCAAACCATTCAGATAGGAAATATTCCTATACCAAATTAGACCATTCAGATAGGAAATATCCCTATACCAAATCAAAAAATTCTAAGAGGATATATTACCTTGCCAAATCACAACCCGTCACAAAACATGGTATATAAGAACACCTACATTGATCTAAACAACGCAAACACCATGTCCTTGACACAAGTATATGTCCTTCAAAACCAAATGCAAACTCTTCAACAATAGATGGACATGTCTATGTTAGGCAAATGAACTATCTTAGTGCAAGACCTATGTCCATGTTCACTTGACAAGGCACTTTATATGACACCTTTCCCCCATGGATACATTATACCGATTTTTCCTAAGTATAATGGGAGGAAGAATCCTTTGGAACACATTAGATAATTCTCAATGGCATGCATGGACATATCATATGACCCCACATACTTGATGAGACTATTTCCATGAACCCTTATTGGGATAGGACTGGAATGGTTTTCTAAATTACCATATGGTATACGATCCTGGGGTGAATTAGCTGAGAAGTTTGTTGAACATTTTTCCTTTAACATAGACAATGAAGTAACAATAGAAACCTTGTGCCACACAACACAAGAAGATGGTGAAAATTTTACCACCTTCTTCCAGAGATGGAGAAGTCTAGCTAACAGATGTCCAGTTGAACTACCAGAAAAATAGAAGGTCACAATATTCCTTGAGAACATCAATCCAAAACTACAAAGTGATTTAAGGGTACACTGTTGTACTTCATTCCTAGACTTGGTACAAAAGGGCATCATCCTTGAAAAAGGACTTATAGACAAAGGAGAAATAAAGGTACTAGGCAGAAATTCGATTGTCCAACATCAGAATGCACCAAATGATAGAAACAAATTCTGGTCTAGAAACAAAAATGTTACAAATGATGACATGGTTGATGCTAAAAACATACATACGGGACCAGTCATCACACTTAGAGGTTACAACCAAAATCAAGACATGATGAATAGTCCAGATCAAATAGCCAATTATGTCCAAAATTCACAACAACAAAGACCACAAAGGAGATTTCCTACACGTGAATTTACACCTTTAGGACAACCAATCGAAACAATTTTCAAAGAGTTGATTAAACATAATCTCATCAAACCTTTGGAACCAAGAGAGTATGATCCTGGATAGTTCAAACCTTCATGGTGGGACGATAACTCTTTTTGTGACTATCATCAAATGAAAGGACACAACCTACAACAATGTTGCCAACTGAAGAATATTATAGAAGACTTTGTTGAAAACGGAATGATAGAGGTCGGTGGATAGAAAAATACCAAGAACAGTGATCATAAGGTCTTCACAGACCCGTTACATGACCACACAAAAGGAAAAGCCTCCAGTTTGGAACCTAAGAATAATCCATCAGCCAATTATACCAATACCAAGTATGACTACTGTAAAGGAACGATCATAAATCACCTCTGAGCCACAAATGAGAACGCCAATACCATCATCATTAAGAAGCATCCGAAATGTAATGTAAACACACGCAGAACTAAGATTACTATTCCGAGTCCTTCTTCCAAGCCACCTACACAAACTTCCAAGTTTAAGTACAACCTTCTTGATCAATTGAGTAAAACCCCCATGCAAATATCTATCTTGGAATTGTTGACTTTATCACCTGAGCATCGAGCCATTCTTGAAAAAGCTTTATAGAACATGACTATTCCTATAGACTTAGATGTCAATAATTTCAAAGAAATAATGGGATATTTGACCAACTCACATCATGCCACATTTTCCCAACAAGATTAATCATCTAAAAAGTCTGATCATAATGATCCCTTACATATTGAAGTCCTCATCCATCAAACCAAGGTCAGACAAGTCTTGGTAGATGGAGGAGCAGGTTTGAACCTGTGTACCCTAAAATTGGTAAAGGCATTAGGATTTTTAGAAGATTGCGTAGACACCTCTAAGAGTATAGTCATCAAGGCTTACGATGATGAGGAAAGATCATCCAAAGGATTTGTTACACTCCCTATCTGAATTGGCCCAACAATCATGAACACCAGCTTCCAAGTCTTGGATCTCACCCTTCCATACAACTTGTTGTTAGGTAGACCTTGGATACACACAATGAAAGTTGTACCTTTAGCATATCACCAATGTCTTAAGTTCATGTATAATGGCACAAAGATCATGATTGATGGCGATCCAGATCCTTTTCAGTATTGTACAAGCCTAAGGGAAATTACACAACAACAAGTACCAGTTAACCAAGAAGCTTCATCATCCAATTTATCCCTATATGTTGACCCATCACATCTTACTAAGTCCATTTCATTCAAACCACCATCATCCACTCCTAAGCTTGAGATCCAAGACAAGGGTTGTGGTGAATATAATATAAAGGCATCATACTGTGTCAATCAACTGATTCCACCTAAGGCATATGGCTTACCCATGGCAGATAGAAGACAGTCAATGGTCACATTCTATGTTCCCCCTACAATGACATTGACCAAATGGGGAGTTAAGTGAAGAAATTGTGGATCTAGATGATATTAACTCCTGGTTGTATCAAGAAGACAATGCATACCCCTCCCCACCTATTCAAATAGCTAAGGACCAATATGGAAAAGGTTTTAAGATAATGCAAAATGAAGGCTATGACGGGCACAATGGGTTAGGACTACATCAAAATGGAAGGATGGAACCAATCACTATCTCACCATGACCGAAATACCTAGGGCTAGGGTTTCAACTGCTTAGACTTGGGTTTCCTAGTACCTCATCACCATTTCAAGAGGAAGTGAGTGCTTGCACAGACATCAAGATATCGCATGAATCACTTCCCCAAGTTTATGACAAACCTCTAGTTTACGATGAACCCCCTAACTCAAGTGATTGTGAATGGGATTCCCTTTCCTCTACCAGTACTATGAACATAGATGCTCTATTTGGAGAATTGGACCTAAAGATAAAACTTGTACCAAAGCTATCTAGTCCCCATCATAGGAAACACTTTCCCAAAGAAGAATGGCAAAAGAACTATTATTGGGAAACCCTTGATCCTGCATCTTGGGCACCTGACAAACCATCTTCTAACTATTTAGCCCTTACTATAGTCCCACATTAGAGTTTACCTACCCCTAGGAAGAAGAACAAGAAGGAGTTAGTCCAAAAATTTTGTGACCATGTCAACCATTCTATAACTCACCTTGTTAGCAGCTACCTTTAAAAACTTCGATGATGACATGCCCCTTATATATCCCTAACTTATCGACTGGGATCAACAAGGTACACCTATCATAGATACATTCAAGAACGATGAAGAAATTGTTGAGTTCATGGGAATTAGAGAAGGCATACCAAGAGGGGACCATAAAGTAGGTTTTACCATAGACTTGGACGATAAAGCATATTTTGGGGAGTCTATTTACACCTCTAGTCACAAAAATGAGAATAAAAATAAAAAAGACAATGAAAAGAAAAATGATGAGTCCCTAGGTGAAAACTGAAAGGCACCTTTGGACAAAGAAACAATCAAAATAAAGGACATATCTGAGGGTGAAAACCTCTTAGAGGCATCCAAGGATAGAGGTTTAAATATTCTCCCCATTGAACAAGAAAAGTCACCGATGCTAGTAGAAGATTCTATTGAAGTCAACATAGGTACAAAAGAGAATCCTCGGAAGGTATATTTTGCAGCTTCTTTAATAGAGACAGAAAAACCTGAGTTTAAGGACTTCTTCACAAAGAGATAGATAAACTTTGCATGGTCTTATGCTGACATGCCTGGGTTGGATCCAGACCTAATATTGCACCATTTACCACTACACCCAGGTATTAAGCTAGTCAAACAAAAGTTACTTAAAATACATCTGCAAATTGCTCTATTGGTCAAGGCGGAACTTAAGAAACTCTTGGATGTAGGATTCATAAGGATGATAGACTATGCATAATGGATATCAAATCTTGTACCAGTGACTAAACCAATTGGGGGCATTCACATTTGCACAGAATTTAGAGATATCAACAAGGCATGTCCTAAGGATGAATTCCCTTTGCCGAATATTGACATGATAGTAGATTTTACACTAGGATACGAGATGCTATCCCTCATGGATGGTTTCTCTAGATATAACCAAATTAAAATAGTAGTTGAAGACCAACACAAGACAACTTTCACGTGTCCATGGGGAACATACTGTTGGAATGTTATGCCATTTGGGCTTAAGAACATAGGAGCTACCTATCAACAGGCAATGACTATGATTTTACATGAATTTGTACATACTCTCATGGAAGATTATGTAGATGACATTATAGCTAAATCAGAAACAAGGGAAGATCATTTGAAGGTTTTAGACAAGATATTCCAGAGGCTAGAGAATTACAATGTCAGGCTAAATCTAAAGAAGTGTCTTTGGAGTGAAATCGGGGAAACAGTTAGAGTATATCATTTCCCAAAGAGGCATTGAAGTAGATCCAAAGAATATAATAGCTATCATAGAAATGCCTCCTCCAATTAGCATTGGTAAACTCATAACCCTACAGGGAAGATTACAGTCAATTAGGCATTTCATAGTACAACTGGTAGATAAAATATACCGATTTCAACATCTACTCAAGAAAGGAGTACCATTTGTGTGGACACCTAAATTTCAGGAAGCCTTCCAACAAATCAGAGACTATTTGCTCACTCCACCAGTCTTATTGCCACCTACAGATGGAAAACCATTGATACTATACATTTCAGCAACTCAGTCGGCATTAGGGGCTCTTCTCACACAAAATCATGATGAAGGTCATGAGAGAGCAGACTATTACATCATTCGTACCTGTAATGATGGATAATTCTCCTTCAATGTTTAAAAGTGGATTAGTAACACCTGCAAGTCAATAAAACATCAAACAATAGAATCCATAAGAAAAATAATGAGAAATGGAAGAAACTAGAAAGGTCTCACCCATTTAATACTCCATGGTTGACTTCCATTGCACCTCCTCAAGCTTGTTGCTGATGATGGATGCCCTCAAATTTGTGAGCAAACTCTATGTGCCTAGCCTTAGCAAAGCCTTTGAAGGATTTATGAAATGACTCTTTATGAAAACTAGAATTTTACTTCTATTATGCAAATATTAATATAAGCCTAAGATATGAGAATGCCAAAATAATAATAGATTAACTGATGATCCCCAAAAATGAGATCAAGATTGTCATTTTATAGAAAATACAATCTTGAACGGATGGATGAGATGAGACATTGATAAATGCCCTAGAATCAATGGTCAAGATTCAAGTTGACAACTCTCAATTAGGGTTAGGGAAACAATCCCCAAATGTGTAAACAAGATTTAATTTAATAAATTAAATCAACGGTGGAGAATAAATGTGACCTTGAGATGAAATTAGTAAAAATCAAAAGATAAGGGGATGAGATTTTAGAAAATCAATAATTTTAGCAATTACTTGATTTGTAGAAGAATATTTTTATTTTGAATTAAATTAATTCAAAATAGGGATTTTGTGAGATAAGAAGTAATTGATTTTTGAAATTAATTACTAAATGAAGAATCGGTTAATCATGTGACGTTTTTAAATGATTTGTTTTATTTAAAAAAATAGAAGTGTCACATACAACAATTAAATAATTAAAAATAATTATTTAATTCAGAAGAAGTAGTTAATTAATTAAATAAATTAGTAAATCTATTTAATTAAGAGGATTTAGGAATTAGTGACATATTAAATGAATATATTTAAAATATATTTATTTAATAATTAAGAGGATATTAATGATAAGGAATAATTAAATAAATGAGACTTTATTTAATTATGAGATGACTTTGATAATTAGTGACATTAAATAAATAAATAATATTTATTTATTTCATAATCATGAAGAATGAGAGATTATGAATTAATGAAATAATTTTGAATTATTTAATTAATAGTTGAATATGGGTTAGAAACATAATTAAAATGTTATAATCATGTTATGACAAAAGGTGGTAAAATAGTGGTCGCAGGCCTAAGTCATTTTTAGGTGTCTACATTTTCCCCTCTTTGTCAAAATGTAGCTTGTTGCATTGTGGCAAAGAAAAAAAATTCAGAATATGCCCCAGTGAAGGTATGGAGTGCCTATGCCCCCTCGGGAAAATTTTTGAATTTCGACCCGGGGTCAGAAAAATTTGGAAAATATCCCGACTAATTCAATTAATGACTAGAAAAGTGATGGCGCGATCTGTTTCCAAAATGGAGGACGTTGAGCTAGTTAAAATTTCCATCAAAGATGGTCCAATGAGCCTCCAATAGAACCTACTAGGTCAAAACCCTAATTTTTAGCCTATAAATAGGTTGAAAAGGTCAATCCAAGTGTCATTTGTTCATTTGTCATATAGAACTTTCAGAAATCGGAGCTCAGAGAGACAATGGTGATTCCAATGACTACCCACCATGGATACCACATGCAGACATTCCGACAACCCAAGGGCGCAGAGGCACTGGTAAGTACCCTACCCTGCTTGTCATTTTTTTGCATTTAATGCATTTATTACGATTTTAGAGGGGTCTAACATATGCGTTGTGATGCAAATGATGTTGCGTAAACCATAAACGCCTTCACGTTTGATGCATTTGATTGTGTCACAATGCAAGTGCAATGGGTAGGTTAGGATTTTTGTGTGATTGTGCATCTACAAGGGGAAACGACACAAATGCTAGGTTGCGATGCAAGTGAGGCTTTTGCAACGCATATGCCATTTTATGATGCAAGTGCCAAGTCAAATGATGCATTTTCCAAATTGAAACATAATTTTCATAAATGATGACACATTCATTGTTAGATTGCATATTTGATAGCTAGAACAATGCATTCATTGTTAGGTTGTGCACTTGCTAGTCAAAATGACACATTTGACATATTGCAACCCAATTGTCATGCGCAGAGCCACAATTGACTATTTGTGACGCATTTGTGGTCAACGTGATGCAATTGTAGTTTGACCAAAGTTAACTTTTGTTGACTTTTTTCCGAGATTAGTTTAGATGCACCCTTGATGTGTCAATAATAGTAACATTTCCACAATGTTGCTCAATATGTGCTAATCCTTGGCCTTTCTTGTGCAAAGTCGGCTTGTGCCGATTTATACCCGAGATTTTTGACTGATGACATACACCTTTAGAGATCACTTGAGCAATAGACAGAGGCAACGGTTGATGGCACTAGGGTTGTATCATGTCACCTATATGCCCATTATTTGGGAAAATAGGGGTTTGTTGATAGCTCTTTGTGAGAGGTGGCATTCAGAGACCTGTTCATTTCACCTGCCTACTAGAGAGGCGATAGTGACCTTGGAGGATGTCTACCATATTGTCTGCATTCTGATTAGTGGAGAGAGAGTTACCTATGATCCATACCGAGGGCGATAGGCCCTATCAAAGATGTATGATGGTGCTGATGGCAGAGGTGTCGGGGTAGAGATGGAGGCAGGGGAGGAGGAGGCAGAGATGGGGGAGATGGAGGAGGTGGGGGAGATGGAGGGGGTGGAGGAGATGATGGGGGTGGAGGAGATGGGAGGGGTGCAAGGAGGAGGAGGGATGGCAGAGGGTGGAGGCAGCCCAGGAGAGTCAGGAAGAGAGTGGGTGGTGTACCATTATCACCCATTCAGGAGGAGGGTGAGGAGAGAGAGCAAGAGGGGAGGGTTGAGGAGGTCAGAGGTGGAGAGGAGGAGGTGGAGGAGGAGAAGGATGAAGCAGATCAGCAACTGTAGGAGCGTATGATCTTCGGAGATGATGAGGGTGACAGATCACCCATTTTGCCTATTGATGCCACTATTGATCAATAGATTGTAGATTTGTAGAGTAGATTTGATGCAGCCTTGTCTTAGAACAAGGCCTTGGCAGCGGAGTTAGAGATCACCTAAGTGGAGAGAGATCAGGCTGTTCTCTGATGACAGGAGTCAAAGCGGTGGGTGATAGAGTTCACAGAGCTATGTTTAGGGCAAATAGGAGACATGGCCAGGGAGCTAGCTAGGATGGAAGAGAGTAGGGGGCGATACAGGGTATTATATGAGTAGGTCATTCCACCAGATCGATGAGACCCAGGTTTGTCTCGATCCTACAGTAGGACAGGCAATGGCATCGAGACACATAGTAGCAGTAGATCTCATAGCAGTAGTCACACCAGTGTTGGGGGGTCCACTGCATCAGGGCAATCATCAAGCCATAGATCACATAGTTCGCACAGGCATTTGTCAGGCCATAGTCATAGGTTAGAGCATGGGCACAGATCAGTGTCCTCAGGGCAGCAGACAGGGGAGAGTCAGCCTCCTATTACTGATCCTATAGGATCTCAGAGTGAGACACAGGAGAGGACACCTATTTAGGTCACTTTTCACTTGATGGGTCATCCACGGTCACCTCGCAATTCACCTCCATGGGATGGAGGAGGGCCATCCTAGGACTTGCTTTTAGACACTTGTATATTTTGATATTTGAACCTGCGAGCTCCATTTTTGGGATATCATATGACTCTATCCTGTGACATGACATGTTTTTGAGATTATATATATATGCAATGCAGTTTTGATGTAGCCTATATGATGTTATGTGTTATGGTATTATAATGCTTATGTTTATGGATGTGGTTATGTATGCATTGTGTCATGTGATGATGATGTGATTCCTATATGCTGATGCAAATGTTTATTTATGATGCTTATATGTTGATGCAAACGATGGTTTTATGATGTGAGATGGATGAATGATAGCGTTTATGCAATGTGAATTATGGTATTTGATTTATATAGATGTGAATATGAAATGCTTATTCCATTATGTATGCAACTTTGTTTTTTTGTATGTCATAGGATATCATCAGAGAATGAAAGAAAAAGAAGGCAAAGATGGATGTTAGTGCGAAGAAAGATATGCATGTTAGTGTGGAAAAATAAATCCTTCAAAGCTTTACTATAGTGTTATTCTAGTTATTGCTCTTTAATCATCATTGGGAAAAAATTTCATGGTGGTTGACAAATACTATGATATGACATAGATCAAATAGTGTGCAAATTGAACCATCATGTAGATCAACAGTCGCAAATAAAGGATGATCATGACTCATGCAAGGAACACAATTGCCCCTAGTCACTTTGTCATGACCAACCACTAGAACAACCAAACTAATCATGAGACATCATTGCTTCTCTAAATCCTGATGATAGGACATCCTTGAGAAACTAGCCACATGATAGTAAAAAATAGACAGTAGAATCATCGTACTACGTCGTTGCTTCTCTAAATCCTGAAGTCAGGACATCCTGGAGAAACTAATAGTAGAGTGATAAGTAGACAAGGATAATCATCATGGTATGTCGTGGTTCCTAGGACATAAGTAACTAATATCATGATAATCATCAAAAGATAGAAAAAATTTTGCCAAGTGTTTTAATGTCAAGTGTTGCCAAATGTTGAGAGATATCAAATTTAGGAAGGACACATCCTGAGTGACGTTGATATCTAGGAGATCGATTTTTAGAGTTAGGAGAATCCATCAAAAATGCCAGGTGATGATGACAATGCTTAGGAAGGACACATCCAGAAGCATAAAGAAATTGACGAGAGTTGCTCTTCAGAAGGACACATCTGAAGAAAAACCCAAAATTTTGCTAGGTTAAATTGCCTTGATAGGATTTTGAATACATGTCTTTGCTGGCATGCTGAATTGACTGAAAGTGCTTGACGAAGTAGATTTCTGATAGAATGATAGCTGGAGATTGACATAAGATTTGCTTGATTTGAAGATAGTTTGAGGTGTGTGAAAATGTTGTACCATGAACACTAATGGATTGACCTAGTGTGGCCTCGGGGGTCCATCGATTGATGGCCTTGCCTAGGTCATGCACTCAGAGACCTCATAGTTCGACATGACCTATGACATTTTTTGAAGGACAGAAGCTTGAATCATGATTTTATTTTGAAAAACCTAGAAGGACTGACCTAATGTCTTGGGGATTCAAAGATGAATCTTGCCTACGTAGCAAATGCGCAGAGACAATGTAGTTCGGACTAGGATGAAGATTGATTGATGTGATCGATTGAATTGATTAGATTGACTTTGATCTTGGATTTTGACATTGATTTGGATGTTTTTGTATTTTCTCAGGATGTTTGCAAATTTTTAGGTCTTTTTTCAATACGTTTTCACATTTTTAGGAATTTTTTAGGACTTTTTCCAAACTTTTAGGATTTTTTCAAGACTTTTTCACATTTTAAGGATTTTTTCTCAACTTTTTAAGAATGCAGGATCATGCACGACACCCACTGCAATTGCATGATAAAGGTCTTGCCCCTAGATAGAGAGGGGATTATCTGAGTCCAATCGTATGGAGATAGGTAGACACAAGGCAAAGGCAAGGATATGCAAGGGATGATGTCAACCAAATGCTAACCATGGTCGGAATTGATAGTTATTAGGATGGATGTCATGAATGTGTCAGGCCTTTGTGATTATGACAAATGGATAAAGGTCGATTTGAGTGACAGTAGATGGCGAAGCAATGATTGACTACGCATGGCACCTGTTTGCTAGGTTTTCACCATGGTACTTATCCAAAGCACCTATTTGCCAGGTTTTCACTATTGGATGAATTCATTTCTTTTTACTATTTTTTCCATTTTTTGATTTTTTTGGTGTCACCAAGACGCCTGTTTGCCAGGCTTTCATCAAGGGATATTTTTTCTTTATTTTTCATTTTTTTTGTATTTTATAGGTTTTAGCCAAGCCCTCTGATGCTATGTGTAGAACTTTCTTAGATGTAAGTTGTTAATGTGTTCTATCAGCTGTTCTCCATTAGGTGTGGCCAGCTGATAAGCTCTACAACCAAATGTGACAGTAATGATATAAGGACCAAGCCAATTAGCCTCAAACTTACTAGGCTTTTCATGGTCCACCTAATTTCTGGGGTTCTACATGAGAACCAAGTCACCAATTTCAAACTTTCTCACCATGACTCTCTTGTGATAGCTCTAGCAGAGATGATTTTGATATGCTTGTAAATGATTTAAGGCAATTTTGTCGTCTTTCTTGTAACATTTCTAGCTCATGTAGGCGAGTATGTTTGTACTCTTCATCATCAATCATTCATTTCAAAGAGAATCAGAGAGAAGGAATTTCGACCTCGATGGGTAATATGGCCTCAGATCTATAGACTAGGGAAAATGGAGTGGCACCAATGGGGGTACGAATGCTAATACGATAGGCCCATAAAGCAAGATTAAGTTGTAGGTGCCAATCTCGGCCAGCATCATTGATGGTCTTCTTTATAATGTAAAGAATTATTTTATTTGACGCCTCAGCTTGGCCATTACCTTGTGGGTAATATGGTGTGGAAAAATGGTGTTGGATGTGGAATCACTCACAGAGTTCATGAACGTCCTAATTTTTGAATGGACTGCCATTATCTGTGTTGATGGATTGTGGGACACCATATCGGAAAATGATGTAATTTAGGATGAACTTGGATATTTGTTTACCGGTGATGTAAGTGAGAGGGAGGACTTCAATCCACTTAGTAAAATACTCAGTGGCGGTGATTATGAATTTATGGCCGTTAGAAGAGGATGGATGGATCTTACCCACGAGGTCGAGTCCCCATTGTGCGAAAGGCCATGGAGAAGTGATCGATCTTAATTCCTATGCAGGTGCATGAATTAGGTCGCTATGCACTTGGCATTTCTGACATGTTCTGACAAACTGAAGAGCACCTTTTTCCAATGTCAGCTAGTAGTATCCCAATCTGGTGAATTTCCTAGCTAAGGTTGGACCACTCGAATGAGATCCACATATACCCTCATGTACTTCTCGTAAAGTCATTTGGGCTTCTTCAGTGTCGAGACAATGAATAAGGGTGTTATCAAAGCCATGGCGGTATAAGGTGTCATTCACAATGGCATGTCTAGCCGCTTTTCGGATAAAGGATTTTCGTTGGTTGTTGGACAGGTTGGGTGGGAGGGTTTGGGATTTAAGATAGTCATATATGTCTTGATACCAAGGTGAACTAGGACCAACAATCTCACACACCATTTAAGACTCTAGAATATTGTATGCAGGCATCAGTAGCTATTCCACTAAAAATTCAAATTGTGACACATTCTTGGGGATGTCTAGGAGAGATCCAATGGTAACCATTGCATTGACTACCTTATTTTGTGTCCTTGGGATTTGTTCAAATGCAATCATTTTGAAATAAATCAAGAAACTATCCACCATTCGATTGTAGGGAAGCAACTTTTCATCTTTTGTGTCATAGTCATCATTCACTTGATTGATGACTAACTGGGAATCCCCGAATACGAGCAATGTCTGAATTTTCCATTTAATTTCTATTTTGAGACTTGTGACCAATGCCTCATATTCTGCAATACTATTTGTACAAGGGAAGGAAATCCAAAATGATTTAGGAATTGAATCCCCTTGTGGTGTGATAAATAATATGCCAGCTCCTGAGCCGTGACCAGTGTGGGACCCATCAAATTATAGTTTCCATGGTAAAGCTGGTTCTGCGTGAAAAATAGACTCATTCAGAAAATCAGTTATCAGCGAATGAGTGCCTTGGATTGGTGCATCTGCTAGTTGATCTGCTATTACTTGACCTTTTATTGCTTTGCGTTCCACATATTGTATGTCATACTCGCTTAATATCATGACCCATTTTTCCAAATGGCCTGTTAATGCTGCTTGACTCAAGAGATATTTTAATGGGTCAATCTTTGCTACCAAATGTGTTTGATGGCTCAACATATAATGTCTTAATTTTTGTGCCATGAAAATAACTACAAGGCATTCCCTTTCAATGGTTGTGTAGTTGAGCTCATATCCAATTAGTGTGTGGCTGATGTAGTATATGGCTCTTTCATTTTCTTCATGGTCATTTTGCACCAATAATGCCCCCAATGCATTTGTCGTTACAGAGACATACAAGATTAATGGTTTTCCCTCAATAGGAGGCATCAACACTGGTGGTTTCAATAGATATTCTTTTATTTGTTCAAAGGCTATGTGGCATTTATCCATCCATACAAAATGAATGATTTTGTGTAACAGATATTGAAATGGTTGACACTTGTCTACCAACTGTGCGATGAAGCAGTGAATAGATTGCAATATGCCTTGAAGTATTTGCAACTCACTAATTCCTTTTGGTGGAGGCATGTCTAGAATTTCCTTTACTTTTGCTGGGTCAACCTCAATGCCTCGCCGTGAAACTATGTATCCCAACAGCTTGCTTGAAGTGACTCCAAAGACACATTTCTTTGGGTTCAATCGAACCTTGTAATCCTCAAGCCGTCTAAAAATTTTGTCCAAGACTTTGAGATGTTCCTTCCTTGTCAAATATTTTTCCAATAGGTCATCTACATAATCTTCCATTAGGATATGCATCATGTCATGGAAGATTGTTGTCATAGCCCCTCTGGTATGTGGCGCCTGCATTCTTTAGGAAAAAAGGCATGACATTCCAATAGTATGTTCCCCAAGGGCAAGTGAATGCCATTTTATGTTGATCCTTTGTTGCAATTCGGATTTGGTTATAGCTCGAGAAACCATCCATGAGAGATAGCATCTCATATCACGTCGTGAGGTGAACAATCATGTCTATATTTGGTAAGGGGAAGTTATCCTTTGGGAAGGCCTTATTTAAATCTCTGAAATCTGTGTAGATATAGATTTGTCCATTTGGCTTTGTAACAGGAACAATATTGGATATCCAATCAGCATAGTCTATTGACCTTATGAACTCAGCATCTAGTAACTTCTTTAGTTCATCCTTGACAAGTAGTGTAATCTGTGGATGCATTTTGTGCAACTTTTATTTGACCGACTTGGTTCCTGGGATTAAAGGAAGATGATGTAGAACCAATTTGGGATCAAGGCTTGGCATGTCAGCATATGACCATGCAAAGTTAAATTTCCTATATGTGAAGAATTGTTTAAATTCAGGTTTTTCTTTGTCTGACAATGATGCGGCCAAGAGAATCATTTTGGAATTCTCTGGTGTGGCTATGTTAACTTCCATTGTGTCCTCAATGAGCATAGCTGATTTTTCCTGTGTTATAGGGAGAAAGTCTAATCCTCCATCCTTAGGTGCCTCAGAGAGGTTTTCACCTTCGAATATGTCCTTCGTTTTTACTATTTTACTGTCAGAAGGTGCCTTGTGGTTTTCACCTAAAGACATTTCTTTTTCTTTTTTATTCTTTGTATTTTTGCGACTAGAGGATTGCACAGTCTCCTCAAAGTAAGCTGCACAATCTAGATCAATGGAGAACCATGTTTTATGATCACCCCATGGAATACCTTCTCTTAGCCCCATGAATTCTGCAATTGCCTCGTCATTCTAAAATATGTCCATCACCAGCGAATCTTGTTGGTCCCAGTCGATCAGTTGTGGGTAAACAAGGGGGATCCCATTGTCAATGTTGGTAAAGGATGGGGAAGATGTGGAAAGTGTGAAAATTCATGCCTTAAGTGCAAAGGAAAAGTTTTCAATTTCCACTTCCATGTCTGATGCAATGGATGGTCCATACTCTGAATTAGATAAATTGAATTCAAAATCATAATATGGGATAAAATTATCAACATCGTGACTAGTGGTTGACATTTCAGAAGTATGGATAGTGGGCTCAGATAGGTTAGGCTCATGGGTGGGCTCAGGAATGGGGTGGGATGATTCAGGTATTGTCGATGACACCTTGTGTTCTTCTAGATTCCAAGGAATGCTTACCCATTCCTTATTTTTGGAATGTTGGTCAATAGGGTCTATGTTATATTCCTGTCGGAATTTTTCTTCAAAGGACAGTTGGTGTGGTTCAAAGAATAGTTCATCAATGTCATAGTCACTGACGGTTTTGTTAGATCCCCATTCCCATTCATGTGAGTCAGTTTCGGTAAGGGATTCTTCACATGTATCAATACTTTCCGTAGCCATTACAACCTTACTTGAAATTTCATGTGTACGTTGATCGTTAGTTTTGAATTGGTCAAACCCTAGCCCTATATTCCTTGGTCTTGCAATCATGATAATAGGTTCTCTTCTTTTGTTACTGTTCTTTCCAAGACCGCTTGTGCTATCAAAACCTAGGGCTTTGCATATATCATAGCCTTTGCCATAGAGATGCATCAGTAGTGGAGATAACTCTGTTGGGTCCTTGTAGATCTAGTTATCTATGTCAATAATGACTTCATTCCCCATATCGCCCCACCGTGTAAAAACACTTTTTAGTGGATCCTTGAAAGTTGTTTTGGGCTCAACTGCAAAACATGGTCTACCATAGACTTTAGGTAGCTTCAGTATTGTAGTGATACAGTAAGTTGTATTCAATTTAAACTCTCCACAACCAAGGTCCTGGATCTGAAGGTCTTTACTTGGGATGGAGGCCGATGAAGATGGTGTGGTAGAAGGTGATGGAATGGATGATTTTGTGAGTTTCGATGGGTCAATATATTTGGATGAGGTGGAAGATGGGGCTTCCTGATTGATGGGTACCTAGTGCTCGGCAATGGCTCACAGGTTGGTACAGTATTAAAATGGATCGAGATCTCTTGGGATAGTGATCTTAGTACCATCAAAAGGGAATTTGAGGCATTGGTGGTATGTGAATGGAATAGCCTGTAGAGCATGAATCCATGGGAAACCAAGTAATATATTATAGTGTATGTCATGATCTAGGACCTGGCATATTGTATCTATGATAACTGGTCCTACCCGACATGGAATTGTAATAATGCCTTTAGAAGTGCGTTCTTCATCATCGTATGCCTTGATGATGATGCTATTGCTAGAATCTACACATGCATCAGAGAAACCAAGAGCTTTGACCAATTTTAGAGAGTAGATGTTCAATCCTGCTCCACCATCTACTAGGACTCATCTAACCCTATGCTTGTGGACAAAAACCTCAATGTGAAGGGCATCATTATGTGATGGTTTGGGTGAGGAATAGTCACTGTCTGAAAAGGTGATGTAATGAGGTGAAACCAAATATCCGACCATAGTCTCAAAGTGGTTGACGTTGATGCTAGTTGGGATGGATGAGTCTTGCAGTACTTTATCTAGGATGGCCTTATGTGTAGGTGAAATACGAAGCAGTTCGAGAAGGGATATTTGAGCTAGTGTTTTATTCAACTGCCCAATAATATTGAACTCCAATTTTGTGTTTGGTTGTCTAGCGGATGGACCAAGTATGGTGATTTTTGATTGTTGTGCAGAAGGACCTAGGATGGTGACCTTGCCTTTATGCATGGTTACATTGCATTCCGGGGCCTTTTTAATGGTAATGGTATTAACACATTTATCTTCATCAGCAGTGCAAAGATTGTTGATAATAGTACCATCGGGATAATTGTATGTAGGATGGATAGTATTATAGGCCGAATAGATGTGGTTGGCCTGATTGCTGGTATTCTTTGTGCTAGATGAGGAAACTTTACCATGATCTTGCAGTGGGTTTTCATGTATGGTATGATCCACATTAGATGTAAATGATTGACCACCCAACTTGATGGTGTGGTTCTCTATGAGGTCTTGCACCACATTTCGCAATTGATGACAAGAGTAAGTTTTGTGCCCTTTGGCACGGTGGTAATCACAAAATAAACTGTCATCCCACCATGACGGCTTGAACTGACCAAGGTCATACGGTTTTGGCTCTTCCAGTGTTATGACATTGTTTTGAAGAAGTTTCTTCAAGACAATTTCAATAGGTTCACCCAAAGGGGTGTATGTGCGTTTTTGGAATTGTCGAGGTTGACGCAGTTGCCTTTGATTAGATTACACATGATTGCTTTGGATAGCATTGGTAGTTGGTGTCAGTGTAGTTACAGGTGCATTTTGATTTTGTAATCCTTTGATTGTGAGTACATGACCTATTGCATTGATGGTTTTTTCATCAACTACACTGTCGTTTGTGATGTGCTTGTTCTTAACCCAGTATTTGGTTTTGTCATTTGAGCTACTTGGGTTATTATTTGTGGTGGTGTTGATGGTTTTGCCACCATATTTTAATTCACCTTTGGCAATCAAGGCTTTCTCAAGTTGAACACCCTTTTCAACAAGGTCAAAAAAGGTGGTGCAACAATGGACTTGTAAGCCATACCTTAGCGGTCCTAGGAGAGTTTGTACAAACATCGTGACTTTCTCCTTTTTAGGTATTTCTATTGGACATTTGCTTGCTAAGGTTCTCCATATTTGAAAGAATGGAATGAAAGTCTCTACTACATCCTCTTGGGTAAGTCTGCATAAGGAGGCAATGTCAATATCTGTGTCAATGTTATAGGCATATTTTTCAACAAACTTGTTTGCCAATTCATCCCATATTTTGATTCCATTAGGCAAAATTGAGAACCATTCTAGTGCATGACCTACGAGACTTCTAGAAAAGAGTCTCATGAGATAAGTTTGCTCATATGTAATGTCCATGCAACTAGTGGTGAATTATCTTATGTGTTCAATGGGGTTTGTTTTTCCTTTGTACTTGGGAAAATGAGGTACCACATATCCATGAGGAAAGGGTGGAATATACAAGGTTGTGTCAAATGGATATGGACACAAGTCATGTGACATGTATGACTTTTTTTTGGATTGTTGTAAGGTATCCACTTGTGTTTGAAGAGAAATGAGTTGGAGTGTGAGTGCTTCCACCATGGGATGGTTGGTAGCATTACCTATTTTGGTGATAGGGGAAACTTAAGTCTCCAACTGTTCTGATGAGATGTGTTGATTTGGAATGGGTTGTCGGTGAGAAAAATGAGTGTTTTAATTAGGTGGTGGTTGGAAATGAGTGTTTTGATGAGGGATGTGTTGTTGTGTATGGATTTGAGAGGCATAAATGGGGATGTGATATCCTACCATGTTGGATTGAATTTGAGCACCTTGTTGGTTTTGATTTTGTTGATGTCCAAATGGACTGAAGGATTGAGCACCTCAATTTCCTTGCCCAAATAAGAGATTGTGGCCTTGAGGAATGTTGGTGTTTTGGGTCATAGGAATGCTAGTATTAACTTGTGAGGAAGTAGATTGGGTGCCTTGTATGGCAACTCTTCGTTTATTTCTCCCAAAAGGGTTGGATGAGCTGGTTGCCATAGTATTTGAAGAACCTAATAATAGGTTTGCTAATGTACTCATGGAACTAGATGTAGTTCCAAAGAGGTTTGATGTGGTTTCCCCCATTATTTGGGAAGGGATGGTGGATGTTTGTTGGGGGATGGATTGTGATGTGGTGTTGTTTTGGGAAGATTATCCCCCAATAGATGTTGTTTTGGTTGTGGTGGTAGTATGACCAAGGGAGGTAGCATTGATTATATTGATGAAATTTTGTGAAGAGGCTCCCATGGAAGGATTGTGTGATGGTGGAGTGGGAGAAGTTACTCTAAGAGTGTTAAGATCAAATCCCTTTGGTAGCTTAGCCCCTTGGTCAAGGAGCATAGCTAGGAATCTAGAAGAGTCATTTAAGACTACTTCTTCTACAAAAGAAGTAACTTCTGGATGTTGGGCATCAGCTAATATGTCTTCTTCAAAGACTTCCCCATTTTCATCCCATCAGATAAATGGTTCAAAAATATGTGATGGAGATGATGGGATGTTCATTTCACTAAAAGGATTGATGTTGGAATTTCCCATGTCAAAACAAGGATTTTTCATGGCATTAGGGAATTAATCCATGCCAGTTGTGAACTCAAGAAAGATGGTGTCTTGTCTAAAGGAATCCATGAGTATTTTCTTTTTCTATAATCTAGTTTCAACCATACAAGGTTTTGCTCAACTTGGGATGATGGAGAGAATGATCTAAGTATGATACTATGTTTTTTGGTTTCTTTGAATTTTTGAAGAATGCTATGAAATGCAAGTGAGACTAAAGACTTGTGAATGTAAAATGGTGTGATACTAAATGGAGATGCCAAGTGATATGCAACTAAAGGAGTCTAAGATGTACTTACTAGTGAGGGATCTAAAGAGGACAACTTGGGAAAACAAAGTTTTTTTGTAATGATTAAAGTTTGGAAGACCAATGGACCATAAAAGGACTATAAAGAGGACAAAGTGAAGTCTCCACACTAGACTATTGAGTGGGAAATAATTCACAATTTTTTTGACAAAGTGACAAAGATAATTGGGTCTAATGATAACCTCCTATTGAATGCAAAGCTTTGACAATGAATGGTAAGAGTCAACTCCTAAAATATGCAAAATTAAGTGTCTAAGGAGATGGTGAAGATATAAATGCAATCTAATGGACTAGAAAGGGAACCCTATTGTGATCCTAAGATGGTACCTAAAATGCAATGTTTAATGACAGTTGAGCAATTCAGATTCTAGTTTGAGCTATAACAGTGAAGGAAGACTTGATTGAATTAAAGACAAGTTGTGGACTTTCAATTTTTTGACAGTGAGAAAGTGTTTTGAAGTTCTTTGCAAATGAGTCGCAGAAAATGCGGTATGACAGAGTGAATGCAGCTCATAAAGTCAAATGCGGTTCAGAAAGTGTCGATTGAGACATAGTTTGGTGAATGCGTGGTGATATCTCTCAAATGCGACTCAAGATACTGAATGCGGTTTGATACTGGAAAATGTGGCTTTGTATGTTTCAATTATGGTTCATTAGAGCGAATTCGGCCCATCAGAGTGAATGCGGCTCAAGATATGGTGATTGTGGTTTATCAGAGCAATTGCATCACAATAGACAAATTTTTGGAAAATAGAAAACTGTTTAGCAAACTTGACAAGTTTTTGACCCAGATTTTTTTGATGTTTAGTTTGTTGAAGTTTGTTTGAAAATAGTTGGAAAACACATAGAAATATTGAAAAATTGAGTGTATGTTCAAGGATCAAGCATGACCCTTTTTTGTTTGCACTGGTATTTGAACAAAAAAATACTTCAAGAAGACTCACTCTTAATAGTCAAAAGGTCATCATAACAGTCATAGCCCACAACTTAAAATCATGTAGACTCACACAACCATGTCACCGCCTAGAGGGCACCCATGTTTTTGTCTTTTCTAGGTGCATACTCAAGGTGAAAAAAGTGGATACCGAATCTCTTGAGAAAATAGTCAGTGGTGATTATATGGTGAGTGTCTTGGGGGGAGATTCTTCCCTCCCCTTGCACCGTGATTGAAACAATGTCTAGATATTGACATGGATGGCTTCTACACTATGGTTCTTAGTAAGGGTTTCCATTCGGCATGGCAATAGATAAAATCCCTTAGGAGACCTCTCAATCTTTAGAACAAAGACTTTGGGGATGGTTATCTTGCCTACTTCCATTGAATATGGGTTTCCCCAAAATTCACTTTTGATTATAGTGGGTTGGAAAACCTGGATTTGGTTGTTCCCACTTAGGTCGTTCCTATAGGGTGAGTACTTTTTCCCACTATGGCAGGCCTTCTAAAGGATTTAAGAAAACATGAAATGCATAAATATAAAAATGGATAAGTCTAGCTTTTTTATCACCTAGTAAAGGGGAGAGCATATACCTATTATCCAGTCAAACATAGTAGAAAAATTGTTCAGTTTTAAACCCAAATGAAAATTTTCTATTCTAAGTGAAGATATTGCTTCACAAAAGCATGGGGTTCATTTTAACCAAACAAAAGTAAAATGTAGTGACTGTCCTAGGATTGATAAATTTCCAATTAAATTTTCTATCCTAGGATTGGTAAATTCTGAATTAAATGTCTATCCTAGGGTTAGTTTATTTTAATCCCATCAAAAAAGAAAAACTCATCGCGGTTGCGTCGGATCTAGAAAACAAAATTAAAAAAACAATACAACTAGTCATTTGCGGGTCGATCGAATGCGGTGTGAGGGTTGTCAAATGTGTTGCATCCTATCAAATGCATCATTCTAGATCTCGTATGCATCGTGATAGAGTGTATGTGTTGTTTGCGATCACAAATGCGGTGCGATAGAGCACTTGCATCGCGTAGGCTTGTGATTGTGTCATTCCGTACTTCTTTACCTACAAAACAAAATCTGAGGCCGTACGAAAACCTAAAAAAATGTGTTAGATTGTTGAGTTCACCAATGTAAAGATGGATAATTTTCCTACAATGTTTAAAAGTGGATTAGGAACACCTGCAAGTCAATAAAACATCAAACAATAGGATGCATAAGAGAAATAATGAGAAATGGAAGAAACTAGAAAGGTCTCACCCATTTAATACTCCATGGCTGACTTCCATTGCACCTCCTCAAGCTTGTTGCTGATGATGGATGCCCTTAGATTTGTGAGCAAACTCTATGTGCCTAGCCTTAGCAAAGCCTTCAAAGGATTTAGGAAATGACTCTATATGAAAACTAGAATTTTACTTCTATTATGCAAATATTAATAGAAGCCTAAGATATGAGAATGCCAAAATAATAATATATTAAGTGATGATCCCCAAAAATGAGATCAAGATTGTCATTTTATAGAAAATACAATCTTGAATGGACGGATGAGATGAGACATTGAGAAATGCCTTAGAATCAACGGTCAAGATTCAAGTTGACAACTCTCAATTAGGGTTAGGGCAACAATCCCCAAATGTGTGAACAAGATTTAATTTAATAAATTAAATCAACGGTGGAGAATAAACGTGACCTTGAGATGAAATTAGTAAAAATCAGAAGATAAGGGGATGAGATTTTAGAAAATCAGTAATTTTAGCAATTACTTGATTTGTAGAAGAATATTTTCATTTTGAATTAAATTAATTCAAAATAGGGATTTTGTGAGATAAGAAGTAATTGATTTTTGAAATTAATTACTAAATGAAGAATCAGTTAATCATGTGAGACATTTTTAAATGATTTTTTTATTTAAAAATATAGAAGTGTCACATACAACAATTAAATAATTAAAAATAATTATTTAATTCAGAAGAAGTAGTTAATTAATTAAATAAATTAGCAAATTTATTTAATTAAGAGGATTTAGGAATTAGTGACATATTAAATGAATATATTTAAAATATATTTATTTAATAATCAAGATGATATTAATGATAAGGATTAATTAAATAAATGAGACTTTATTTAATTATGATATGACTTTGATAATTAGTGACATATTAAATAAATAAATAAGATTTATTTATTATATAATCATGAAGAATGAGAGATTATGAATTAATTAAATAATTTTGAACTATTTAATTAATAGTTGAATGTGGGTTAGAAACATAATTAAAACGTTATAATCATGTTATGATGAAAGGTGGTAAAATAGTGGTCATAGGCCTAAGTCATTTTTAGGTGTCTACAGTACCTTAGTGGGATATGAATTGAATTACAACAACATAGAACATGCCTGTCTTGCGGTAGTCTTTGCTACCCAAAAACTTTGACACTATATGCTCAATCACCAAACAATGTTGGTTGCAAAGATTGATCCCCTCAAATATCTCCTAAGTAAAGCAGCATTGATAGGCTGATTGGCTAAATGGGTTATGATACTTAGCGCGTATAACTTCCAATATGTCGAGAGGAAGGCTATAAAAGGGAAGGTGATTGCAGATCAGTTAGCCGATGCACCTATGAAGGCAGACCATCCTTTAGTGGTAGATTTTCTTGGTGAATTTCTCTTCAACATGAACATTAAAACCAAATGGAAATTATACTTTGATGGGTCATATAAAAATTGTGGTTCAAGAGCAGGCATCCTATTTGTTACACCTCAAGGTGATACCATTCCTAAATCATTCAGGATTGCTTTCCCTTGTACCAACAACATAGCAGAGTATGAAGCCTTAGTGACAGGATTAAAAATGGTAGATCAGTGGAAGATTAAGAGTCTACATGTTTTTGGCGATTCTCAGCTAGTAATCTGGTAGGTAAATGATGATTATGAGACTAAGGATGAAAAGCTTGCCCCTTACAAGCATATGGATGATAGTTTCAAGCAATACTTGAATGAAATTACTTTTCAAAAAATACCACATATTAAGAATAGAGCTGCAGATGCTATGCCAATTGTGGGTTCCTTGTTGGATATTTTGAGTAACGTGCCTAAGTTTGAGTTTCTGGTTGAACATCTGTTGGTCCCTACCTATGATGTTCTCGATACTACAATGGTGTGTACCATTGTTGGTCCTACATCTCCTTGGTATAAAGATATATTTGACTATCTAACTGACCAAACCTTACCTCAAGACCTGTGAAATAACCAATGCCGAACTTTCATCCAAAAGTCAACTAAGTACACCATCATCGGAGAAACCCTATATAGACGTACCTTAGATAATGCCCTAATGAGATGTTTCGATGCTGAAGAAGCACAAACAACTTTGTGAGTAGTGCATGAGGGTATATATGGATCTCATTCGAGTGGTCCTACTTTAGCCCATAAGATTATGAGACTAGGTTATTATTGGCCTACAATGGAGAAAGACTCATATATCTTTGTAAAGAAATATAGATAGTGTCAGATACATGGAGATTTGATAAGAGCACCAGCATAGGAGCTTTGTCTGATTACATCACCATGGCCCTTTGCCCAATGGGGACTTGACCTCATAGGTTAGATACACCCTCCATCATCCAACGACCATAAATTCATCATAACCACCACTGAATACTTCACCAAATGGATTGAAGCTATTCCCATGACCTACATCACTGACATGCAAATATCTAAGTTTATCCTAAACTATATCATTTGTCGGTATGGTGTACCCTAATCCATAATCATAGATAATGGACGCCCATTCAAGAACCAAGAAGTACACCATTTATGTGAAGAGTTCCATATCAAACATCATTTCTCCACCCCATATTACCCACAAGGTAATGGCCAAGCTGAGGCATCTAATAAAACCATTATTAGAATCCTGAAGAAGATTTCCAATGACATTGGTCGTGATTGGAACCTACAACTTAATCCCTCCTTATCAGCTTACCGCACAAGCATCCATACTCCCACTGGCACCACTCCATATTCCCTCGTATTCAGATCTGAAGCTATCTTACCTGTTGAGGTTGAAATACCTTCCCTAAGGGTATCCTTGAAGGGTCACATTACAATGAAGAATATCGTGTGTCTAGGATACAAGAGCTATAATTACTGGATGAATGAAGACATAAAGCACTAGATCATTTGCAAGCATATCATAATCGTCTTCATCATAGCTACAATAGGAAAGTTCTCAATAGACACTTTGACATTGGTGACCTGGTTTTAATGGAGAATCCTAAGAATCAAGCTGAACGAGAAAAACCAAGTAAGTTTGAACCTAACTGGTTAGGGCTTTATATTATCACAAAATATTTTGGATTAGGAGCGTACCAACTCTCTACTCCTAAAGGAGAGCCACTTTTTTCACCTATCAACAGCCTGCATCTAAAGAGGTTCTATGCTTAGCTTCTGAGAATTCATGTCTTAATCTAAAATAAATAAATAAATAAATAATGGTTACTGTTGATGTTGTTTTCTGCATAGCAACTCAGACAGAATATGATATCCTATCTCTCTTGAAAGGTAAATATCTATGGAAAAAGAGATAACCCCAAGGTCTCTAATGTTAGGTCTTGACAATGTAGTGAAACAACTCAGAGATAATGTGAAAATGTTGGTAATCACAAGGGGCCTTACAAACAAATACTGGATCTTCAAACTTATCAGATTTTGCAATATATTAATACTCAGATTCTTAAATGTAACCCAGATAATAGAAGAAATAGCAAAAGATAAGAGTTTAAGAGAGATCCTAAGATTAAAATTACTCCTAAAATCAATCACAACAATGATGAATGCTACAAACGAACAAATCTCCAATAAAACCAATTTTTGCTTAATCAAGGACAAGCCTGCAACTCTACAAAATGGTGCAATCTTTTGAGAAAACTAAAGATTTTTAGACTATGAACATTCATCCACATACCTAGTAAATGGCACAATGTAAACAAGCATCCACAGTTGAACTTAGCACAAAATAAGGCCTAGACTAACTTTACACAGCAACTTACAATCAGCAAATTGCCAAAAGTATGGACCGGAGATCAATCAACATCATTAACATTTCACCATTATCATGAAAGAACTAAAAACTAACATCTAACTGAGAATCAAGAACAAGAAACCATAAACTATTGAAACATAACACAATGTTTGTCAAATCAATATCCCGTTTGCATTATCTTCTCCAGCATTACATAGCAATTTCTAGTTTCTCTCCTCTCCTACAGCTACTGACTTGCAGAATCTAACCTCTAACTTAGCCAATTCTGGCTTTGCACCTTCTAACCATCTGTTCTCTCACCTACTCTACTAATCTTTACAAATGAGAAGGCACTGGCCTTTTATAGATATTACATTTTTAAATCAAGGGCCAGGATTAAATTCAATCCAATGGTTGCAATTAATCTTCAAGAAACCCTAAGAATTTACAATAGGATTTAAAAAATGTGGTACATCATCATCCAATAAGACAAAAGCAGTTACATCCAAAAATCAACAATCTGCCACCTTGATTTAATAAAAAATTATGATTGGAGAGTGAAAACAGCATCACACGTCACTCCACATTTGAAACATATATTCTAGCTGTAGATAGGTTGTGGCACATATTCTTATGCAATTGGGTTCATTTGAATAGCTGGGCACTGATTCATATGCAGGTGCATTTTAAATATTTTCCAGATTTTTCTCTTGGCACGAATCCATATGCAAGTCCTCTTTTTTATTTAATCCTGAAAAACATATATAATCATTAATAGCTCACATGTGAAAATCCAACCAAAAATAAAATAAAATAAAGCATAAATAAACCCTTGGAAATTCCAACTCCATAAAATTTCAAAAATTTAACCCTTTTGGAGTTCAGGAAAATCGTGACAGGAAGTTCGGAAAAATCCGCCAGGAAGGGAAAATCCTGAAAATGACAAAAAAATCCGGAAAAATTCAGATGGGGCAGAAAATCCTGGAAAAATCCAAACAAGATAGAAAATCCCGGAAAAATCCAGATGGGGCAGAAAATCCCGAATTTGACAAAAAACCCGGAAAAATCCAGACGGGGTGGAAAATCCCAAAAAATGACAAAAATTTGCAAAAAAGGTGGAAAATCCGGATTGAAAAACCCGAATTCACCAAAATGGCAAAATGGCAAATTTCGCCAATATCTGGACCGGGTGGAAATACCCAAAAATGACCCAGAAATTGGAGAAAAACTTCAAAACCCCATAAGATGAATTTTCAAAAAGTTCAAAAAGCAACTTGGCCTAATTTTTCATCCTCTATCCATTGGTGCAAAAATATTTACACATCACATTGAAAATTCACTTGAAAAATCCCATTTCTAAAATCCAAGGCCCCAAAACGCTTCAAAATACCACCCCCATCAAACCAAATCCGGACTTAATCCCAAAATAACCTCCAAGAAGAGAAAAACCAGAAATTGACAAAGCCAAGGTGCAAAGATGCAAAAGAAAAAGAGGGTCCCTGCCTCTAGTGGGGCGTGTGTGCAAAAAGTGCACAACAGTTACCTTGATGAAAACTTGGCAAACAAGCATCTTTGTAACACCAAAAAAAATAGAAAATCAATAAAAAGTAAAGAGAAATAATTCATCCAATAGTGAAAACTGCTTCTGTGGTGCTATGGATAAGTACCATAGTGAAAACCTGGCAAACATGCACCATGTGTAGTCAAGCTCGCTCTTTCATCTACCATCATTCCAATTAGACTTTTTCACCATCACTCATAATAAATGATTTTCTTATCCATTGCTTGGAATGATTGACATCTAATGTCCATTCCATCACATTCACCACTCCATCTCATATGTCTTATTCCCGACTGGGGGAAAATCCTTGTTCTATGCCCTGACACCTTGTACATAATGTCACACCATCGAAAATGTCTTGAAAAATCCCAAAAACATTAGAAAAGTTCAAAAATCCAAAAAAAATCAAAACATGTCAGAAAATACCAAAAAAAAAAAAAATAGAGTCAAGTCAGTCATGTTAAGTCAATCATAGACATAGTCAAACTACGTTGCCTCTGCAACTAGGACGTAGGCAAGGCCATCAATCGATGTGCCCCTAAGGCATTAGGTCTATCAGTCTAGGTTTGTCATGTATCACAGATGTTTAAATCATGACTCTTTGTACATTCAAAGTCATTGGTCGTGTCGAACTATGAGGTCTCTGCGTGTACAATGTAGGCAAGGCTAATCAATTGATGAGCTCCTGATACCACACTAGGTCAGTCCAATAGGGTTCATTCAAAATCACTATCACACAAGTTGCATATTATAGGCTAGGATATCATCTCATATCATACACTATCTACACACACACACACTTTTTAACAGTCGAGGAATCAAAACAAGTCATGCATCAACAAGGAAAAACATCTCAAAGTTAGCAAGTCAATATCAAACACATTGTCAAAGCGATCAACCTATGTCTTAAGCAAGATATGTCTTTCTTGTCAATAGACGTCATCAAATTGTCATAGTCTCATGTAGCTTGTCACTTCGACATCATCAGGCTCCAACGTCTTACATGACATGTGTCTTTCTGAAACCAGGCTTTGTCATTCCTTTTATAGATAGTCACCAAGTGGAAACTAGACTCAACGTCTTATGTGGTATGTGTCATCCCTCACATTACGCTATGTCGAAAATCAAACAATAAAACAATCCTAAAAGATCAAGTTTTGGCGAATAATTTTATTTGGCTTTATGACTTTATATCTTATTTTGTCTTATCTTTTTATTGATTTGTGAATTGGTACGGTTACTAGCTTTCTCAAGGATGTCCCTTGAAGGATTTAGAGAAGCAAGGATGTTTCAGGACTCTTTTTCTTTGACTGTTGTCTGTCAACTGTCTTTTTAAACATTGGTTTTTGAGGCATGTTACTAGTTTCCTCAAGGATGTCCTATTAAGGATTTACAGGAGCAATGACGTCTCATGACCCGTCTTTTATTTTTCTGTTGTTTATGGTTTGTCTAGACAATGATGACTGGGGAATTTAGTCCTTAGTATGAGTTAAGACACTCCTTGTTTGTGACTGTCTGTTCTTCGCAAATGGATGACTTTGTACACTGTGGTCTACCTCATATCATAGTGCGTACTATCCATTTGTGTCATGTCCCACCCAATGATGATAACAAGCAAGCATAGAATATTTGGAAATATATCGAATATTATATTTTTTTCTCAATCAATCAACCTTAATTATTTCTTACTAACATTCCAAATTCATTCATGCTAATATTTCTCTTCTTCGACATAATGATAAAGTCTTGTGACACAATAAAAACATTAGTTCATCTGCATATGCAAGCATTTCACATAGTTGCATTGTATTTCAAACGTATAGATAGTAACATTAACATCTTCATTACATACATTCAAAATCATGACATAATAGGTATTTCATCATCATAGCATAAATAATGTAAATATTGCATGTACATATAACCATCACATATAAATAAGCATCATATAGAACATTGCATCCATTATCATAAGTAAATTAAGACATCCATAACATCATTATAAAATGCATAACTCAACATGTAGAAAAATTCATTTATAACACATGTACATACATCATCTAGGAAACATAATCATGTAGACATAATGCATCATCCATAAAATAGAACCGCATATCATATAGAAGCCACCAAAATCATATATATATCGCTCAAAATAGTGTGTCATAGTACAATGTCTGAATGTATCCATAAATAAAACATGAGCTCACGAGCTCTCTGATCAAAATACAATGTTTACATATGTAACAACTGTCATTATGTCCCACTACCACTGTTGTCACATGGTGAAGGTGGTGAGAAAAGCCTCGAAGGTGCTCTTTGTGAAGTGGAAGGCTTCTAATATAGAATTTCCCTCGATGGTCCTATCACACCCTCTATACTCTACATCCTGGTGTGACTCCTCCTCTGTGACCTCTGACTGCGCACCTCTAAAAAGCTAGGAGCTCGTCTCTCTCCTGGCACCACTACCTCATATAAATCCTTATAATAGGTAGCCCTATCAACTGATCTGACTAACTCCCGTACCATGCCATCAGATGAAGACCCAATACAAAGGTGTCTGACCTCTATGAACTACTGCTTTATTTCCTATCTCTGAGCTATAGCCTGATCCCTCTCCATGAGTGCACTATCCCTCTCTGTACAAGAACTATCTCTCTCTGCATATGCACTGTCTCTCTCTACATAGGCACTGTCTCTCTCTATTTTCATAGCATCAAACTTTGTTGTCATGAGTCTGAGTCTCTCCTCCAAAGCCTCCCTATCACCATCCCTAGGAGCATCATCATCCCATCTCCCCTCCATGATATGATCCCTGAGCTCTCTCTTGCTCCTCCATTGGTGCCTCCTCCTCAACATCATCCTCTCCATATCCTGCCAAAATTCCTAGAGGGTTTATAGCCATATCCATATCTACATCCTCTGCAACATCCTCTCCTCCAATATCTACCTTTGCAAGCTCCTCGACAGCATGCTCATCCCCAGCCTGTACATCAACTCCACCTCCGATGTCCAACATCGGTACATCCTCAACCGCTGCCTCTCGGATAGGTGAAAGTCCACCTACCCAACCCCCTCTCCATCCTCTTTGTCCTCACTTACCACCTTTGCCATCATCACCTCTCCCTCCAACTCTACCAACTTGAGCACCTCCACCTCTCCACCATCATCTTGGTCCTGTGCCTCATCTCTCAATGGGTGCCGACTGATCTGGATTTGTGTAAGGAACAGGCTGATGCTCTACCCACCATGGGTCATATGCAGCTATCATCCCTAGGTTTGATGCTCCATCTCTCCAACCCCACTATACTAGATATAATGTTTGTATCTCTGCCTCTATAGTAGCTACTGGAATCATCAGCCCCCAATATGGAACCTCTCTGGAAGAATGAGCAAAATCTTCTCTACTCCGAGGTTCATCCTGAACCTCGTCGAACTATCTCAGAACTCTATCTAGCAAGTGTCTCTCTATGATATGCACACTCGAAACAATCCTCCCAATAAGGTAGTGTGTATGTCTGTAGAACACCAAATGTATTTCCTCATCTGACCACTTCTCACAATCCATGTACGGTATCGATGTGAACTAATCCAGAATGTCTAGTGCATGTCTCCAAAATCCAGTGTCTCCAACATGAGTTTGAGTGATGTGTCCTATATACCAGAACATATACGAGAATCTCTCTCGTCACTCTACAGTAACTGGAGGATGAAAAATAGCTATCCTCTCCCAAGCCCACACCATCAGTGGAGTGGTCCCATAGTTCAGTGACTGTGTGTCTCTATATACAATATTGTGTAAGTGAAAATATAAAATCCCTAGTAGACATGGACCCTAAGCATACCTAGTCTCTCTCTCCAGCATACCAACTAACATCACACCCCATCCAACTGGAAAACCGTGACCCTGTCGATCTGGTAGAACTATCCCCCCTATCAGTGTACACAATATGTAGTCAATCCTATCATATCTATCCGCTAATATTGGCCATCTGATCTCATAATGCTTGATGTCGAGCCTACTGATATCATCCACCTGATAAAATATCTCTAGCTTAGTCAATCCACGCTGGGTATTGTACATCACCTGCTCTCCTCTAATCGAAAGTCTCAATATCCTATACACATCCTCCAATGTGATAGTCACCTCCCTAGTTGGCAAATGAAATGACGATGTCTCTGTTAGCTCTCAAAAATGCAGGCAAGATGCCTCAAGAGGATGCCAATCTCTTGATATGCTTCAAGGTAATAGAAAAGGTTAAGAGAACTCAACCTTCTACTCTTTAGGTGCTTCCAAACCTTGGCGGGTATACCTTTTTGAATTGAGCAGACTTTTTTTGTGATTAAATTTTTGAAATGCTTTGTCCATAATGGCAGACAACAGTGAACAAATGAAACCAAACTTGATAGCTATCTTCTGATCTAAATCCTAGAATGCTTAATTAACTGATAAAAAGAGATTGAATGAATTCAAATAATGAAATTGCAGAGACCAGCGCCTTATTGGGTATGCGGAGTCAAATGAAATAGAAGTGGGCAACTTGTTCTAGCAGAAAATCACATTGCATGCATATGATCTGTTCATAACTTGTATAAACAATGCAGGATTATGACTACTAAGCTCTACTTTAATAATCCAGATGAATCTCCCTGATTACTGTGATCAACAAAAAGGATTTAATCTCTACTTGAGAGAACCAGTTAATTAATCACAAAAATACACCAAATGTGCATTGACAAACTGAACATAAACTTGTTATGCCAATTTAAACAACTAGAAAGAATCAAATCAGAGACAACTTTGGCAATACTTTTCAATAAATTCAACAGACAATTGATACCAAAAATAACCTACCACACCAGCTGATTCCCATTGAATTCGCCATTTTAAAACATGCACATAGTCTCTAGAATGAGAACTTTATTCTATTGTGCCCATTCCTAATCTACCCTATCTATCTATTCTAAAATCTTATCCTCATCAATTACAATCGAGGTGCATATATATACACCAGCACTTAGAAATCATATCATTTCAAATTCATGTCAACCACCATAGAATTTGGGAAATTCTCACATGTCGACCCAGCACAAAAATCAGGCTCCAATCGAGCTAGCTAGCAACGACTCTCAAGCATTATACATGTCGGCCTTAGTGTTTGAAATTTTGTTATCCATCAGTCAGCGAGACATATCGTACCGTCATGCTGAAGGAAATTCATTCGTTATCCACCCAGGCCCTTACTTGCCCTCACTGTGACATCTCCATTCGGGGAGACATAATGTAGAGCACCCTATGTTATACCAAAAATCCACACGAAACAAGTCGGTCATTGTGACATTAATCCTTTTTCGCCGACAAGCCTATCTATCCCAATGTATGTCATTGTAGCTTCCATCCGTCAGGGAGACCTCACATAGGCTACACAATGTTTCACCAAAGGCTCCCCCCATTTCTTTTGTGTCGCTGTGACATTATGTATCTCCCACCGAAGGCAAATTAAAAAGAGATCCCTAGTAACCCATTGGCGAGACAAACACACTTCGCTATGAATTTCTGCCGCCAACCTCAACTTACACCGAAGATCTCCCAAAATGCACCTGTTTGGTGAGACAACCATACTTTGGTAAGACACCAACCTAACACACATGAATCTTGCCGATGAATCCTTCCACCATCGGTCGATGAGACAAGAGTGAACTCATGCCAAAAGAAATTCATTCATTAAACATAGTCGGCAAGACCCGACCCTTTCGTTATGACTATACCCCGATAAGTTTATCTCTCACTAAAAGTCATTTGGAAGAAAGCTTTTGCATCATCGGTGAGACAAATGAAACTTGCCAAGACCTCTCACCATAGATCTTAACATGTACAAGTTAGGGAGACACACTAAATTCGATGAGATACTACCCCGATAGCCACAATAAATTCCAATAGATGACACCACTATCGCCAAAACAATAGAAACGTCTTGCTGATAGGCAACAGACGTTTGCTAGTAGAAAAAATGGATCGGGGAGACCCCCATGTTGTCATGTTGATATGGACCACAATATGAAAAATGCATGACTCGAAGGATCCAATGGGACAATATGGCAAAAAATGAAAGCAATATGCATATGATAGGACGAAATATGGAAGTCTATGAGTAAAACAAACATGTGGAAACATCATATTTTTACAATTCCAACAGTGGCTCCATCTGGGGATGAATGATAGTAAGATCATTGCAAGGATCCAAAATCTTTGGGTGAGTAGACCAGACCAAACACAAAATGAGTAGAATGGAAATGGACCAGAAGCATGATGGAATGAATGCAAAATGGAGGTGAAACACCATCCTAAACTACTGTGCATGGAAAAGAATTTTAAAAAGAACAATTAAGAGTTGTCCATGCACTGGCAACCCTCAATCCTCAGTGTGTTAACTTCTCTTGTCTTGAGTTGTTACAATTTGAAACTCAGATCATCCTTTCCCTTGTCAAATACTTGGTTTTGTTTTGAGTTCATCATATTTCTCTTGAAGACACAGATGCAATCTTTCCTGTCACTAAAATTTTTTAGAGAATCACTATGCTCAGCTTGGCCCAAAATCCATACACCATTCTGTAATTTATATTCTTCATTATCAGAAAAATCTCTGCCAGTATACAAAATGCATACATATTTGATGCAAAATTTTGTACTATCTCTCTTAATATTATGTATTATGAAACACTCTCCCAATTGTATTAAAAATTCACAATCAAAGTGGTTCTCTTGAAAGACAAAAAACTCTGCCATATCATTGTTGTCTGAAACAAAAATATCTGAAACCATTTACAGTTCTTTGATACTACCATTTAGATACAACAATGGATCATGACTCATGTCTTCAATATCATGCATATGTGAACCAATAAAATTTGGACTTCTATCATCCTTGGTATGCGGACAAATTTCTTTTCCACATGAGTTAGAAATTTTAGAATCACATACCTCATTTTGAATGAACACAAACTTTTGATCAACACCAAAAGTTTCACTATCACTCCAAGAAATGCACTGGGAGTCATACAAATATTTACACAAAGATCTTTCATTGTCAAAACAATTGTAAGCTAAACAAAAAACCTCAAGATCACCTTCATGAACACATCCCTGGTACTTAGAAATTAACAAATCTGGAATCTGTTCACTGACAAGTGAACAAATCTCAACATTATAGTTATACTCTTCACCTTTGTCATCATCAAGAAGAAATCCAAGACCATCAGAGAATGGGAAATCAGAAACATCATCAGCATTGCCATTTATTCCATCATTTTTCTTGTCTAAAATTATCTCCTCTCTTTCATAAAGTGGGTTTGAAAATTCCTGAAGTTCATTCATGGGGACAACTCCGCAAAATATCATATGATATTCATTTAACTCTTCGTCATAAAATGGGTTTGAAAAATTTTGGAAATCACTTTCAAATGTACAAACCTCATCATCATCAACTATATCATCATAATAGGTAGAAGAATCCCTTGATTGCAAATCAAAATCCTCTAGTTCATCAGAATTAGAATATTCACTGGATTCTTCACAACATGCATTGCTTTCCTTGTCGCAATCTGTGATGCAAGAGAAATCTCTTGTACCTTCATTTTCCTCATGCAAGCTATCACATGAATCATCTTGATTTGCACATGTCTTATCTTCTATTGGATGCACCATCTGATCAACTTCTCTATACTCATTAGAAATACAACAATTGGATTCAACATTGATAGTGTTCTCATACCTTATTTCCTAGGACAGCGCCCGTATGAAGTTAAAAAAGGAGCCTTATGCCTCAATCCTTTTATTTTGCTCTGATGTCTCTCCTTCATTCTCTTCCTTCTGATCAGCAACAATTAGTCTCTCTATCTCTTCTTCAGTACATCTCTTCATGCTGTATTGAGCAGGTACCTCAACAGAATGTGGCTCTGTATAATCTTCTTCAGAGTCAGAAAGGACCTACTGTTTAGGCATATGAACATTGTATTTCTGATTTGAAACATCATCCTGATAACCTTCATCCTTTGAAGATGAATACCTCTCCACAACATGGTGAAAATTATTTGAAGTCAAATATACTGTGTGATCTTCTCTATTGTTTCCCATCAACATTCCCTCTTCTTGCATTCTCTAGACTACAACACAGTAATCTGGGGAATGTGGCATATTACAAACTCCACAAAAATAATTGTTACTTACCATATAGGTTCCCCTCTTTGTCAATGGATCAGGAGCTTCTTTGTTTCTAGGCCTAGCTGTTATAGGTTTCTCATCCTTCCAGTTTGTATTATAAGGCATGTCATGCAACCTCGGCCTTCCGTTTCTATAAGTATTCTCTTGTCGGTACTAATAACTGCTACTTTGTTGACAAACCTTAGGATTGTCTCTTTTATCCATTATCCCTGCAACCCTCCTATTGTTTTCAATTGTATGTGCCATCTTTCGAGCTTCAGCTAAGTCTCTTGGGAATTTATTTCTCAATTCATACCCTGCCTTAGGATCAAAAGCATTCAAATAAATGCTTAGTGCTACAGAATCTGGCAACTTTGATCCAAGAGGTATTTTACTCTACAACTTATTGAATCTACGATTAAAATCATAGACTGTATCACTTTGATCTTTCTGAATGTGTATTAATTCACGAAGAGCAGCATCTGGTGCACTTAGATTCCCAAATTGCTCAAGGAATTGATCATTAAATCCTTGGAGAGAATCAATAGAGACTGCTGGCAAGCTATTGAACCAATCGCTAACGTCTTCAATAAGTGATATCATGAATAGCCTCATGTGTAAATCTTCACATGGCACACCTAAATCCTGGATGAAAGCATTGAAACTTCTTAGATTCTCTTCAGCAATGATTGCATCACTCCTTGTAAACTTTGGAACAAGACCTCTCCAACTGCCATCCATTGGAAAAGGGGATAATTGAATCCTTGAAAAATCAAACTATCTGATCATTGTTGTGTATTGATGAGGGGGGGCATTAGGTGGGTACTGATGTTGGTACATCAGACCACCGTATTGTGTATGATGATATGGCATATACTGCTGACCATGAGGAGCTCCAGCATGACCTCCCCTGAATTAAGATCCTCCTCCATTCATCTTTGAACAATTGCAAAAATTCTTTCAGAGTCGCCACCTACTTTTCCAAAAGTAGGAAAATCATTATTTCTGATCTTTTCCCCAGTGGAATCACTCTTTTTGAGACTTCTAAAATTACAACTTTTCTACACTGACTCTATTTGATGGTCTTCAATGGAATTTTCTAATGTATTCCCCAGCAGAGTCACCAATTTGTTAGCTCTCAAAAATGCAGGCAAGATGCCTCAAGAGGATGCCAATCTCTTGATACGCTTCAAGGTAATAGACAAGGTTAAGAGAACTCAACCTTCTACTCTTTAGGTGCTGCCAAACCTTGGTGGGTATACCTTTTTGAATTGAACAGACATATTTTGTGATTAACTTTCTGAAATACTTTGTCCACAATGGCAGACAATAGTGAACAAATGAAATCAAACTTGATAGCTATCTTCTGATCTAAATCCTAGAATTCTTAATTAACTGATATAAAGAGATTGAATGAATTCAAATAATGAAATTGCAGAAACTAGTGGCTTATTGGGTATGTAGAGTCAAATGAAATAGAAGTGGGCAACTTGTTCTGGCAGAAAATCACATTGTAGGCATATGATCTATTCATAACTTGTATAAACGATGTAGGATTATGACTACTAAGCTCTACTTTAATAATCCAGATGAATCTCCCTGATTACTGTGATCAACAAAAAGGATTTAATCTGTACTTGAGAGAACCAGTTAATTAATCACACAAATACAGCAAATGTGCATTGACAAACTGAACATAAACTTGTTATGCCAATTTAAACAACCAGAAAGAATCAAATCAGAGACAACTTCAACAATACTTTTCAATAAACTCAACAGACAATTGATACCAAAAATAACCTACCACACAAACTGATTCCCATTGAATTCACCATTTTAAAACATGCACATAGTCTCTAGAATGAGAGCTTTATTCTATTGTGCCCATTCCTAATCTACCCTATCTATCTATTCTAAAATATGATCCTCATCAATTATAATTGGGGTGCATATATATACACCAACACTTAGAAATCATATCGTTTCAAATTCATGTCAGCCACCGTAGAATTTGGGAAATTCTCACATGTCGACCCAGCACAAAAATCAAGCTCCAATTGAGTTGGCTAGCAATGGCTCTCAAGCATTATACATGTCAGCCTTATTGTTTGAAATTTTGTTATCCATCAGTTGGTGAGACATATCGCACCGTCATGCCGAAGGAAATTCATTCGTTATCCACCCAGGCCCTTACTTTCCCTCACCGTGACATCTCCATTCGGGGAGACACAATGTAGAGAACCCTATGTTATACCAAAAATCCACATGAAACAAGTTGGTCATTGTGACATTAATCCTTTTTTGCTAACAAGCCTATCTATCCCAATGTATGTCGTTGTAGCTTCCATCCATTGGGGAGACCTCACATAGGCTACACAATGTTTCACCGAAGGCTCCCCCCATTTCTTTCATGTCGCTGTGACATTATGTATCTCCCGCCAAAGGCAAATTAAAAAGAGATCCCTAGTAACCCATTGGTGAGACAAACACACTTCACTATGACTTTCTACCGCCAACCTCAACTTACACCGAAGATCTCCCAAAATGCACCTGTTTGGTGAGAGAACCATACTTTGGTAAGACACCAACCTGACACACATGACTCTCACCGATGAATCCTTCCACCGTCAGTCGATGAGACAAGAGTGAACTCATGCCAAAAGAAATCCATTCATTAAACATAGTCAGCAAAACCCAAACCTTTCGTTATGACTATACCCCGATAAGTTTATCTCTCACTGAAAGTCATTTGGAAGAAAGCTTTTTCATCGTCGGTGAGACAAATGAAACTCACCAAGACCTCCCGCCGCAGATCTTAACATGTGCAAGTCAGGGAGACACACTGAATTTGGTGAGATAGTACCCCGATAGCTGCAACAAATTCCAATAGATGACACCACTATTGCCAAAACAATAGAAACGTCTTGCCAATAGGCAACGGATGTTTGCTAGCAGAAAAAACGGATCGGGGAGACCCCCATGTTGTCATGCCGATATGGACCACAATATGAAAAATGCATGAGTCAAAGGATCCAATGGGACAATATGGCAAAAAATGAAAGGAATATTCATATGATAGGACCAAATATGGAAGTCTATGAGTAAAACAAACATGTGGAAACATAAAATTTTTACAGTTCCAACAGTCTTAAAGTGCCATCACTTGCATAACACAGTAAGCATCCCCCTATTAGCCTGAATAGTGGGCATCGACAGATAGTGACGTAGACCAAGCCTCCATAGAAGTCGTATCTCTACGCTAGTCAAATGATCTCTCAGATTGAATGTGTTAGGATGTGTCTCCCACATATATATAGGATCTATTACAACCTGCATTTAAACCATGATGTCAAGAATTTTCAAGTTTTTCTTAGAATTTTTTTTTGGAAAATTTTACTAGCCAAATGCGGCTCACTTTCATAGATGCAGTGCATTTCTACAAATGCATTGCATAACACCTCATTTGTAGTGCATATTACATATGTGTCACATATTTCACACACCCACTTTTTACCTACTGCAAATGCGGTGCAAAATACAACATGCCGTGCATTTTCCACAACCTATCTACCTACTACATATGCGTTTCACAAATTCATATGTGGTTCACTACCCCACATGCATCTAATCCTAATGTAGATGCATTGCATAAATACATATGCGGTGCATTATAATTCAAATGTGATCATTCCCTAAAATGCCTAACCTAGCCTAGACATGTTTTAGCACATGTGTCATTTTGCAGTCAAATGTGGCGAATACGACGACATATGCGTCATTCACGACGGACCGCATATGCTAATTGAGTTTTCAACGCCTACAAAGGCATGCAAAAATAAATTTTAAAGGTTCATTTTTAGGTACATACTGGTGGTCCTGCGTCGACTGGCCACCTGAATGTCTGTATTCAATATCCTCGATGCACAACATAGGGAATGGGTGCCATTTTCGTCAGCTAGTCAGAGGAAATCTTCTATTTTCCAAACTCCTCTGGGTGCAAATGAATTAGATTTCAACCTAATTCCTATTTATAGGTAGGGTTTGGGTGGCATTTCTTCTACCCTAGTCTATTGGCCGCTTAGCCTTTCAACTTCAAATGACCCGTACTCATCCGTATCATGTCCAAATTCAATTCCATCAACTCCATAGCATTTCTGACTATCAAATTGACTTATCAGGAACATTTCCTGATTTTTTTGGAATTTTTCAAAAATTGTCAATTTTCCCGAGGGGGCATACCTTCACCTGTTTCATGTTGGGGCATGATCAAGGCACATTATTTTTTGACACAATGTCGTAACGACATTGTATCAAAGAGGGGCAAATTGTAGATATCAAAAATTGGTCTAGGCCTGCGAGTACACATTCGACATAATTTTCTATAGTTCGTGGTCTTGATTAAATAATGTTAATTATTTAATTACCTTTCTAACACATATTTCCTCTATTAATTAAACACCCCTTTTTAATTAATTCATTAATTCATAAATGACCTTTATTCAACTTGATTAATTAAATAAATCATATTTATTTAATTATGTCGCGAACTAATTAATTCTTCCCCCTTTATCTATCAATTAAATAATTTATTATTTAATTACCCCTTTATCATGCTTATTCTTCATAATTAAATATTCTTTATTTAATTATTCATTTAACCCCCTTTATCTATAATTAAATATTTATTATTTAATTATTCATTTTATCCTTTTCAACCAGTCAAATTAAATAAATTATCCTTATTTATTTAATTAAAGTCCCTTATTTTCGATAAGTTGACTAATCATTCACTCACCTTCTGACTCGAGATCTATTTTTGGTTCTCCAGTTATCTTCAGATTCAACACTTGTTTATCTCTAGGAGAAGAGTCTCCATCACAACTAGTCGATTAACTAGTTCCAACTCTTGTTTGCATTTGAATGCATTATTCTTCGACTTCTAACTTTGTCTTTTACATAAAAAGTCTATTTATTCTATTTTTGAAGATTAATATCTTGAACTCATGTTCTAACTCATGTTCTGTCTAAGATAAAACTCACATTGCATGGCATTCATCAATCTCATCCTTCGATCTCTCTTTCAATCTAAGCTAATCGTTTGAAAACCCAAAATCTATAAACTGGCCTATCATTATCATTATTTCTTCTCCCAAAATCATACACTTTTGAGAAGAAACTTATCTTCTATATTTTTCTTAGACATTCGACGAAGTTATGCTTGCATTCAAACACAAAAATTTGAGGGAAAGAATACTGAAAAGGCAAAATGGAGAAGAACAATCAAGATAATTCGAAGGATTGAACGCATATTAGGTGAGAGATTTCCATTAATTTGATTAGTTTATTATGTTTTCTTATTTGTTCTTTGTTGTTTGATTTAGATTATTATTTATATTAGGATTAACATCATTTATTCTAGTTGCAGATATCTCATTCATCACAGATCATTTAATCTATGTTACACATGTAACCAGTTGTCTGGTTTTTCCATTGCTATCCTCCCCTCCATTGGGAATTTTTTTTCCAATTTTCTTGAGGTTGTTGCCAATTCCCTTGGGGTTGCTACCACTGAGATGGAGTGTTTTATTAATTGGGCCAAGCATTGGGAGGGTTGTTCCAAGGCTAAGGTGAATAACCTCCAAATTTTTATGGATATGGGGGTTTTCATTGATTACCAAATGCATAAGAATTCATATAAGGTCCACTAAAAGATAATGGTTTTTGTGGAATACCTTGTCTTGGAGACCATGGACTTCTTTGTGCAATGTAGAAAAATTGATCATCATCACCCTCAATTGGCTTGAATTCTGATGGATTTTTCTTGTTGTCAATGTTGGCTACCATTTTACATTTTCCTGATACTTCTTTTGCCTACAATGAGGACAATATTCTACCAACATTGCCTCTTTCTCCTCATGTTTCCTCTTTTCTTGAAGTGTATCTAGGTAATTTGTCATATTATTTATGATTTCCTACTTGAAATCTGATAGCAAGTGAGTGATTTCCATCCTTGAAACTCTATTAATGACGGATTTACCCATAGAAGATTGGTAACCTCTTCCTTTCTTTATAGTTTCTCTAGAGTAATTCTGACATATCTTCTTAATATCATCCCAGGGAATTTGGGTGATATCTCCTCCTCCTATCAAGTCCAGAGCATCAACGCAATTTTCATTGATCCCTCTAAGGAAGAGAAAATTTTGAGACTCTTCATCGAGTGCATGATGTGGGGATTTTTGTAGACAAAATAAGAACCTTGACACATATTCCTCCAGAATTTCATCCTCCTTTTGTTGCATTCTAAAGATATCACCTCCTCTCATATCACTACCTCTATAGTATTCTTTATACTTCTCAAGAAGCTTTTCCTTCATAATATCCCAAGTATTCACACTATTCCTAGCTAAGCTCAAAAAATATCTTAATGCAAATTATTTCAAGGTAGTAGGAAAAAAGTTAATCCTATAAGCATCAATAGTGTAAACATAGATTCTGTAGAGGATACCAAATACAAACAAGAAAGTGTCTAGTTCCTTTGTTACAAGCCCATGGAATTTAGGAAGAACTAAAGAAAGAATTTTCTTGAGGTTATCAACTTCATTTTGTTGAGGATAGGGAATGGAAAGGTTGGCTGGTTAGGTCTAATTGGGGCAGCCATAATTGCTTGATGGATTATCAGAGCAAATGGATTCTCAATTAGGCTTTGGGTAGCTTGCTCTTCAGAGGAAGTTTTAGAACTAGTCAAATTGGAAAATGCATCAGCAAAAGTATTTGCTTCTTCTTCTTCTTTTTCTTTTGGAAAAATTTAAAACTCAACTAGTTGTTATCAAGATTAGGGTTAGCAAGAAGGAATCTCCCTAGAACATCTCTTTTCCTACCCCTATGCATGCAGTATTAATTTAGTATCATCCAAATCACACAAAGAATTGGTGAAAGAATAGTAGATCATTACTTATTCTAATGAAGAGTATGCTAAAAAAAACTTCAAAGATACTAAAATAGGAAAGAAACTAGAAATTACTTTGAAGAATTTCCTAGTTTGACACCATCCCCAACAATGGCACCAAAAAATGTTAGCCTCCTCTAATGGTTCAATAAGTAATCCCTTAAATCTATAACTTAGAGATTAAATATATGCACCAAGTAACTATCTTTCTCATCATGAAGGTTCATTTCGTTATCAACCTAGGGACGTGAACTTGAAATGGGTCAGCATTGTCTATGCCCTAGGAATCAATTGTATTCATCCTTATCCTATAACTAGAGAGAAAATAGTATTGAAAGTGAAATGCTTGAAAGGAACTAATATAAGTACTGAGCATAAAATAACAACTAAATTGAATTGAAATGAATTACAAAAATAGAAGTCTCAGTAAATAGACAAGAAGTTACTATGTCTGCCTTGGTTGCAGGAACAGACACAGAACAAAGTTCCAATGGTTGTCTGAATAGACAGCTGCTAAGACTATAACTAATTACTGAATATAAAAGTAACTACTAAACTGAATGGATGGATTTTTCACCATGTGGGCCCCCTTGAATGAGTCTTCCCAAAACTAACTCAGATGCCGTAAATTAAAGTATTATTTTATTCATTGAAAACATCATTACATAATAACAACAACATGATTGTATTCCTTGAAACTAAATATGAAAGGACAATATCAAAACATCCAACCTTGTGAAGAGGAACATCTGATCATTATTTATAGAATGAAATCTTCTAACTAACTCTAACTAATTGGGCAGTCGACTCCAACAGACTAGGAGAACACCATTTATTGAAAGCATGAAAAAGAGGAAGGAGGTTATGCATGCACAATATTTAGTCAAATCAATCTTGCCTCAATGAGGATCCAACATGACAACACTTGCTAAATCTACTCAACTAAGAGACATGAATATTTAAAGTTTAGTTATCACTTCCACACAAGCTGGAAGTTTTCCAACCATTGACCTCTTCAATGTCCATCTCTATTTGACTCCTTCAGCAATTAAGCAATTGGAATTAACTTCTTCCACCTTGAAAGCTCCATTTATATCTACATCTTAATCTGAACCTACATTATGATATTAGCATGCACAAGACAAGTTTATATCTATAATCAGCTTAGAATAACATTCATCTAATCACATGTAAAATTAATATTGATATATCACATAGTAGGTGAATATTATCAAAATTTATAGGGATAAGTTAATGTCAAGAGTTCATAATTTTAGGGAAGTAACATAGAAAGTATTAGTAACCAGGTGCTAAAACCCATAGTAATAATAACAAACATATGATAAATCCTAACAAAAATGAGTCATTATTTTGACTCTTCAATCATTAACATTCTTCTCTAGGATTTTTAAGATTGTTTTATTAGATGCTTCATCTAGAATGTTTCCCTGGGGGTAATATGGAGTAGAGAAGTGATGTTGGATGGAGAATCTAGAGGAAATCTTGTAGAAATCTTGGTTTTTTAATGGAGTTTCATTATTTGTTATGATAGTCTGAAGGATACCATATCAACAGATCAAATAGTTAAGAATAAAATTTTATATTTTTTTGTCTGTGATATAAGTTAGAGGTATAGATTCTATCCACTTTGTAAAATAATCCATGATAATTATGATAAATTTATGTCTATTGGATGAAACTAGTGATATCTTTGCTATTAGGTCTAGTCCCCATTGAGAGAAGGGCCATGTGGTAGTGATGGGACATAACTCTTGCATAGGTGTATGCACAAGATCACCATGTTGTTGTAATTGACAACACTTCTTTGAATAATGTATAGCTTCTTTCTCTATTAATGGCTAATAGTACCTAGTTCTTAACAACTTCTAGACTAGATTAGGCCCAAAAAACACCTTCATGTACCTCTTGCAAGGTAGTTTGTGCTTCTTTTGGATTAAGACATCAGATTAAAGTATCATCTAAACTTTGATGGTATAGAGTATCTACAAGGATGGTATAGTGTGTTGTTTGATAGATAAAAGTTTTCTTTTGGTTGCTTCTTAGGTGAGGTAGTGTGATTTTGTGTTGGATATAAGTGTATGTGTCTTGGTACCGAAGTGAATTAGGACCAAAAAAATCACACACAAGTTTGGATTTCAAAATATCAAATGTCGACATAAGAAATTGTTCCATGAGGAATTCGTACCTTGAAATGTTTTGTGATATGTCAAGAAGTGAACCGATAGTGATCATAGCATCAACAACTTTATTGTTGACTTTGGGGATCTGTTCAAAGAGAATGACAAAAAATTATTGCTTGAAACTTTCTACCATTCTCTTATACGACACCATCCTATCATCTTTTGTATGATACTCATCATTAACTTGTCTTATGATCAATTGGGAGTCACCATAGACTTGTAGTTCTTTGATATTCCATTCCATGTCCATTCTTAGCCCTATTATTAGTGCTTCATATTTAGCTATAGTTTTTGTACATGGGAAGGAAATTTTGTATGCTTTGGGTATACTATCTCCTTGAGGTGTGATAAATAAGATAGCAACCCTTGATCCATGTTGGGTATGAGATATGTCAAAGTATAGCGACCAAAAATTTGGTGGAGTTACAACAAGGATGCTTATATTAGGAAATTTTACTAGTAGTGGTTGATGATATTCTATAGGTGCTTCAACTAGTTGGTCAGCTATTACTTTCCCTTTGATAGCTTTCCTTTCAACATAATCTATGTTGAATTTTCTCAGTATCATGATCCACTTTTCCATTCTTCCTGTGAGAGATAATTTTTCCAAGAAATATTTGAGGGGATCCACTTTGGATATCAATTGGATTTTTCAGTTTAGCATATTATGTCTAAGATTTTAGACTGCAAAGACAATTGCTAAACATTCACTTTCAATAGGTGTGTAATTAAGCTTGTAACCAACTAGGGTGTGGTTGATGTAGTACACTGATCTTTCTTTTTTTTTCTCATCAACTTGTGCCAATAGAGCTCACAAAGTTGTTGATATCGTGGATATGTACAAGATCATGAATTTATCCTATATAGGTGGCATTAGAGTACAAGAGGATTTCCCAAATACTCTTTAACCTATTGAAAATATTGTTCACACCTTCCATGCCATTTGAATATGACATATTTATGGATCAAATTTGTATAAGGATAGGATTGATTTGCTAGTTGTTCTATGAATCTTTCAATCGACTAAAGTTTTCCTTCCAAGTTGCACAACTATTTCAATATCTCTTTGGTAAGTGTTTCCATGATAGTTTTGACCTTAGCATGATCTACCTCAATACCTCTTCTAGATATAATATAGCTCAACAATTTCCCTGATGTTATGCCAAAAACACATTTCTTTGGATTTAGATGCAATTTGTATTCTTCTATCCTATCAAATATCTTAGCCAAGTTAGCTATATGTCCTTTCCTTGTGATAAATTTCACTAAAAGACAATTCACATAATATTACATGGTAATGTGAATCATATCTTGGAATGAATATAGTCATCATTTCACTTTGGTATACAACTCCTACATTCTTTAAATTGAATGGCATGCAATTCTAGCAAAACATTCCCTAAGGGAAAGTAAATATTCTTTTATGTTAATCATCACATGTTAGTTTGATCTAGTTGTAGTTGAAGAAAATTTCCATAAGAGATAGCATTTCATGACCAATTTTTAAGTCCACTATAATGTCGATGTTAGGTAGGTCCATTTGGGCATGCCTTGTTAAGATATCTAAAATTTGTATAGATCCATATACCCCCAATGGGTTTGGATACTAGTACCAGGTTGGATAGTGACTTAGGGTAATCTATAGGCCTTATGAATACGATGCCAAGCAATTTTTAGAGCTCCACCTTGACTACGATCTCCCCTCCAAATTATGCTAGTTCTTGTTCAAGTTCAATTTCAAAACCAGCCTTGTGGTCCCTAAATGGTATACCAGTGTGAAGTCCCAAAAACTCAACTATAACATCATCATTTTGGAATATATCCACAATAGGTGCATGATGTTGTTGATCCCAATCGATTAACTATGGATAAATGAGTTTGAATTATTTTTCTTGGGATGTAGGTTTAAAGGAATGGGTAGTGAAGGTGTTTATGCCAATGTCATCAAATAAGTATGTTACGTATAAATTGTCATCACTAAGATCATACTCATCCAATGTCTCAATCATAGTAGAAGGAACCTTTTCCTCACAAAAAGGTATTTTTCAATGCTTGGAATCATAATGTCTATCAAACCATAGCCTAGTCCTAGATTCTTCTTACACTTCTCCATGATGATAAGCTCTCTTATACCTTGTTCATTTAGACCAAGGCCACATTTTCTAGTGAAACCCATGCCTTTTTCTAGTTGGTAACCTTTGTTGTTGGGATCAACAAGAATGGGATGTAGTTGTTTTTATTCCTCTTGTTATTCTTTGTAAATCCATGTGGAGAGATCTTCCTCACATACCAATTCATCCTTAATGTCTCCCTACTTGGTGAATATTGTAGTTTTGACTTCCATTTTGACAACTTGAATGTGCTTGATTTCCTTTGGTTTCCCATAGGATCTTAGCAATGGTATCTTTCCAATACAAAAAGATTTATTAAAGTGGTATTCTCCATAGCCATTGTCAAGTAACTGGATCTTAAGGTCAGATTTAGGTGGATCGGCTGATGAAGATGGAGTTGAGGATGATGAAAGTGATGATGAATCCATGTAGGAGAATGAATGGAAGGATACTCCATTATTGGGTATTTGAAAAAAATTCTTGTCTTTTTCCTCCAAGCTCTTACATTAATGGAAAGGTTTGGGATCAAAGTATATTATAACCTCTTTATCATTATAAGAAAATTTTAAGTGTTGATGGAAGGTTGAAGGGACTGTTTGCATTGTGTGGATCCATGGGTTTCCTAAGATTAGGTTATAGGGTAGCTCAAGATCCATCACTTGACAAGTCATTTCAGCTATAGTTGGTTCCACTTGAATTGGAATTTTCATTGTACCTTCATAGTTTCTTTCATTATCATAATGATCCCTTATTGTGAGGCTTTTGTTCTTGTCAATAACATCATCAAAATATCCCAACTACTTTACTAATTTCAAGGTACATATATTCAATCTGGTACCTCCATCTATCAAGACCCTCTTGATCTTGTGTTTATGGATGAAAAGTTTGAGATATAGGGGCTAATTATGAAAGGATCTTTGGGGAAGGTCATTTTCATAAAATACCAAGTGATGGGTAGAAGTAATGGTCCCAACCATAGCTTGAAACTAGTCTATGTTGATATTGTTAAGTACTGAAGACTCGAGGAGTGTCTTCTCTAGAGTCTCTTTATGTGTGGGGGATAACTTGAGAAGCTCAAGGATAGATATTAAGGATGGATTTTTCTTTAATTGGTCAAAAATATTGTAGTCACTTGAATATTTAATGGTAACTCTTGGTTGATATGGGGCTCCTTGGATTGCCACTTTCCCTCTTCTTGTAGTGACATTACACTCAAGATTTTTACCAAGTATTGTTACTATATTGATATTGTTATCAGGTTGATGGATGGTTCCTACAACATTGTCATAAGTATAAGAAGCTTTTTGGTAATCCTATCCCTTACCTTTATCATTTCCCTTAAAATGATCAGGGATTTGATCCTTGTAGATACCCATGTCACTATTTTCAGAGGGTCCAAGACAGTGTTTGAGATCAACCTCTCCTTTTCTTATCAAGTCTTGGATGATATTATTTAACCTTTGGCAATTGTTTGTTTTATGTCCTTTGATTCGATGGAACTCACATTAACCATTCTCATTATACCATGGGGGTTTAAAGCTTGGCTCCTTATACTTTGTTTGATTGGGTAGTTTGATGAGGCTCGTTTGGATTATCTTACACATGACAACCTCCATAGTTTCCCCCAATGGTGTGTACTTCTTGTTTGTTGTAATTTTTTTCCTTGGTGGCCCTCTTTGATTATTCTTATTTTGGTTCATCTATTGGTTGTTTTGAGGGTATGTGAGTTGAGTGTTTTTCAATTTTTTTGGGGGCAATTCATTTGATTCACTTGGACATTATTTGAGGATTGTTAGGAGGTGGTTGGTAAGGTTGTTGCATATTTTGCACAAAATTTGTGTCTACCACTCCATTAATTGTAACATTCTTATTCTTTTCCCAAATTTTAGGTTTGTCATTAGATCCCAATGCTTTTTCTCTATTGTTATAGTTGTAAATTTTTATGGCACCTTTGGCTATATGAGCTCTTTCAATGCCTAGACCCTTTTCAATGATTTCTTCAAAATTATTAGGAAATAACATGGTTATTTGATAGCTAATATCCATTTGAATATTGGAGACAAATATTTTGACTAGTTGCTTTTCTAAAATGGTCAATTTAGTCTTACTAGATTTGTACCTCCATCTTTGCAAGTAAGAAGCAAAGGACTCACCCCTGTTTTGTTTGATTTTATGTAGATCAGGAACCTTTATGTCTTGCTCAATATTGTAAGAGAAGTGGTTTATCAATTTGTTTGATATCTCATCAAAGTTTTCAATACTAGGTGGTAAATGAGAGAACCATTCAATAGCTGCACCCATAAGACTTCTTGGAAAGAGTCTCATTAAGTAGGAGTTATTGTTTGCAATGTCCATACAAGCCACTAACAATTCTCATACATTTTTGATTGGGTCACCTCTCCCTTTTTATTTATCAAATTTAGGGATTTAAAAGTCCTTTGGAAAGGGGATCATTGATATGGTACGATCAAAGGGATATCTTGTAGTGTGCATATATTCTTGGATTTTCCAAGTTGAATATATGATATCCTTTTGGTTAAGACTTTGAATTTGTATGGTTAATTCACCACTAAGTTTGTTCATTTGAGGATTAGGGACACCATAACCTCTCTTTATTGCAATGAATTGTGAGTTATATTGTGAGGTTTGTGTGTAGGAAGGCCCTTGGGCCATGTTATGTGTGTATGATGAGGGATAGGGTCCTAGTGGAATGGTGTGTTTGTATTGATAATTGATAGTTTTATGTTGTGGATGAGAATTTTGTTGTTGTGATTTATAGGTTTGGTGTTGTTGGGTGAAGGTTTGATGTAATGGAGCTAGTTTTTTTTGTGGAGGTACATTTTTTATGGTGTTTGTGGATGTCTATATCTTTGTTGTTTTAGATTAGGAGTTTTTTTGTACCAATGTTTTATGATGGGGGATTAGGTGTTCTATTTTTAAGATGGGTGTTTTGTGGTAGTGGAATGAAAGTTTTATTTTTAGGTTTTTGACTTGATGAAGATACATATTGATATTGCTAGTTTCAAGGATCATAGTATAGTGGTTGTTGTTGCATGTATTGTTTTTGTTGTTATCCTTGGTATTTGCTTGGTACATGCTTTAGTCTTGAGGTACATTGGTTTGCTGCTGGTATATGAGTGGTTGTTGTCTTTGAAGAGGTCGATTTATTTTTGTGTTGTGTAAATGGGTTATGCCATGTGTTTTGCTTGTGGTGGAATATTAGCATATAAATATTGTTTTGGGGAATGTTGGTTTGTTGATTTGCTACATATTTTTGTTGTAAGTTACCCATATTCTGGATGTTGACATTAGGGTCTTGTTGTCATGGATTGAAGTTCAAAGATGCATCATATAGAGTTCTTGAAACATTAGGTCCCCATGTATTGGCTGCCATATTTTGTGTTGTAAGTGGTGTGGAAAAGGGGTTTGTTGATTATAGAGGTTTGTTTTGAGCTACCATGTTTTTTTCATCCCCTTGACATTGTTGAGTGACCAATGCTTATTCAACTTGTGAGGGAAGTCCATATAATGGATTATCCACTTGTTGTTCATAAGGTTGATCGTTGATAGGTTCTTTTTGTTTTGAAGAGATAGGTGATATCCTTGGCTCCACTTATTGTTTTGGGATATTTCTAAGAATTGATTGATCATCCATGTAGATGATGGATGGATCTCTAAGAGAATTGACATTAAATTCCTTAGGAAACTTGGCACCATGTTGTGCAAGTTTCAAAAAGTATGTGTTAGGATATAGTTTAAGTATATTTTCCATTAAATTTATCATTTTAGGATCTTGGGAATATTGTAAGAGTTATCATCACTAATTTCCTCATCACTATCATGGTCTTCAATGATCACATCATGGAGACTAGGAGGTTGATCTTGATTTCTAGCAATAATTTCTTGATGTTGAAGTTGTAGATCTTGTTCAATTGGTGGTGGATTTGGGTTGAGTTTTGGTTGATCCCTAAACATTGGTTGTTGTGCTTGAGGGGCTGAAAAATTTGTTGCTACATTAGGACCAAAAACCCATGGTTGAGAAATTGAAACTTCCACATTGGTGGTACTAGGTCCACTAGAGCTACTTTTGTTAGATTCCATTTTATTTCTATGGTGTGACCCTTTTGTTGTCATAAATGTGAGTAATAGACCTTGGTGAATGGGAGTTTTCAATTTATGAAGGGATGGTGATGTTGTGGTTTGAAAAATTGCTTGGTGAAATTACATACAAAGGGAAATTTTGTAAACCTTTTGGACAAAGGATTTTGATATATTGATATGGATTGATGTGGATGTTGGAATTTTTTGATGATCAAGTTTAATGTGGGATTCTTGGGTGTTTAGGAATGATGATATTTTTGTGCCCAATCCTATGATAATGAGATGAGTGGATTTTGGATTATTTTTGAATAATGAAACTATGTTTGTGGATGCTCAACCATACAATGAGAGTTTGTGTGCATTTTGGATGATTTTTATATGATACTATCCTAGGAACACAAGGATGAACAAGATTTGTTTAATATTTTCTACATCTCAAGGATGGTGATGGAGGATATTTTGATTGATCTACTTGAACTAGGATTGCAAGTTTCAAGTAAAGGTGAATGCTAATAGTCTATAAAATTAGGGAAAGGATTATGTCCAATAAATTTTGACAAGACTACTAGAGGATATGGGTATGTGCAGGATCATCATGGAAAAAACAGGCCCTTAAGTGGCAATAAAAAGACACAAAATCAGAGTTAGACAACTTGACGTAAAAATTTGAATAATTTATCTATATTATTTCAAAAAAATGTTAAAATAGAATCTGTAGAAAATTGAATGTAATTTCTAAACTACTAGACCTTTATTTAAAAAAAAAAAATCTTTTTGGTGAAAATTTGAAATTTCAATGTAGTAGTATTTAAATTTCAGGGTAAAAATAAGAAGTAGGTGTCTGTCTGACCACCCTAACCACAATAAAATGATAATATTTTTTTATAAGCTTTCAGATATAAGTAGAGGACTCATGTCCTGATGTGATGCATATTTTTTTATAAAATTTTTCCAAGTAAATAATTAATTATGATTTTTTATTACAACTTTTAAAAAATATAAAAGCTTGTCTATCTAACCACCTTAAATTGGTCAAAAATTCATGAAATTCAATTTTATTTTTTTCTAATCCTATACTATGCAAAGCATAGAATGTGACACATTTTTCGAATTCAAATAATGTGATACCGTTTGAAAGTTATAGATTTTTTTCAATCAGCCTATCAATCAGGACTTTATTCGTAATTCTAATAGAAAATGAATAATAATTATTTATGAAATTCAAAGTAAAGCATAATTTATATTGGTGGAAAACTGAGAATCTCTTCTAAAAACCCTTTTCATTTCATCAATTTTGGGTAAAAAGAAAGTTGTCAGCCACATGGGCCATCATATGGCTTACATATCGCCACTTTTTGGCCCATCATGATCCTGCACATACCCATATGGTGTATTGATGGAAACACTATCAAGATGATGGTGTTTGATATCTTGTGTTCAATGTAAATCCAAAGGATAAGTAGATGTATGATCAATGATGTTGATGCAAAAGGATGTCCAAGATTGTTGATAAGGTGTGATGTAAGTTTGATTTTGTTGTTTTTGTCCAAAAGGTGATAGGTGAAAACCCAAAGTAAACCAAATTTGAAGTGTAAGATGGTGATGTTTGATTGTGTAAGGTGAATGTGTGAAAGTACAAGTCTATGGTAACAATTTTTTTTGACAATTGTGTAAGGTGTTATGTCAAATTTTTGAAACAATATTTTGACCAATTTTTTGATAAGAAAGGAATTGAAACAATAGTGGTTGTTGTCTAGGATGACAATAGCGAGCTTGTTTTAGGATGACTATGGTATTTTTTGGCAATAGAAAGCTTTGTGTAAAATACAGGATGGTGTAAGAAGAGATGAGAATAGTGAATGGATGTGCAATAGAAATAAAATTCTAGGATGCATATAGTAAAATTCTAGGACAAAAGTGGTAAAATGCATAGTAGTGACCTAATTTCGATAGTTTTCAATTTGGTGACTGTTTTCGATAAGTTTCCCACTTTGAATTTTTTTGATATGATATTTTGGGGGATGTGTTTGAGAGTAAGTGATACATACAGTAGAAAAAATATGCAAATGAATGACTCAATGAGAAAGGGGGATATTTCATGAACCTTATTCCATAAGATCCATTGATATAGCTCAAAGAAGATCAATCAATTACATCCTAAGGAGTATAGGCATGCTTCTTCGTAGTAGGCTTACCTCACCAAAAAGAGTAATGTAATCTGAAGCTATTCAGGGGTCAAATAGGACATACCAAGATCATTTTCCACCTTGATACTCTTATATTTGTAAAATATAATGAACTATTAAGCCTTATGCCTCAACCATAAACCGAACGTGGTAAATTTTTGGAATAGTGTTATTCCCCTGCACTACTTTGAAGAATCATTTCAGAAAACTTGGATTGCCTCTAGATATAAAGGTTTTTAATGACACCATAAACACCATAGGTATCCTTCAAATGAGAGACACTAAAGTATCTTCCCCTAAGAAACTCATTCATTCACATGAGAGTAGGCTTGCAAGCTATAATGTTCGTAGAATTATGCTACTTAATTTGGTTTTCACATACTTTATATAGCCCACTAATAAACATGTGTTAGGGTCTCCTTGAGTTCTCCATTTTGGGATGTGCCTCAAGGTAGGCCCCACTAATAAAAAAGAAAGGCTTAGTGTTTTAATATTTCTCTTACACCCAGGATCATCAAATGATGCAAGGGGAGAGAATACATATCAAAACTCCTTTGGTGACCAAAAAGTTTTTTTGATTTTTCTCTTACACCCAATATCATCAAATGATGTGATGAGAGAAGATACACATCCATATTTCCAATCACACAAAATATGGTGGAAAATTTATTGCATTTTTATTTTAAGGCCAAAACAAAGTGTTATCTATCTAAGAAATTTGTGTTTTAAGCACCAAAATAAAATGTTAAATATATCAAACACACACAAAATTATTGAAAATAAAATAATCCTTGAACAAGGTGTTGCAATGAAATTGTTAGTAGTTTGAGCTTGGATTTCTTCGAACATTCATCACCCCTACAAGCGAATTTATTAGTAGTTTAATGAAATATTGTCTTCACCCTACACAAGTTGCACCAACTTAAGTTAGATAAAATCAAAGCACAACAAAAATCAATTGAATTAGGATTAGGGTTAGGTAAATCTAAAATCTAATTTTTTTTTAAAGTGAATATCAAAAGAAGAAAAAGGAACAATAGTGGCCCTATTACCTACAACAACAACCCTATTTTTGAGACAACTACAACTCTATTAGACAATAGTGGTTTACTTTTAGGTCAATAGTAGTTTTGAATATGATGAATGCAGTTTTGTTATGACAGTCAAAAAATATAGTTAGAAACCTGTGAACAGAAAGGATGATAACGACCTATTTCAATGGTAGTAGCCAACAAACTTAAGATGATTGAAACAGAAAAATGGGATGATAGCATCTTTCTTCTAAATGATAGTGAACCCTATTTCCGCACAAATGAAATACTTTGTCAAAATTTTAAAAAACCAGAATGAGAGTAGCCAGATTGTTTTAATAGAAGCCAAAAAAAGAGATGAACATGCTAAAATTTTAGAATGATAGTTACCCAATTGACAATAACGACCCCTAAAAAACATGACACCAGCCTAGAACCTTCAACTGATCACAAAACTTGATTAAAATGTTAGATTAAAGGAACTAGGTCCCACCAAGAATGCCAACTAAAGTAAGGGGTGAAAATGGACATGAACATGAATTCAATCAAAATAAAATAAAAACAAGGATTAGGACCCACCTACTTATAAAATTCAATCACCATATCTATGAATTCAACAACAAGGTTAGCACAATCAAATTGAAACACAAATGAACTCAAAACTACATAATATTACCATCCCATGGTGGAGTGTATTTGGGTTGATTTTATATGTTGGATTTCCTTTCAACATAAATCTTCCATGATTTCAAAAGCTTGATATGATGACCTAGAATGTAATGGTGTATGCTTAATTTACTCAAGAATCATTTGGACATGATCTTTTCACAAATTATCTAGATGAATTATGATAGGTTTGAGGGTTATTTTGTAGATTTGGAGAAATTGGATCAAGGGATAGGATGGAGTTTGAAACCCCACAAAGAAGGTCTTAGATTGATCCTCAACACCCACAAAAGAGAGTGAATCAATGAATATGGATGAAGGAGATCAATTACAACTCAAGCAATCTCCACTATTTTAGGAAAATGGTTATGATATTTAAGATCAAGGGATGAGAATAGAGCTCAAGATCAAAGGCTAGAAATGGTTGAGACAAGTTGGTTGAGATATTTTGAAATGGAATATTCCTCAATAATATTCTTTGTGGAGGGAAAATAGGATAATTAAATAATTAGTAATTATGTAATTCATGTGACAAAAGATTAAAAGGTACGATAATTGAATAATCGAGATTATTTAATCATGTTGGATTAGAAGAAATAAATGATAGTAATTAAATAATTAAAATTATTCAATTAGGGTGACAAATGGAATATTAGTGATGAAAAGGATGAATTAATTGAACAATTCATGATTATTTAATTAATAGAGAGAAATAGGGTTAATTGGTGAAAATGATGTTAAAAGGGATTAATGATGCAAATGAAGTGAAATGCAAAGATGTGGATGAAAATTATGTTGATGAGGAAAAATATGATTTAGTATGTGTGATATGCGTTAATACATTTTGACATGTCTACACTTTGAATGTTCCATTTGAAAAGAAATCAATCATTAGATGAAAAATTTATTAATTTTAAAACTATTTTAGCTAATGATACTCTCTTATAGGAAACACCTATTATGGATCTAATTTGAATCATGTTAATTTAAAACTAAAAAATAATTGAATTTCTATGTGGACTCATACATTATGTATAAAAATGTCTTTTCCTATAGATCCTTTTTTGGAAACCCATAAGATGCACAATCTAATATTACTAACACATAGCTCTTTATGTCAATGTCAGTACCAACTATACATATGATGACAAAAACACCTATGGCTATAGTGGTTGTGACTTCTAGTGGTTTTAATTTAGGTTTCCTCAAATAAAACCTTGGATATTCTCATCCCTTTGTCTCTACCACATTTATATTTTCCACTCCACAAAATTTCATTGTTTATACACACACTATATACCTTTTTCTAAACTAGCTCTTGAAAAGTGTTGGTTAGCTATAGAATCAACTCACTAATCTAAATGGTAAATATTATAGATGAAATCCACTCAAATTACAAATTATTGCTACAAGCCTCTCAAAACTATTTTAACCACCAATATTGGAAAAGTATAGTGGAAAAGAAGATCCTCAAAGTCATGTTTTTTCTTTCACTTCTTTATGTAGTGACTTTTTGTTTTAGGATGTATTGTTATAAAAACTATTCCTACGATCTCTAAAACATATCATGTTAGATAAGTTTTTATTGTTGCCTAGTAACTCAATTCATATATTTGAACAATTGATTAGTTAGTTTCTCCAGTGCTTCCAAGAAAAAATTGGGTCATAGGTCATATTTAGTTACCTCATCAATTAAAAATAGGGATTCGCTAAAGAAGTTACTAATTTTATTTTCTAGTATCAATAATTATTTTTTCAAATCCCCTGTGCAATCTTGGATTCTAATGTACAATGAGTGTTCATTGGAATCCTATAGCCAATGCTTAGGAATAAAATATTACAAAAATATTTTTTTGTACTAATATTTTTACTACTTTGCAAGATTATCAATAGAATATAAGTTAGTATGGGGATCATACTCATCAACTCACTTTGGTTGCCAAGATGGTGCTTATTTTTCAAGAAGTTATAAAATAAATAAATTATTCAACTAAAAAAATTAATTAATTAATTCATCACAAGTTTCTAAGGTCTTAGTTGTAGCACCTCTAAAGAGTGCATGTAATTTACAAAGTTTTATGAATATTATATACTATAATTCTTTTTTTTTTAAATAACCTAATTACACTTCACCTAATTAGACCACTTCCAACTAACTAACTTTTGCAAGAATCCTATGACTCAAAATACTTCTATAAATTCCATCATGTTCTTAGACATGATACTCAATGGTGTATGCATATTTTTCATCTAGTGCAAGACCACATCAACACAAGGACCATCCAGATACATGAAAAAAAAGTGCTAACTTTTTTTTGCAAAGCTGAATCAAAAATGACAAATTTATACCAATCCACTTCCATCACATTCTACTAAATTCATTTGAATTCACCCTCTACATTTTCTAAAAATAAAATAAATAACATGATAGACATCATTGATGTCCATACCTAATCATCTTTGTCTTGCGACATCAATATGCATGTAATATATTTTCTTCAAATGACTTGCCCATTGACATAGAGGATGGACCTCTCTACATACCTTATAATTTTAATGAGAAGACTATTAATGGTGTTATTGCTGAGCCTACCAAGAGAGTAAATGTTATTACAATATAAATACTATTTATCAACTAGTTTAACAAAGATAAATATGAAAATACTTCAATGACTCTTCAAACACACAATGGACTCTCTTTTCCTAGCATGGGTTCCACTACTTTCATGGTCCAGGTTGGACACAATTCTATGGAAAACACATTTGTTTTTATCCCTAAATTTGACTTGTTTATGGTGAATTTGGTCATTCCATGACAAATTCTATGAAAACAGTCACCTCTATGATACAAAAATATTTAAAATTTCCTTATAACAACATAGTGCATTCTATCCAACACACTAGATATAGACCCCTGGCATGTTGTGGGGGATATTATCTTGATTTTTTTTCCATTTCCCTAAGGACCTATACAAAATTTTGATGATTTTTATTTAAATCATATTCTAAATTCTAAGTATGTTATTGAATGTCCTCTTTGATAGTTACCTCTTCTTCCTCTCCAGTAGTTGCTTCCTAGTTTGTTACCCAACTTCATCAAAATTCACTTATCCCAACACCTACCCCTCTATTTACTAAGGATAAGAGAAACCCATTAGGTAGACATCTCATTCCCCCTAAGTTTTCCCAATTGTTGATGGTGCCTCATGTTCCCCCACATGTTAGTAGTGGAAACTGGGGAAAGGAACCTATGTTGGGTAAATATTCCTCTTAGATATGTTATCCTCTTATTGATCCTACTATTTTTTAGCATACTCCTCTAATAATGAAGGGACATCAACCCAATGGACATAATTTTTTTGGTGCATCACCCATGCCTCATCCTCTAGTGGTTCCTCCTATTCATTTGACTACCCTCATGACTAAACAAGGAAATATAGCTATAGTGAAATAACTTGCACAATAAAAGAATATTATAGGAAATATGTTACAAATACTTGATAATAACTAAGAATAAAAAGCCACTTTGAGGGGGAAAACCTCCAAATATCTCCAATAAGAACACAATTCACAAAATGATGATGAAATGCGACTCACAACCTCCTATATATACCTATCTATGCCTAGGATATCACCCAAGTCGACTTAGATAACCCTATATAAGCCCTAGTTCAACCTAATTAACTAAATAATAATATAATAATGATAATATGATGTAATTAGGAGTTAAGATAGCCACAAGCCAACTATTCATAACCCAATGTACTCTAATATTATGGGTGTATTATTCCCCCCTCTTCAAAGAAGAATTGTCCTCAATGCTAGGAAATTTTGGATAATTTTGAATGAACTCCTCATCCTCCCATGTGGTATATTCAATTGGTAAATTCTTCCATTTGATGAGATACTGATTGAGTGTTCTAGTCCTTAGCTTCCTTTTTCATTTTTAAAGAATAAAATCTAGTTCCAATATGATTCTTCCTTCTTCGTCGAGTACTTGTAATATTGTCTAAGTAGGGATATTATTACCAATTACCTTATTCAAATAGGAAACATGAAAAATTTGATGTATCTTTGTTTTTGATGGAAATTTAAGCTTTTAGGAAACACTACCTATCTTCTACATGATTTGATATGGTCCATAATATTTGGAGATAACTTGTTATTCTTTGAGTGTTTCTTTAGTTATATTTTTCGTGTAAGGTTGAAATCTCAAGAAAACCCAATTCCCAACTTCAAAACTTCTTTAATTATAGTGTTGGTCCACCTATTGCTTCATTCAATTTTGTGTCATGGATAGATTCTCTTTAAGTCCTAAAATTACTTGGTGTTGATGAAGCATGTGGTCCTCCACAACGTGAACTCTTGGTGACACCTTCAATGATGATGTGATGGAAATAGGATGATGTCCATACAATACCATAAATGGAGACATTTTTTCTGAACTATGGAAGGAAGTGTTATACCACCATTATGCTAGTGGTAGCCAATCTACCCATTGAGACTATTTATCTAAAGTGAAACAACATAGATATACTTCCAAACACTTATTAACAACCTTCTTTTTCCCATCACATTGAGGATGGTATGAAGAACTATTAGACAATTGAGTACCCAAATATTTGAATAAATCTATCCAAAAGTTACTAGTAAATATAGGATCATGGTCACTAACAATAACCTTAGGTATACCATGTAGCTTTTGAATATTCTCCAACAATTATTTTTCCACTGTACTTGCTCTAAAAGGATATGAATATAATGCAATAAAATGTGCATATTTAGTGAGGAAATATACTACTTCCATGATGATATTCTTATTATTAGATCTTGGAAGCCCTATGATGAAGTTCATGGAGACCTCTACCCAACACTAAATAGGAATAACTAAGGGTTGCAAGAGACCCAGTGTCTTAATTTTCTACCCTTTATTTTTTTGACAAACCAAATATTTTTCCACAAATTTTTGAACATCCACTTTTAGCCCTTCCCAAAATACGTCTTTCTTGGCCTGATGATATGTCTTTAAAAATATTGAATGACCACCCATTGGAGACTCATGAAACTTTGTGAGAGGAATTCTTACAAAGATACAATTTCTTTATACCACAAAGTATCTCCCTTCCAACAAAAAATACCCAAACTACTAGGATCACTCTATAATTGTTGAATGAGATTACTTGTAGAAACATCATTTTTCCACTCTTATTTGGATTCTACTACCTGATCTTATTATAATATTGAAATGGAACACAATAAAGTTGCATCCTTCTCATCCTTCCTTGATAGTGCATCTACCATAAAAATTTCCTTCCATTTCTTATATACAATCTCAAAATCATATCCCAACATATTAGTAACCCATTTTTTTTGTTCTTTAGAAGATAATATTTTTTCCAAAAATTATTTTAGGCTATCATGATTTGTCTTAACCTTGAAGTGTCTACCCATTAGATAAGGCCTCTATTATTTTACTACATGAATAATGTCTAGCATTTCCTTCTCATAAATAGGTTTGATTGTATTCTTACCCTTTAATTTGATCTCTCAAAATTCATGGGTCATCTCTCCTACATGAGAACTATGCCTATACCATTTCTTGAAGCATCACATTCCATAATAAAATCCTTTGTGAAATTTGGAATGGCCAACATTGGAGTTGTACACATAGCCTCATTTAACATTTCAAATGTTGAATTAGTGGATTCATTCTAATAAAAATAATTTTTGTTTAATAAATTTGTAAGTGGTGTTGATATACAACCATAATTCTTCACAAATAATTTATAGTATCTAGTTAATCCCAAGAAACCCCTCAATTTCTTAATGGTTTTGGGAATAGGCCCTTCCATGATAACCTTAATTTTGTTAGGATCCACCTTTACTTCTTCATGAGAAACTATGTGTCCCAATTACTCCACCTAATTAAGACCAAAAGCACACTTGGGTGACATAGAAAAGATTTTATGATCTTTGAGAACTTGTAATACTTGATCTACAAGTTGCAAGTGCTCTTCTCATGTCTTACTATAAATTACTATATCATCAGAGAACACTAATACAAACTTCATCAAGAATTTATTAAAGATAGAATTTATAAAACTTTGAAATGTAGAAGGTGCATTGGTAAGACCAAATGGCATCACCAAAAACTCATAATTACCATCATGAGTCCTAAATATTGTATTAAAAATTTCTTCTTCCTTAATTTGAATTTGGTAATAACTTTATCTAAGATCTAACTTTGTAAAATGCATAGCTCCATTCAATTCATCTAGAAAATTATCAATGAGTGGAATAGGAAACTTATCTTTGATGGTGTACATGTTGATAAATTTATATTCCAAGAACATACACCAAGTTTCACCCTTCTTTTGCACCATCAACATGGGTGAGGAGTAACTACTTTTTATATGCCTAATAATTCCTACCTCTAACATCTCCTCAACAATGTTTTATATCTCACTTTTTTATATATGTGGGTACTTGTAAGGCCTAATGTTGGGTGGTTGGCTCCTTAGAACTATTTTTATGGCATGATCATGATCCCTCCTAGGAGGAATTCCATCACGCATATCTCCAAAAACCATTGAGTGATGTTCAATTATTACTTGAAAATATTGATGGGTGGGAGCATTAGATTGAGAGATTGCTAATGAACATAACTGGGTGACAAATCCATCAACAACTTTCTTAAGAAACTTTTGTATTTGATGAGAGATTACCATTTTTGGGGATTTTTCCTTCAACACTATTAGATCTACTTTATTTCCTTCTAATTGAAATCTCATCAATAATTCTTGGAAGTTCATCTCAATTTTTATCAAAGTGGTAAGCCATTGTATTCCCAAAATAATAGTTGCCACATCCATTAAGATGGCATACATTGGTCTATCAAGGTGACAATCTCCCATGGATAGTTTAATGCCATGAAATTTTCCAAAATAAATAATAGGAACGCCATCTACAATAAAGACTTGAAATTATAGAGTTGGATATATAAAACAATTTATATGAGTAGCCAACTCTTTGTTGATGAAATTATGAGTACTACCTAAATCAATCAACACAATTATTTTCTGCTTCTTCAAGTAACCCACTACCTTGAGAGTTTGTGGGGTTCTAAAACTAGAGAGTGCATGAAAAGAAATGATTGGTTGGGTATGATTTGATTCATCATATAACTCCCTACCACCTTCTAATATCAATTCATCCTCTTCTTCCCGACTTAGACCTTCAATATAGAACAATTTCTTTTTACTACATCTATCCCCCTGACTATATTTTCTATCACAATTGAAACATAACCCTTTTTCTCTCTTCTCCTTAATTTATTATGGAGTCAACCTAGTAGGTTATGGTAATGAATCTGTAGGAGATCTCCTTCCATTAAAATTTACATTCCCTTGTCACCTACTAGCCAAAAACCTCTCTTCAACTTATCTTTCCATTACTATTGCTTGCGATAAGGATTATAGTTGGAACAACCATACTTCATATTTTATGTAATCCTTTAAACCACTTAGAAATAGTTCCTTCAAAATTTATCCTCCCACATTCTCTACTGTTAGATAAATGAATTTAAATTGCTGAATATAATCCTTGACCGTGCCTATTTGATTTAATTTAGTGAGTTGGAAAAAGTAGCTATTTGTAAAGTTATCTCCATAATGGGTAGCAAGTTCCTCTTGAAAAAGTGACCATGTGACCACACAACCCTTTTTTCTCATCTCATCACATAACCAACGATACCAAATAAATTGATCTTGTTCTAGGTATAATGATACCATAGTCACTTTCTTCTGACAAGGAACATGATGAATATCAAAGAAATGATCCATTTGGAATAGCCAATTGGATGGATCCTTGCCATCAAAATTTCTCATATTCAACTTGGGTATGAATTACCTTGGCATATGATTATTAAAGGAAGGATCCTTCTTGAAATCAAAGTCAATTATAAGGAATTCATGTCTAACAAAAGCATTAACTTCCACCTGACTAGGTGAATCTTCACCCTTACACCTCATACCCTAAATAAGTGATTTCAATTCACTTATTTCTTTAGTGACATTCTTCTATAATGATGAAATATAACACTTAACTTTGTTTATTTCTTCCTTAGGGTTAAAATCCTCAATTTGTACCCCATCCTTCTCTAAAGATTTCCCTGATGTGGTAGCATTATTTTTGCCTCTTCTTGCAGGCCCTAACATGATGGTAGAAAATAATTTTACAATAAATCACTCAAATAAATTTAAAATAATCTAAAACTATTACTATAACTTACTAGGGCCTAGGTCACACTTCAATAGAAAAATCTTCCAAAAATTAGGTTATTTTCATCCTTTAGAGTGAATTTATTGGAAACCATAATTTTCCAATAAATCGCTTATTTATACTTAAAATTATTTGATATTTTTACTATGGTCTCCTCTATTAGTTATTAAAATACCCACAAAAATAAAGGAACTAGTTATGAAATATTTTGGAGATATCTACTTTCCAAATAAACTGGTTAGAATCCCTAATTTAAAATAAATATCTCAATTCTACTCCACTTCTTCTAAAATCTATGTTATATCTTCTTTAATATGTCCTTAAAAAACCCTTTAAAATTCATACTAAAATTTTTCAAAATCTGGGAGATATGGGTTTCACAAAATGACCTCCAAACTTGAAAAAAATTCCTTTTCGTAATGGTGCCAAGATCATGCTCTGATACCACTTGTAGTGAAATAAATTGCATAATAAAATAATATTATAAGAAATATGTTGCAAATACTTGATAATAACTAAGAATAACAAGCCACTTCAAGGGGACAAACCTCAAAATATCTCCAATGAGAACATAATTCACAATATGATGATGAAATGAGACTCACAACTTCCTATATATACCTATTTATGTCTAGGATACTACCTAGACCAAATTAGATAACCCTATATAAGCCCTAGGATGACCTAATTAACTAAATAATGATAATATGACTTCATTAGGAGTTAATATAGCCACACGAAAACTATTCGTAGGCTAATGTACTCTAATATTAAGGGTGTAGCAACACTCATGATGTAGGATATGCCATGTGCACCCCATATCTCTCACCATCACCTATCAGGACTTTATTTCCTTCTATTTAAAAAGTAAAAATAACATCATGACCAAAGAAGAGTGATACCCCTCCTAAAGCTATGTCTAGGCCCCATCATCAATATAATCAACTTTCACATGAGCATAAGCATCATTAGCATGCATTAACCTATGAAAAAAATACTATGAAAGTTACTAATAATAAATTTCCTCCTCTAATGTGACCACCGCTTAATTTTATAATGCCTCCTCCATCTCTAGTTATTATTTCTTCTACACCACATTTAGTTCCTCCTTGTGATCCTAAATAACCTCACCTAAAAATGGTGCAAGTGTTCCTAGCTCCTTCAAAATAACCTCCTCTAGTTCCAAATTTTCTTTATATTCCATCATTTCTTGAGCCATTGGATATTCCAAACACATATATCATATCTATTACCATGCTTTCTAATTTAGTGACATATTAGCATACTCACTATGATATATTTCTATACATTCTCCATCCCACCATAGTCAATATTAATATCACTCACCCACCACCAAAAATGAAACTTGAGAATTATCCAAATCTACCTCATTAGAAGAAAAAACTAAACCCACCTTCTTCGCTACATCGAGACCATTATACATCAGTTCTCTTTGTAAAAGAAATGAAAACTTCCTTTGTTCTTGTCATTGATCCCATTCAAGAGATTATTAGTGAAAAACCTCTTGTCACATATTCTGATAGTGATTCACTAGGCTCTCCTCTAGGGGAAATTATACTTGAAACCCTTAAAGATATTCTGACATTGTCTACAATCTTCACAAGATCGTTTACACTCACCGCACATGATGTGGAAGATGTTTTTTTAACTACAACTAGTTTTTTGGATTTTTCTACAAGTGATATGCCTAGTACTACCTTAACAAAACTTCCTTTATAGGTTTAACCTCCCTCCCCTTATGATTAATATTGGGAGATCGATGATCTATCCAAGGAAGGACTTTAATCATTACTCTTATATGTAGATTTTAGTTGTTTTGTATGCATGTTTTGTTTATGTTTCTCCATGCTTTTTTGTATATGTTTATCAACATTACCTTGAGGACTCATGATACCCTTGTAGATACATGGATATAAGGGAGATGAATCTATTGTTGATTCTTCTATTTGTATCATAATTCTTCTATATATTATAATCTAAATTTTTAGTTTTGGAGATGATGTAAAGAATTATCAATTTAGGCTGCTTCCATTTTGACCTAATTTTTTTAATTTCATTTCATGTAACTTTATTCATTTATACTTATATTTCCACTACATCGAGGGAATGATGACTATACAAAACCCTAATTCAAATGATATACATGATTATCATACATTCATATTGACCACAAGTCTATGGACCCCTCAATTTTATTTCTACAAGTGATGTTGGGAATTTTATGGAGCATACCTAAAATGTGTAATGATATTCCATGATCACAATGCCATATGTTTCATGACACATCTTTCTTGATGCTTCCTTTTTAATATTTTTTTCCTTTTCTCTCCTTAAAATAACATTCACTCTTGGTATCATGAAATTATTTTAAGGGGGGCTCTCACAATGAAAACATCCCACTTTTATCTCAAATTACTAGTCAACTCTATGATCTTTGTAGTAGTTTGGTAGCATATGAATCACCTAGCATAATGCATCTTGCTAGACTGTGGGACTTCACATGTCCTACCTTTATCATAGTTATCCCTCAACACAACTTGTAGTAATCATGGTCAATCAAAATCATTGTATCAAATCTATCATAGCAAAAATTCTAGCCATACATATTAAATCATTTACCTCATGTCCTTCCTATTATATCTCTTTCTCTTTTTTGTTAGATTTTGTATTTATGTGTTTGTATATTTACATGAATTTCTCTTTTGTACTCTCTTTGTGTAGTATATGTCACATTATTTGTAATAGTTTATGCACAAGATTTGTGTCTTATGTAGGATACCTTTATTTTGTAGGTCTTCTCCCTTAAGGAATGTCCATGTGGGTTGGATATTGTAATCCCATACTACTTTCTTTGGTAATTTTTTTATAAGCTACTTCTACTAAAGATATCAGGTTTCTACAATCCATATTGTAAATTTGTATTGCTTCTAGTTTTGATTGTACCGATTTTTTTAACATCAACATTTTTTATCACACTTTGTGATCCATCATTAGCACGAAAGAGAGCAAGAGGAGAAAAATGAATAATTTTAGACTTAGACTAGATAAAAAGGATAGAGGAACAAGGGGAGGGTGCAAATAGATCGAGGGTCAAATTAAAATAAAGAAAACACTAAAAAATTATACTATCAAAAAGAAAGAAAGGAGAATAAAACCTTAAAGAACAAATTAAATTGCACCAATACTTAAGAAGAACCACAAAAATGAAAAAAGCTAAGAGAATCACAATAAACATGAGAAAAAGATCAAAGTAGAAATAAATAAAGAACCAAGCAAGAGTCAAACTAAACTGAAAAGGCCCAAGCTAAAATAATACATGAAAGAATATTAATTAATCAAGATTAAAAAAACTTATAAAGATAACAAACTCGAGAATAAATACAAATACACATCAAAGAATAACAACAAAAATATAAACCAAGCCAAATAAAAGAACAAGAATAGAAAACTAGAGAAAACCTAATGAAAAAGAATAAAGATAAAAATAAATAAATAAATAATTTCAATACAAAGAAAAAGGAAAAGAAAAATCGCAAGAAATAAATATGGAATAAATAAATAAATACAAAAAGAAATATAAAAAGACAACAAAGAAATCAAGAAAAAATAAATATAAATGAAAAATATTATATATATATAAAGAAAACAATAATTGGGAAGCTAATTTGGTGGTCAACCTCTCCAATGCCACCTTAAACCCCTTGCCATTAATTTCTTGAAGCGAGGGATGGGTTTCACCATATCTCCCTATAAAATTCCCCATGTTGACTTTCTCATTAAAATTGAGAACGTTGTTCATGCTCTTCCCCTGGATAACATTGAAGAAATCATGCAAGATGTTGTTTTCCTTCATCATGCAAAGCCTCCCAAGTGTAATGTCCCTAATTATGAACATTTCTTTCAAGAAAAAATTGTGAAATAAAGAGTTGATCATTTGTAAAGCTAAAAAAGGGAATGCCACGATCATCATGGAAAAACATGATTACCTCTTCAAAATGCTTGACCTTCTTGTAGATAGCAAAAGATGGAAAATTTTGTCTCACAACCCATGTTCCAAAATTGTGTGTAAAGTCAAGCATGTTATTTTCCTCACTTCCTTTGATGATGCTACTAAGAAGCGTATGCTTCCATCTAAAGAAGTGATGTCTCACATCTATGGTTTTCCTAAAATTCACAAAAAGGACATTCCTTTGAGACCCATTGTGGATACAATTGGCTCTCCCATCTACAAATTAGTGTCTTACCTTGCCAAATTAATCTCTCCGCTTGTAGGTGGTTCTAAATCCCCCATCAAAGATTCCTCCCATCTTGTTAACTTTATCAAGGATTTAAAGCTTGAAAGTGGTGACCTGTTAGTCAACTTTGATGTTCTTTCTCTCTTTACAAATATTCCCATCCCTAATACCATTGAGATTGTTAAACACAAATCTAATCAGGAAATTACGTCTTTGGTCAAGCTTTGCCTGAAATCAACCTTCTTCTCTTTCCAAGGTGTAATATATGAGTAGATTGATGGTGTTTCCATGGGTTCTCCTCTCTCTCCAGTTATAGCTAACCTCTACATGGAGCATTTTGAATAATTTTCCCTTTCCTCCTACTCCCTCAAACCAAAATGGTTGAAACATTATGTGGATAACACTAATGTTTGTTGGCCCCATGGTATCGATAGGTTATGGGAATTCCACACTTAACTCAATGGCTTGTTCCATTGTATCTCCTTCACCAAGGATATTGAATCAAATGGTCAAATCCCTTTCCTCGATATCTTTCTCATAAAAAATCTTATGGCTCCCCAGGTCGTCGAGTTTTTCGTAAGGCTAACCATATTCACCTATACCTCCATTTGTCCTCTCATCACCACCGATGTCAAAGGAGTGGCATCCTCAAAATCCTTGCCTTGAGATCATTTCAGATCTATGATGGAGAACACTTGAACCAAGAGTTGTACCATTTGTGTAAAGTCTTCATCCTAAATGGATACACAAATAAACATATCTCTAAAGCCTTTATCCATGCCAAGGAAATATTATTCTCTAATTTTTTTACCTCTAATCTGAAGTTCCTCCTTGGTGCTTCTATTCCCTATATTGAAGGAATTTCCAAAAAATCTCCAAAATCCTTCTTAAGCAAGGGTTTCGTTGTGCTTTCAAACCTTTTTCCACTATGAAGCATTGTATCCCCTCCCTCAAGGACTCAAGAGGCATTTTACTTGAGTATGAAGTCTACAAGGATGCTTTTTCTTGTGGCACCCCCTACATTGGGGAAATATTCATTCCTTTGGTACAAGAATTAAAAAGCATAGTGTAGATATCAAATATCATAGGGTTGTTGGATGTTGTGGTTTTTTTGCTGATATGTGGTTGTCATTGATGCCAACACTATTAGCAGTAATGTTTTTAAGACTATATATGTCAATGATATTGAAAAAATTGTAATAAAATATGTTACAAGTTGTCTATGGAGAAATGAAGATCAGTATGATGGAAAGTTCAGTATGTTGATGGTGAGAACTTATGGATTAAAGGGTTTTTTTCAGGTGTATCTAGTTTATCCACTAAAATTTTTAGAGGTTCGCATGAATATTTGAGCAGGTTATGAGTTTTTGTGTTCCGATAGTTATTATATTACTATAGTTGGTGTTCCTAGAAGAAGATAATGTGATTCTGGTAATCTGAGTTGTTGTGAATTCTCCTATGGTGTTCATGGATATTTCTATATCATGCTCTATCTGTGTTGCATGTCCACATTGATCGTTGTTCTCATGATTGGTGATTTTCTCTTGTGTGTTCATGTTTTTCATGTTCATGGTCGACAGGGTGATTGTAGCGTGTTGTGGATCTTCAAGGAATAATTTTGATTTTTTTTTGTGTTGGAGGATATTGTTTTGGGTCTCTACTATGTTGTGTCTGACCTTGGTGGATTCACATTAATAATCTTTATTGTTTTGGGCCAACAGTTTGTATTCATCTGATTATTTTGTTGAAGCTGACATGAAGTGATGTAATTCCTTGTTGTGGATATATATAAGCGATTGTTTCTTCATTTGAATGAGAGTGAGAAAGTGTGTGTGCATGAATAATATTCTAAATATTTCAAAGGTAGAGAAGAGTGTGAAGAAGACTGAAGAAGAGTGAATAAGTGTTCATGTGCTTAACCAAAACTATAATCAGGCATTAGTAGATGCTATTTTCTCAATTCAAGATCTTTCAGATGGATTTAATCTGAATATTACTATAAGAGAGTGATCTTCCCTTGGGTAGTAAGCCTTTTGTAATTGAGTAGTGATATCTAGGAAATGTGCCTAAATGCATGTTCATTCCCCATTTTTCCATACTCTTAACAAAGTATAAACTTGTGGATTAACCTCCATCGTGGTTTTTCCCCTAACAGGGTTTCCACATAAAAATCTTGGTGTTATGTGTGTTTCTGATGTGTTGTTGATTTATGCTTTCATGGTTATTAATTAGATCTGAGAATAGGGGTTAATAAGTTTAATAAGTTTGAAATTCTGTGACAACTGATTCACCCCCGCTCTTATTTGTTTGCCCTTGTCTTGCCAATAATTGGTATTAGAGCAAGTTCCTTGGAAGAAGTTTGATAAGTTGAGGTGATATGGGATGGTGACATATAAGGATAGTCTAAGATTTGATGGGACAAATTATTCTTTGTGGAAGACTTGAATGGAGTGTCATTTGAGATGCATTGGTGAATCCTACTGGAGCATTACAAGTAATAGGTATGTTATTCCTCAAAATGGTCCTACTACTACTATTGAGATTAGAGATGTTGAATACAATATACAGGCTGAGGAAGCATTGTTGAGTGCTTTGACTGATTATGAGATGATGAATTTTATGGACTTGAAGATTGCTTATCAGATCTAGAAAAAATTGGAAAATTTGTATGAAGGTGATGCTAATGTGAAGATTGCTAAGCTACAAAGTCTAAAAGGGAGATATGAACTGTTGAGAATGGGTGATGATGAGAATATTACTACATACATGCAAAGAGTGAATGAACTTGTGTGTGGTATCAAATGTGTTGGTGGATAGTTGGATGAATCAGAGATTGTTGCTAAAGTGCTTAGATCCTTTCCTCATGCATACAAAGTCAAAGCTATGAAGTTATTGATGAGATTCAAACTATGACAAATGTAACCAAAGATATGTTGATTGGTAAACTTACTACTTTTGAGTTGAGTGAATTCGGTGATTCCCTTCCTAAGATATAATTTTCATTCAAATCTACTACCTCCGGAAGAGATATGATCTGGGTGAAAGTTCTTCTAGAAAGGTATTCAAGTATGAGGAAGTAATGAGATAGATTGAAGAAGAAGAAGAGAGAGAATTGGATGAGTTTGAAGCACTTATTCTCAAAAGAGAATCCAAAGGACAAGGTAAGTATAAAGGAAAGTTGCCTATTAAATGTTTTTCTTGCAATAAGATAGGTTATTTTGCATCAAGGTGTCCGGAAAGAGTCTCTAAGTCAAGACCTAACAAGACTAAATTTGAAAGGAAATTTTATTATGCTACTAATGAAGGTGTGAAAAATGATGAATTTGATAAAGGGAATGTAAGTGACGATGATTTTGTGTTTATTGTTATCAAGGAAAATAATCTTGTGTCTACTGAATCTGCTAGTTGTATAAATGTGGAGAAAGCCCTAGCTGCTTGAGTTGAAGAGAAGGATGAATGGGTAATTGAAAGTGGATGCTCTCATCACATGACATGTGATAAAAAAAAAAAATTAAGACCGGAAAAGTATGATGGTGGTGTTGTAAGACTTGGTGATAACAATGGTGGTATAATCTATGGCTGAGGATGCATTTCTTTTGATGGTAAGAATAATACTGATGATGTTCTTTACGTTGAAGGTTTGAAGAATAATCTTTTTAAGTGTCAAAAAAATGGTTGATAAGGGATACAATCTTCAATTCAAGGATGGAAAGTGTAGAATATTGGGAAGTTTCAAAAATATGATTGCTTTAGGTACAACAAAAAAAGGTAACATCTTTGACCTAAATGCTGCTAGTAAAAGTTGTTTGATTGTTCAAGTTGATGAAAGTTGGTTGTGGCATAGGAGAATGTGTCATGTAAACTTTGACAATATTATCAAGATAAGTTCTACTCAAGCAGTGAGAGATCTTCCTAAGTTGGTAAAACCTTCTAATGCCATATGCAAGGAATGTCAGTTAGGAAAGCAAACTAGAATTTCATTCTAGAGCAAACAACATTGTTCAAATTAATTGTTGGAGCTTGTGCATATTGACTTGTGTGGTCCTTCTAGAGTCAAAATTTTACAAGGTTATAGTTATTTCATGTTGCTTATTGATGATTATTCTAGGATGATGTAGGTTACTTTCTTAAGGGGGAAATATAAAGCTTTAGAGAAGTTCAAGATCTTTAAGGCTATGGTTGAGATAGAGATAGGTCTGAAGATTAAGTGTCTGAGGTCAGATAGAGTTGGTGAATTCACTTCCCATGAGTTTAATTCTTTTTGTGAAGTGTATGGGATAAAGAGACAATTATCTACACCACGGACCCCCCAACAAAATGGAGTTGTGGAAATGAAGAATATGACAGTTCAAGATGTTTCTAGGACTATGATGCTGGAAGGAAATGTTCCTCATATCTATTGGAGAGAAGTTGTGAGTACTATTGTTTATATCCTCAATCGGGTACAAATCAAAGGTGATACTAGTAAGACCCCATTTGAGCTATGGTCTGGTCATAAGCCTACTATTAGATATTTCAAAATCTTGGGAGTAAATTCTATATTAGAAGAGACGAAGAAATAGGAAAGTTTGATGCTAGGAGTGATGAAGGAATCTTTCTTGGTTATTCTACTAAGGGTAAGGCCTATCGGTGCTACAATAAGAGATTGCAAAAAATGGTTGAAAGAGAAAATGTTAAGGTTGATGAAGACATTGCTAGACCATCCAGAACCTATGGGGTATGTGCAGGATCATGATGGGCCAAAAAGTGGTGATATGTAAGTGATATGATGGCCCATATGGCTGACGACTTTTTTTTTACCCAAATTTGATGAAACGAAAAGGGTTTTTAAAGAAGATTCTCAGCTTTCCACTAATATAAATTATGCTTTACTTTGAATTTAATAAATAATTATTATTCATTTTTATTTGAATTACGACTGAGTCCTGATTGATAGGCTGATTGAAAAACATGTATATCTTTCAAACAATAACAAATTTTTTTAATCTAAAACACGTGTCACATTCTATGCTTTGTATACTGTAGGATTTAAAAAAAAAAAGAATTTCATGAAGTTTTGACCAAGTTAAGGTGGTCAAACATACGAGTTTTTATATTTTTTAAAAGTCATAAAAAAAAAATTATAAAAAGATATGCATCACATCGGGACATGAGTCCTCTACTTATATCTAAAATATTGTAAAAAATATTATCATTTTATTGTGGTTAGGGTGGTCAGATAGACACCTACTTATTTTTTTACCTAAAATTTAAGTACTACTGCATTGAAATTTCAAATTTTCACCAAATAGATTTTTATTTTTTTAAAATAAACCTAGTAGTTTAGAAAATACATTCAATTTTATACAAATTTTATTCATACATATTTTTGAAATAATATTAGATAACTTATTCAAATTTTTACGTCAAGTTGGCTAGCTCTGATTTTCTAAATTTTTATTGCCACTTAAGGGCCTATTTTTTCTATGATGATCTTGCACATACCCTATGGATATGATTCTGATGATCAGAATGACAATACAAGCAAAGGTCAAAATTCAAATCAAGTTCAGATCATTCTGGTGAATCAAGAAGATCAAGAGGAAGGAGAAACTAGTGAAAGTGTAGAAGAGAGATCACAAGAGCCTAAAGTTAAAGAACATCCTAAGACTCCAAGGTATGTGAGATTAAATCATTCAGAAAATAAGATTATAGGTGATTAGAACAAAGGTGTCCAAAGTATGAGAAGAATTGCAAAAGAATACTATTTGATATCAAAGGTTGGGCCAAGTAATGCAAATGAAGCATGATAAGATGAACATTCGATTGAAGCAATGAAAGAAGAACTGCAACAAATTGAGAAGAATAATACATGGATTCTTGTTCCTAGACCTAAGGACAAAAATGTAACTAGAACTAAATGGATCTTTTGGAATAAACTGAATGATAAAGGTGAAGTTATTAGAAACAAAGCAAGACTGGTCTATAAAGGATATTCTCAGATGGAAGGAATTGACTTTGAAGAAACTTTTTCCCATGTTTCTAGAATTGAAGTTGTGAGATTGTTTCGTGCTTATACTGCTTACAAAAACTACAAGGTTTATCAGATGGATGTTAAGTCAACATTTCTAAATGGTGAATTGGAAGAAGAGGTGTATGTTGAGCAACCCAATGGATTTGAATTGATTGATCAAGGAGATATGGTTTGTTAGTTGAAGAAAGCATTGTATGGAATCAAGCAATCCCCTAGAGCTTGGTATGCCAGATTGGACAAGTATTTGTTGAAGATAGGATTTAACAAAGATATTGCTGATAGTAATATGTATTTTAAGATTGATGATGATAAAGATTTGATTGTGGAAGTCTTTGTTGATAATATCATTTTTTGAGGAGATGATGGTTTGTGCATGAAGTTTGTTGATGATATGCAGAATGAGTTTGAGATGTCAATGATTGGAGAGATGAAATTATATTTGTAGCCAACAATGACTAATCATATTGAAATTCAATTTCAAATTTACAACTGAACAATGAAAGTAAATTCAATTCAGTTCAACAAATTACCATAAGAATACTCCTATTCAAATTTACATTACTCCAAAATTTAATTGCAATTTAAATTTATTGATTTCTCAATCTACATACAAAATATATTATTCAATCTAAAATTTTCAATTCTTATTTGTGAATTTCATTACTCCACTTCTAACAACTTCCCCATCGACACCTTTCTTAATCTTCCCCTTGCATGGCACTCTCCATTTTATCACTTCTTTGTTTTGAGAGACCTTTAATTTCTATTCTTTTCCTCTACTAAATGTGGTAGCTTGGTACTTTGTTTTGCACAAATCTGAACATATATTTAAAATTCTACCAAAAAAATCTTCTAATTCCTCCTTCTCTGGCATATGGCATGACCCTTCTACTCTGTATTTTCATTTGTTTGTCATTCCTTATCCCCTTCTACCTCTAATCACCACATACATTTTATATTTAATTTAATTTTGAATGTATTCCCTACCATAGAATGGCCCCTTTTATGATGCTAATTTACATTAATTTTGTTTACTAGGAAAAATCCTCTCCATCTCTAGCTGCTTGGGATAGTTTCTTTTTTTTTAACTTTTTATTCATTTTTGTTCTCTCTACACTCATCTTTAATTGAGTGAAACTCTTCAAATCTTGGTGTGACCTTCCCAATTTCAGGCACCACTTCACAATTCCCTTCCAATACCTCTTCTCACCTTATATCCATGCTAGAAATAAATCTTGTTTTTATTTATTTTTTAATTAAAATAAAACCAACAATCTAGTTAAATTTATAAATGAAAATATAGATGGATAACACCCAACATGATGAAGAATCAATGCTCATTCTTTTGCAGTAATTGTCCTCCTAAAAATCATTTCAGAGAACATTGAAACTTAGAAAATAAATTAGGCATGGCATTTTGTCAAATGAAATGATAATAATGTCACTCAATTTTGTCCCAAACAACCATCAAAATTGAATTGATTTAAACTACAAAATTGATCACAACTCTTAAAATGCAACAAAAAACTAAAAATTAGACCAAAACAAATGAAATCAAAATTTAATTTTTTTTGGGTGATGTGGATCACCAATTTTCTTGGAAATATCTTCTAATTCCTCCTTATTTGGCATATGGCATGACCCTTGTGCTCCATATTTTCATTTTTTTGTCATTCCTTATCCCCTTCTACCTCTAATCACCACATACATTTTATATTTAATTTAATTTTGAGTGTATTCCCTACCATGGAATGGCTCCCTTTATGCTGCTAATCTACATTAATTTCCTTTACTAGGAAAAATGCTCTCCATATCTAGCTGCTTGGGATCATTTTTTTTTTTTTTACTTTTTATTCATTTTTGTTCTCTCTACACTCATCTTTAATTGAGTGAAACTCTTCAAATCTTGGTGCGACCTTCCCAATTTCAGGCACCACTTCACAATTCCCTTCCAATACCTCTTCTCACCTTATATCCATGCTAGAAATAAATATTGTTTTCATTTATTTTTTAATTAAAATAAAGCCAACAACCTAATCAAATTTATCAATTAAAATATAGATGGATAACACCCAATATGATGAAGAATGAATGCTCATTCTTTTACAATAATTGTCCTCATAAAAATCATTTCAAAGAACATTGAAACTTAGAAAATAAATTAAACATGGCATTTTGTCAAATGAAATGACAATAATGTCACTCAATTTTCTCCCAAACAACCATCAAAATTGAATTGATTTAAACTACAAAATTGATCACAACTCTTAAAATGCAACAAAAAACTAAAAATTAGACCAAAACAAATGAAATCAATTTTTTTTTTTTTTGGGTGATGTGGATCACCAATTTTCTTGGAAATATCTTCTAATTCCTCCTTCTTTGGCATATGGCATGACCCTTGTGCTCCGTATTTTCATTTGTTTGTTATTCCTTATCTCCTTCTACCTCTAATCACCACATAAATTTTATATTTAATTTAATTTTGAATGTATTCCATACCATGGCATGGCCCCCTTTATTCTACTAATATACATTAATTTCCTTTACTAGAAAAAATCCTCTCCATCTCTAGCTGCTTGGGATCATTTCACTTTTTTTTACTTTTTATTCATTTTTGTTCTCTCTACACTCATCTTTAATTGAGTGAATCTCTTCAAATCTTGGTGCGACCTTCCCAATTTCAGGCACCACTTCACAATTCCCTTCCAATACCTCTTCTCACCTTATATCCATGCTAGAAATAAATCTTTTTTTCATTTATTTTTTAATTAAAATAAAGCCAACAATCTAATTAAATTTATAAATGAAAATATAGATGGATAACACCCAACATAATGAAGAATGAATGCTCATTCTTTTGCAATAATTGTCCTCCTAAAAATCATTTTAGAGAACATTGAAACTTAGAAAATCAAATTAGACTTGGCATTTTGTCAAATGAAAATACAATAATGTCACTCAATTTTGTCCCGAACAACCATCAAAATTGAATTGATTTAAACTACCAAACTGATCACAACTCTTAAAATGCAACAAAAAACTAAAAATTATACCAAAACAAATGAAATCAAAATTTAATTTTTTTAGGTGATGTGGATCACCAATTTGCTTGGAAATATCTTCTAATTCCTCCTTCTTTGGCATATGGCATGACCCTTGTGCTCTGTATTTTCATTTGTTTGTCATTCCTTATCCCCTTCTACCTCTAATCACCACATACATTTTATATTTAATTTAATTTTGAACGTATTCCCTACCATGGCATGGCCCCCTTTATGCTGCTAATCTACATTAATTTCCTTTAATAGGAAAAATCCTCTCCATCTCTAGCTGCTTGGGATCATTTTTTTTTCTTTGTACTTTTTATTCATTTTTGTTCTCTCTACACTCATCTTTAATTGAGTGAAACTCTTCAAATCTTGGTGCGACCTTCCCAATTTCAGGCACCACTTCACAATTCCCTTCCAATACCTCTTCTCACCTTATATCCATGCTAGAAATAAATCTTGTTTTCATTTATTTTTTAATTAAAATAAAGCAAACAATCTAATTAAATTTATCAATTAAAATATAGATGGATAACACCCAACATGATGAAGAATGAATGCTCATTCTTTTACAATAATTGTCCTCCTAAAAATCATTTCAGAGAACATTGAAACTTAGAAATTAAATTAGACATGGCATTTTGTCAAATGAAATGACAATAATGTCACTCAATTTTTTCCCAAACAACCATCAAAATTGAATTGATTTAAACTACAAAATTGATCACAACTCGTAAAATGCAACAAAAAACTAAAAATTATACCAAAACAAATGAAATCAAAATTTAATTTTTTTTGGTGATGTGGATCACCAATTTGCTTGGAAGTATCTACTAATTGCTCCTTCTTTGGCATATGGCATGAACCTTGTTCTGTATTTTCATTTTTTTGTCATTCCTTATCCCCTTCTACCTCTAATCACCACATACATTTTATATTTAATTTAATTTTGAACGTATTCCCTACCATGGCATGGCCCCCTTTATGCTGCTAATCTACATTAATTTCCTTTACTAGGAAAAATCCTCTCCATCTCTAGCTGCTTGGGATTGTTTTTTTTTTTAAAACTTTTTATTCATTTTTGTTCTCTCTACACTCATCTTTAATTGAGTGAAACTCTTCAAATCTTGGTGTGACCTTCCCAATTTTAGGCACCACTTCATAGTTCCCTTCCAATACCTCTTCTCACCTTATATCCATGCTAGAAATAAATCTTGTTTTCATTTATTTTTTAATTAAAATAAAGCCAACAATCTAATTAAATTTATAAATGAAAATATAGATGGATAACACCCAATATGATGAAGAATGAATGCTAATTCTTTTGCAATAATTGTCTTCCTAAAAATCATTTTAGAGAACATTGAAACTTAGAAAATAAATCAGGCATGGGATTTTGTCAAATTAAATGACAATAATGTCATTCAATTTTGTCCCAAACAACCATCAAAATTGAATTGATTGAAACTACAAAATTGATCACAACTCTTAAAATGCAACAAAAAACTAAAAATTAGACCAAAACAAATGAAATCAAAATTTAATTTTTTTTGGGTGATGTGGATCACCAATTTTCTTGGATGCTCCTACATCAAACACATCAAGTAAAATATTTTTGAGCTTGGGCTCACAAAATGTAGTTGAGTAGTAGTACTCTCCCAAGTTGCAAGCAACTTGAAACAAACTCCCATGCTATGATATGTACCCCATGAAAATTACTTTTTCATATTTTCCAACACTTGGACAAAACATTTTCTATTTCCATCCACAAGTTCTTCCCTTAATTTTAATTTCTCTTTGTTGAATCTCTCCCACCATGAACTCAGCTCCATTTCCAATTGTGACTTCCTCTCACTCATTGTTTATGGGATTCAACCCACCATATTCCAACCAGCTCCACCAAAATTATTTTTCCAATTTATTACTCACCACTTTACCTGCACACATATCCATATCAAATTTATGGAAATCAAATATTTCCATCATCCCTTCATCCACATTTACCTCTTCTTCTTCAAAATATTCATGTTTCATTTCAACATAATTTTTTTGTCTCACTACACAAAAACTCTTAGCACCTTCATGCATTATTATTCTAATCTCTTCAATTCAATTTGATGGAAAAAATCATATGCTTCACAATTGAAAAATTCAAATAAATCAAAAAAATTTACCTTATATTTTTCTAATAGTAAAATTCTTCCTCCTATATTCTCAGTTACAACTTCTAATTTCCTCACTTTCATGCCTTCAAAAGGACATGTTTCAACTGCAAACTCTTTTTGTTCTCCTTCCTTTTCCTATTCCTTTTTTGTCCCAACTATTGTATGATTTTTCATGATTGTAAAACATATTTTATCTTCTTCCAAGTCCTTCAAATATTGCTTCTTGAAAACAAGACAAATCTTGGAGTTTCTCTCCACTTCCTCTTCTCTATCCTTCAACGGGTTTAGAACATACTCTTTGTCATATTTTCTTTATTGCATATGTATTCAATATATCATCATCAATAACTTGTCTATCAAATTTCCATAGTCTTCCCAAAATAATATTGAATGCAACCATTGGCATTACATCACACATGATTTCATCTTTGTAATTACCAATTTTAAAACTTACCAAACATTGTTCATTCAACAAAAAATAAAGCTCATTTTGAACCAAAATTTTTAGTATGGTCTAGGATATTTGGTTCTCTTTATTTTCAGCTTGTCCACTATTTCTTCAGATACTAGGTTGTCGGTACTACCAATGGGTAAGTGCACCAAGATGGTTCCCAAAAAGGGGACTTAAGTGGACAATTTTTGTTTGAAATCTGGAAATACTGACCTTGGACGTCAAATTGAGGATACTTACACTCAAAATGTTTGAGATGGAACAAAAAAAAAGATTCAAGTGCTCTAATTCTACTTTCTAAACTACTAATTTATTTTGAAAATGGTTTAGAGTAAGGGGTTCAAATGAGGGATGTACACAAATTGGTGTTGTTTTTGTCAAAAAAACATAACATAGAAACTCTTGTACAACCCTCGTATGATGAATTTTTTTTTAGTATTTTTAAAATCGTTGTGGTTAGAAGTTAGCTAATAGTATTTAGTTAATGCACAATTTTTTTGATAATTTTTTAATGATCCTTTTTTTTTTTTACTAATTTTCGACTTGGATATTTCCTGAAAAACAAAATTTTGACCATGCTACCCCTACAAATTTTGGAAACTAATTGATTTTTAAAAAAAAAAATTTATAAATTTGTAGAATGGATTCTAGTTTCTAAAAGTGTAATTTATTTGAAAATTTGATGAACAGTTAATTTATAATGGAAAAAACACCAAACACTTCTTTTTGTTAAAAAAAAGACATACAAACAAAATAAATTATGGATGAAAGGCTTAACATTGTTAGAAAGTGAAAAAAATTACATCGTTGGATAGCTAAGAGAGAACCCAACATTACCCATGTGTTCGATTTTTTTGATATTGAACCACATGCAATCCTAACAATGAGCACGAACCCGATAATGTGAAAAATTGTAGAATTTGCAAAAAACACGTCTCTGTTCATTGAGAATTCCCTCCAAGCCTTTGGGTTGGTATTCCAAGGCAAATACAAATCCTAAGTCTTGGGGATTACCAAAGCAAGATATAACATGCTCGCGTTATATCTCAGTTTTGACATGTTTTGTGAATGCATTTTTTGCATATTGTGAATGCATTGAAAAAATGTGAGTGTGTTATAATGCGCTTGCATTTTGGTCTACATTGAATTTTTTTTTTTCTCTTTTTCTTATCTCTTTCCTCTTGTTATATTTTAGGGAAACTATATACATGAAATAAATATTTAAGTATAAGTTGATATTTACATATTCTTATACTTTAAGTTATATTTCATGTATATAGGCAGGATGATTGAGAGTGGTTTTAGATCTCTAAGAGTTATAATGAAAATTCTAGTTTATGGAAGATCTTAAAAATTTCAGACTTAGTCAAATTTCAGTAATCAGCATGTCAAATTTTAGTAATCAGGAGATCAAATTTTAGTAGTCAGAAAGTTCTATCATCTTTCTCTCTCACTCTCCTCTCTACTCTCTATCTCTCCACTCCCTCTCTCTCCATTCCTCCCTCTCTCCCCTCTCTCTCTTCTAGTTTTTGGAAGATCTCACAAATTTCAAACTTAGTCAAATTTCAATAATTAGGAGGTCAAATTTTAGTAATCAAGAAATTGTATTATTTCTCTCTCTATCTCACTAATTTTTATCCCTTACACTCTAGACCTCTCTCACTATCTCTATCCCTTTTTCTAACTCTCTCTCCCTTGATCTCAAGAACTCTGTCTCTCTCTCTCTCCTTTTCCCTCTAATTCTCTCTACCTCACTTCTCTCTCCCTCCATCCCTCCTTCCCTCTCTACTTATCTCTATCTCCCTCCCTCCATCTCTCTCTCTCTCTACCTACCTACCTCTCCCTCCATCACACCCTACCACTCTCTCTATTTCTCTCTAGCTAACCTCTCTCTCACCTCCCTCTCTCCCTTGATACTTCTCTCTCCCTCTCTTCTTCCCTATCTACTCTCTATCTCCCAATTGCTCTCTACCTACCTCTACATCCATCAAACCTTACCACTCTCTCTCTACACCTCTCTATCTCACCTTTCTCTCCTTCCCTCCCTAATTCCCTCTCTACTTCTCTTTATCTCATATCTCTCTCTACCTCTCCTTCCATCTCTACTTATCTTTATCTCTTCTCTCCCTCTCTCTACCTACCTCTCCTTCCACCACTCTTTATTTCTCTCTATCTCACCTCTCTCTCCCCTACTACATATCTCTCCATATCTCCCTCCCTCTCTACTTATCTATATATCCCCTCTCCCTCTCTACCTAGCTCTCCATCCATCACACCCTACCACTCTCTCTCTTTACTCTCTATCTCACCTCCCACTCTCTCCATCCACACCTCTCCCTCTCTTTCCCTCTCTACTCTCTACCTACCTCTCCATCCATCACTCCCTAAAAATCTCTCTACACCTCTCTATCTTTCTTCTCTCGCTCCCTCCCTCATTCCCTCTCTACTTCTCTCTCTCTACCTCTCCATCCCTCTCTAATTATCTTTATCTCCCCTATCCCTCTCTCTCTCTCACTAGATGTCTCCCTCCCTAACTTTTCCCTATCTACTCTCTATCTCTCCTCTACCTCCCTCTACCTCTCTCTCTCTCACTCTCTCTCACTCCTCCCTTACCCTATTTCTCTCTCTCTCCTCTTTATCTCACCATTCTCTCTTTCCCTCTTTGTAACTCTCTACTTCTCTATATGTCACCATTCTCTCTTTCCCTCTTTATCTCACCTATCCCTCTTTACCTCTCCCTTCCTCCCATCTCTCACCCACCCTCCCTCCTTCCCTCTATCTCTATCTCTCTCTACTTCTCTCTATCTCACCTATCCCTCTCTACTCACATATCCCTCCTTCACTCCCTACCGCACTCTCTCTATTGCTCTCTATCTCACCTCTCTCTCACCTCCCTCTCCTTCCCTCTATACTCTCTATCTCCCTAATACCTCTCTACCTACCTCTCCATCCATAACTCCCTACCACTCTCTCTATACCTCTCTATCTTGATTCTCTCCCTCCATTATTCTCTCTCTACCTCTCTATCTTTCTCTAATTATCTTTATCTCCCTATCCCTCTCTCTCTCTCTCATTAGATGTCTCTCTCCCTACCTTTTCCCCTATCTACTATATTTCTCTCCTCTCCTCTCCCTCCCTCTACCTCTCTCTCACTCTCTCTCACTTCTCCCTCGCCCTCTTTCTCTCTCACTCTCTCCTCTCTCTATATCACCATTCTCTCTTTCCCTCTCCATAACTCTCTCCTTCTCTATATGTCACCATTCTCTCTCTACTTATCTTTATCTCACATATCCATCTTTACCTCTCCCTGCCCCCCTCTCTCACCCTCCTTCCCTCCTTCCCTCTATCTTTATCTCTCTCTCTACTTCTCTCTATCTCAGCTACCCCTCTCTACCTGCATATCCCTCTATCACTCCCTACCACACTCTCTTTATTTCTCTCTATCTCACCTCTCTCTCACCTCCCTCTCTCTCCCTCCATCTATCCTTCCTTATCTACTCTTTGTCTCTCATGTCTCTCTACCTCTCCTTCCCTCTCTACTTATCTTTATCTCCTATTTTCCTCCAAAACTCTCTCTCTCTCCTTAATCCCTCCCCCTATTTCTCTCTCCCCTTATGAGGGTTGAGGGTGTAAGGTTTAATGTTAAATGTATAGGGTTGAGGCTATAAGGTTAAGTGTATAGGGAATAGGGTTTAGGGTTTAGGATATTAAGTATAAAGTTTAGGGTATAGGGTATAGGGTATAGGGATGAGGGTTTAGGGTTTAAGGTATAAGGTTGAGGGTATAAGGTTAAGTGTATAGGGTATATGGATTATGGTTTAGGATATTGGGTATACAGTTGAGGGTATTGGGTTAAGGATATTAGGTTTAGGGTTGGTGGTTTAAGTTTTAGGATTTATGTACAAGTTCAAGGGTCGAGGGTATGAGGTTAAGTGTATAGGGTATAGGGATTAGGGTTTAGGGTGTAGGGTTAAGGGTATAAGGTATAGGGTTAAGGCTTGAGAGTGTAAGGTTTTTCGTTTAAGTATAGGGTTGAGGGATAATGTTTATGGTTTAGGATATAAGGTTGAGGGTGTAGGGTAAAGAGATGAGGCTTGAGGGTTTAAGGTAGAGGGTTGAGGGATAGTGTTCAAGGTTGAGGGTATAGGGCCAAGTGTATAGGGCATAGGGATTAGGGTTTAGAATAATGGGTATAGGGTTGAGGGTATCAGGCTAAGTGTATAGGGTATAGGGATTAGGCTTTAGAATAATGGGTATAGGGTTGAGGGTATTGGGTTTAGGATTGAGGTTTAGGGTATAGGTTTTAATGTACAAGTTTGAATGTAGGTTTTAGGGTTTAAGTATAGGGTTGGGGGATGATGTTCAAGGCTTAGGTTATAAGGTTGAGGAAATAGGGTATAAGGATGAGGGTTGAAGGTGTAGGGTTGAGGTATAGTGTTCAAGGTTGGGGATGTAGGGTTAAGTGTATAGGGTATAGGGATTAGGGTTTAGGATATTGGGTTTAGGGTTGAGTGTTTAGGGTTCAAGGTTTAGGGTACAAGGTTTAATGTAGGATTTAGTGTTTAATTATAGGGTTAAGGGATAATGTTTAGGGTTTAGGGTATAGGGTATAGGGATGTGGATTGAGGGTGTAGGGTTTATGGTTTGAGGTATAGGGTTGAAGGTATAAGGTTAAGTTTATAGGGTATAGGGATTAGGGTTTAGGATATTAGTTATACGGTTGAGGGTACTGGGTTGAAGGTTTAAGGTTAAGTTTATAGGGTATAGGGATTAGGGTTTAGGGGAGAGAGAAAGAGACCTGAGAGAGGGTGAAATTGGTGACTATATTGCCAACTTCACTGAATTGGCAAGCCAGTGGGCCCACTAGCTTGGCAATTCGATGAAATTGGCAACCTAACTTGTCCTGTTTGAAAAATGGGTCCAAGAAATGGGGTCTCTTGGTGATGTAAATGTAAATCACTGGGAGACCCCATTTCATGGACCCATTTTTTCAAACAGGCCACTACATTGCCAATTTCACTGAATTGGCAAGCCAGTGAGCCCACTAGCTTGGCAATTCGATGAAATTGGCAACCTAACTTGCCTATTTGAAAAAATGGGTCCAAGAAATGGGGTCTCTCGATGATTTACATCACTAGGAGACTCCATTTCTTGGACCCATTTTTTCAAATAGGCCACTACATTTCCAATTTCACTGAATTGGCAAGCCTGTGGGCCCACTAGCTTGATAATTTGGTGAAATTGACAACCTAACTCGTCCTATTTGAAAAAATGGGTCCAAGAAATGGGGTCTCCTGGTGATTTACATCACCACGAGACCCCATTTCTTGGACCCATTTTTTCAAATAGACCACTGCATTGCCAATGAATTGGCAAGCCAATGGGCCCACTAGCTTGGCAATTCGGTGAAATTAGCAGCCTAACTTTCCTATTTGAAAAAATGGGTCCAAGAAATGGGGTCTCCCGGTGATGTAAATCACCGGGAGACCCCATTTCTTACATCACCGAGAGACCCCATTTCTTGGACCCATGATTTCAAATAGGCCACTACATTCCCAATTTCATTGATTTGGAAAGCTAGGGTAGAGGGTTTACGGGTTTAAGGTTTAATGGTAGAGGGTAGAGGGTTAAGGGCAGAGGGGATAGAGATAGAAGGAGTGAGTGAGTGAGAGGGAATGAATTGAGAGAGGGAGAGGGGGTAGGAGGGAGAGACTTGAAAGAAATGGAGAGAGGGAGGGAGTGGGAGAGAGATAAAGGGTAGAGGGTTTAAGGGTTTAAGGGTTAAGTGTTTAGGGTTTACGGTTAAGGGTAGAGGATAGAGGATTAAGGGTTTAAGGGTAAAGGGTAGAGGGTAGAGGATTAAAGGTAGAGGGGAGAGATATAGATGGATTAGGTGAGTGAGAGAGAGAGACTTGAGAGAGGGAGAGGGGTAGGAGAAAGATACTTGAGAGAGAGAGTAAGGGAGTGAGAGAGAGATAGAGGGTTTAAGGGTTTAAGGGTTAAGTGTTTAGGGTTTACGGTTAAGGGTAGAGGGGAGAGGGATAGAGGGAGTGACTGAGAGAGAGACCTGAGAGAGGGAGAGGAGATAGGAGGGAAAGGGTTGAGAGAGAGAGAGTGAGGGATGGAGTGTGAGAGATATAGAGTGAGGGAGGGTTAAGGGTAGAGGGTAGAGAGTTTAAGGGTTAAGGGTTAAGGGTAGAGGGTTAAGGGTTTAAATATTTAGGTTTCAAGGGTTAAGGATAGAGGGGAGAGAGAGAGAGAGAGAGAGA